>JAKUBW010000018.1:0-199275 GCA_030674785.1 Yamadazyma pseudoaaseri | reverse complement strand
TGTGCATTTTTTCCTGGCCCACTAACAAAAAGCGATTCTGAGGAATGACATTTTTTCGCCCTTAACTATGGTTTGTATGAGCAATGACCGCGTAACTGTAATATTGTACAGAGGAAAAGGGCAAAATTCAACTGAATCAAGTGCTTATCTTTGTACCAACATGTATCAGGTCTGATATAGTCGTCGACTTTTTCTTCACTTGCAGTGACGACTAAATGTTCGTTGAATTGATTCTTCTCGATACTGGGACTTGACTCCATTATTGATCAACAATGGACAATTGATCGTATTTATAACACGCTGTTGAGCGGATAGTTAAACATTACCCCAGTTTTTAATGCATAGAACTTTTTCCAATTATGGTAATTTGTAGGCTATTTAGCGGTAAAATTCTAGTGCATGACTTCCGCACTGACGTATCGGCTTGTGTCAAATCGAACGTCGCCGTTAGTTTCTTGGCGATTAGTTAAATAAAGCCGGTGCTGCCCAGTTATTATAAGTATTACAATAATAGTCACTTTACCTATTATTTCATCTTACAGTAGGAGTGCCAAGACCCATAATGATGCATCGATCAGCGGCTATCTGTGATGTCAATAACTAAATCTCGGCACTGCGAATCTATGTCAAATTTTTCTACCCCACATTGCCAAAATCGGCTTATACTTAACATAACTATTGTTTTTGAAGTGGGGCTCAATAAGATTCGGAATCATTCGAGGAATCATTCAAGTAATGTGGGGTATGCTCATCCTCTTTTATGGTATAAAGTGGAGGGTCGGGTATTCCATAATCTGGGGTTTATCAGATTGAGATTATTGTTTCCGATAAGGTAATGTTATCCGCTAAATTTCGGTTGATGATCCCAATTAGGAAATGCAAGCCTACTATATCGAGCTTAAATGAGCTCTGTCAGTAAAATTACAATAGAATACGAGTCTTAGCTATATGAAAGTGGCTACATAATATACGGCATCTCTGACAGCGCTGTCTATCCTATTGATATATTGCAATATACAAACTAAAGAAGCGACATAACGCATGAGTTGCAGCCCAATGGAATCTCAATACGTATGAGTTGCAGCCCATAACTTGCGGCTCAATAGGCATACCTAAACTCTGGGTTCTCCTTATCGGTCAAATCAGCGAAAGCAATATTCTCTGGCACCACATAAGCGTCGCCTAAACTTTCCCGATGTAGGTCACGTTTCTTATTTTCGTATCTATTGTAGACCACAAGGAATACCATCAAAACAACCGACAACGCATAACATGCCACAATGGTAGCCTTTGCCTTAGTATACGAGGGGTAATCACTGGATACAAAGGTCTGTGGACCAATCATATTCCCACAAGAGTAACCTATCAAAGAAATAGCATTTGTAGTAAGTTTTTTTGTATGGCCAGCAGTGTTGGACGTAATGCACGAAGTCACGGCAATGATCGCCACTGGCGATATACCGATGATGTACATTCCTGCCATTTGTACATGCTTTTCTGACGCAAAAGCCAATAAGCACGAGGCCATTACCACGATTAAGATATACGATATGGCGATGTACATCCTATGGCGGACGAAATGGTTGAGGAATGGTAGCACGACCAACCCTACTAGCTCACAGCACCCAGTGGGCATACGTAGCAACAATGATTTTGTTCCAAGGCCAAAGGAGCTCAAGATAATACTACTGAACCCACTCAATCCACCGTTGGGAATGGCTACCAGGACCGCCAAAAAGAAGTACACCCAGGTCCGTACGTCCTTAATACACTCCCACACCTGATACGCCTTGTACTTCTTGGTTCCAAACCCCTGGTTATTGTGCCTTATCCTCTCCAATACCATGAGTTTCTCCGGTTCAGATAAGAATTTGGCGGTAGCAGGGGAATCAGGCACTACAAGGAGGATAATGACACCGATTACCACCGAGATAGACCCTACGATCAAGAAGAGTACTTTGTACGCCTCAATGGAGTAGCGGTGTTCGTTGTTCATCAAAGCATACGAGACAGACGCAAGGAAAATGGTGCCAATACCGTTGAACCCGTAGAACACAGCGGTACGACCAAAGTGTTCTTCTGTCTTGTAGTACTGGTTGAGGATAATGACAAAGATAGGCGACACACACGACTCAAGCATCCCTAAGAGCACCCTTAATGTCATAAATACTTTATAATTGGGAGCAGCCGCATGAAGACACTGAACGGTTCCCCATATACAAATACATGCTGCAGATGTCTTTATTGGGGGAAATCTCTGGAGAAAATAGGCTGCAAATGGACTAAAGAATAAGTACCCCAAGTAGAACCCACTATTGGTCCAAGAGTACTCTGTTCCCACCATGTTATAGTCAGTTTTAAGTCCCATGATAGCGGCGTATCCCACACAAGTTTTATCACTAAATTGAATCATATACAACATGGAGAACAACGATAAGAGGATCGCATCCAATTTCCACCTTAACCGTCTGTCTTCCTCCGGGGAGACCTCGACATGTTGTGCTTGTTGTGCCAATACCATCGCCTGGTCAACGTATTGGCTAATATGAACCACTTTCCCACCAGGAGAAATCACTGTGTCAAGGCCATTTTCAACGGTAGTTACCGTGACAGAGCTATTCAACTTTTCAGTCATACCGTTAAGTGGTGATGCTGCTTATTATATACCTAAATCTGGCTATCTCTCGACCGCATCCGACCGATCGGTGATAAGATAACAGTTTTGCGGTAAAAATTGACGTATAAGTATGCCGGAATTGCCTCATTTGTCTCATGGGTCAAACAATTTCTACTCAAGGTGCTACACCTTACAAGGTTAGTATTCCTAATCAGGGAGAATTAACCGGTTTTACGTTTAAATCTCCCAGAACTGGTAATATTTCATGCCATAGATTTACAAAAGTTCCGTTTGCATTGCCTTTTACCAGCACCAACAGGTTCAAGCTCCCAACGCCGCTTCCAGACGACTACGATTACACTGGTGAGTACAAAGAGTTCGGATTGAAATGTCCTCAACCAGCAGTTCCAAACGCTCAGTTCAGGTACACCAAATCACCATCGGAGGAGAACATCGCATACTCCAACATATGGGTACCTAGCTCCGATAAACACAAGCCCAAGGACGGCTGGCCAGTGTTGGTGTACATACACGGAGGATTCTTGCAGTACTCCACCCCAAACACCGAGTTTTTCAACGTCAATGAGCTCTTTGATGATGAAGAGTTTGACCAAAAATTCATCCTAGTGTGCCCTGGCTACAGATTGAACATGTTTGGGTTCTTATCTAGCAAGGAACTCCTTGAAGAAGACAGTAGAAGCAGTAATTTTGGGTTCTGGGACCAAAGAATGGCATTGGAATGGACGTACAAAAACATCGTGCACTTTGGAGGTAACCCCAATAGAATCACTCTTGGAGGCCTTTCTGCCGGTGCATACTCAGCTTTCTTCCAGCTTGCGTACGAGTTGTACCATCCAGAAGTCACCCAGATCATCAAACAGGTGTGCTACTTCTCCAATTTGGTGTATGTGCAGCCTAAAACAATCGAAGAGTGCCAGGAACAATTCGATGAAATCATCGACAGATTACAGTTGAACGGGAAGACAAACACAGAGAAGTTGGCTGCCTTGAGGGCGTTGGATACGGACCTCATCGAGGAGTTCATCCCTTCGTTGTCGTTGCACACATTCAGGGCCGTTACTGACGGTAACTTCATCTCACCACTGTTGGTCCAAGACATAAATTCAGGCAAGTACGCCAGGATGCTCATGGACAGAGACATTCGGTTCTTGATTGGTGAGGTTGACAATGAGCCAATCAAGTACTCTTTGCTCAATACGCCTCAAACATTGGATCAGTTAGCCATTCAAGTGGAAAACTACTACCCGAGGGCCGTAGTACCAACGCTACTTGATATGTATGAGACATCTGAGTTGGACCCAAAGGACCCTGAGTTCAAGGAGGAACTTAGGAAAGTTTACGGGAGAATCATCTCTGATGGCCAGGTATATGCATCCGGGAGAGGATACGTACAGAAGTTAGTGGACAACGGGTTCCCTAAACAGAACATCTTCAGGTACAGAACATCGTTCCGGGCTGGATGGTTGGATAAGCACATAAGCCCCGACATTGATGTTCCTCATGGCTGTGACTTTACCGTGTGGTTCTACTGTTTGAGAGAAGGATACACAGAAGAAGAACGGGTCCATGTCAACAAGTGGTTGCAGCCTTACCTTCAGTTCTTGAACTTTGACCACCAAATCAGTGCCTGGCCAACTGACGACGAGTCTAAATACCTTGTGTTTGAGAGAGACGGTACTATTCAGTACAAGAAAGACCATTACTATGAATGGGGAACAAAAGTCGCCGACGCTGTTTATAGAACACAATGTAGTTAAATAACGCTTCAAATAAACACAGTATCACCGACAGGAATTTGTATAGAAGGAAATAAGACTTTTCAGGTGACGGTCACGAAAGATCAATATCGAAAGCAGGGGTATCAATGCCATTCATAGCACTGATCATCAGGCCGAACCCATCGAGGCTGAAAGTATCAGGCTCCAAGCACTCAACCGTCAACTCATTGAAAATGTCTATGTTATCTTTGTAATGTCTCTGGTAAACTATTTCCATCAAGTGTTTTTGGCCAAAACTGTCAAATGTATGGTACATTACTTCATTGGAAGGAGCGTGGTTGGCTCTCAACTCATTGAGTAGCTTACCAAAGGACTCCTTGTACTTATTGGAACCAGGGTCTCGTACCGACAAAGACTCTAGCGTACTCAAACAATCTCGAAGTCCCTCAGTGACTTCTAAACTCCATAGTATCTTCTTAGAGAGGAGCCCATACATGATAGTTATCCCACTCAAGAATATTGTCTGGATACTCACCACCGATAATCGAGTTCTTATCTGGTCACTGTTGTATATCCTCCGATTCATTCTACATATGTTAATTGAGCTACGAATGCACTCCGCTGGTAATGGGTCCTTTGCATCAAACTTATCTACAAAGGGTATTAGCAACGATCGAATCTGCTTGTTATATAAGTACAAGCAGTAATCGTACTCAAAAGTGGTAAGATTGTTGTGAGGTAAGCATTTGATCCACTGCTTCATTTGGCCTTGAATATGGGTGATGTCTTCCATTGGAACCGTGTCACTTGGTTTGGTGTAGATTCTGCTGTGGATGAGGCTGTCGGTGATTCTCAACTTGATGTACATTATGGCCATAGTCATTGAAGTCTTGGTGAAATTGGTGTTAGTCTCAGGGACATTGGAGGTAGATACCACGAAATTAACATGGTTGTGCTGTGGGTACGTCCGATAGAACTTATCCCGTATCGTGTCCCAGTCCAGCACACTATCGTCAATGTCAATAGGCAAATCTACGTTTATATCGTCATCAGCAAGCGAGAAAGGTTTCCCGAAGCTGATACCTATGATTCGTTCCAACGAATAAGTGCTCCAGAAGATTCGACATTTGGTCAAGTACTGGGAGGGATTCGCCTCAAAGTTGGCCAAATCTCGTCGGTGTAAGCCATGATCAACGCATATCCTCATGGAAATCCCAATCAAGTACCATATTGACCGGCCACTGGGCCGTCTTAACCTGTAAGCCACCAAGAGAAGAATCGCCTGGATGCTTCGGAGGGCGTCCGCCTGGAACACCATGTCAAAGTCTTCGCTAATAGCATACGTGTACAAGTACCAGTGGTCAGGGGTCATGTCATTCTTTACCTTGCCCTCGTGCTTAACAAACGCCCCTGTGGCGTAAACCATCAAGAGAATGAACCGGTCAACACTGGTGCTAGACAGACCGACAATAGCCGCTCTGTTCTCATGGAGCGATAATATGTAGCTTCTGTCTAAGAATGGGTACCTCGTGTGGAGAGTGGTTAGGTAATTCTCCAAGTAGAGTGCCGCTAAGGTTTCGGTGTCGATAATGGCGCTGACTTGCTGGCAGAGGTCGTCTACGTGCAACGGGGTATCAAAGGAGATCTCCTGGTTGGCTTGCTTTGCTGAGTCAGTTAAGAAGTTCTTTAACTGATGGGCAAGCATATGATTGGACAGCGCAGCAGGTGAGTTACCGCTGGTAGTGGTAGCTGGCTTCACTGCCTGGAGGTCCGCTATCTGCTGTTCTAGCCGTTTGACCTTGTGCTCTAACATCCTCATGTAACTCGGCTTTAAATTCCCAGAGTAGCAACACTCAACCTGGGCAGCTTTACACCTTGAACAAGGGGCTCCCACCGAGATATCGCCATCGCATCTCTTCTTCTTCGTCCTACAGTTGTTGCAAGCTTTCGCCATTACCGGTCCAAAAGCGGCCGCCAGAGATATGGTTATCGGTCGTGTACCACTGATCCTGGGTGTCGGAGTTGTTCCGCCAAATCATATATTTTCTACAAACGGTTCACCATTGCGGGGGAATGCCCGACTCCAAGCACAGGTTGGCCAATTTCCTGGCGTTTATCTGGCCTGGGGTGAGCCCCGGCTCTGTTTCATCAAACGACAAGAACCCCATGGCCCTTAAGCCGTCGTCGGTCAAGATGTTCTCCTTCCTCGCCCCATGGTCTTCAAAGTCTCCTTCGGCAGCTCTCTTCTTCCCGTCGGTACGGAAATCCTTTGGTGCAATGGCCTTGGTAAAAGCTTCTCTGGTATCGAGCAAACTCTCGATATTGTAAGGACACAATGGGCAGAAGGCATTAAAGAATACTGACGATTCAGAGGTTCCTCTGTGCTCCTTGTCCACTTCATGGGCAAGGTCTGAGTGCCAGAACACATAGTCACCCGTGTTCACATACGGAATGCTGTACACCGACTCCAACTGCTTCAAATGGGGATGTGATTCTTGGGTGCAGAAGAACTGGCCTGAACCAACAATTGCCCCAGGAAATTTAGGAGTTTCCAAATCGATGTCTCCATCGTCTCTCCAGAAGAATGGCCTAAGCATAGTGTAAGCATTGACGAGCTTGATGTTGGGCAAGAATCTAATGGTACCCTCGCCGCTTTTAACCGAACTTAAAGCTAACCACCCTTGTAAAGCTCTGTAGCATGAAGTTGCGGTATTTCTAGCGGCTAAATGGGAGTACAAATCAGACTTGGCAAATGCATGCTGGTCAAGCTTCCATGGTTCCCAATCCTCCCACCGGCCTTCGAAGATGGGGGCGAACATCTCCCGATAGACTTCGTCCTCCCATCTCTCAATAGACCCAGCGTCCATGTGTAAGTTCAACGCAAACCCTCCACCAGGGTGTCTGATTCTAAAAGCGTCGGGGTACACCACAGGGCTGTCTAAATCTACCGGTAAAGCTTCGTCTTCGAGGTAAAAGAATTTCCCCATGGCCTTCATCACTGCTATCACTTCAGGGTGGGATCTGGCCTTGACTTCTCCCTCGGTCCAGAATGCAAACCAGTTGGTGATAGGATCGGGATACCCTCCAACTTCAGGGTGCCTTGCCACAAATTCTCCCATGGAACGTCTCCAGTCCTTGCAGGTATCTTCGTCCACCACTCCTCTAACAATTATACCCCCTCTGACCTTAAACTTCTCGGCCACATCTTTGGGGAACTCACCGTTATTCTGCTTAACTATGCTCCAATCTACTGAAGGGATGTAGTTCTCCTTCTCTGCCTTGATCTCTTCGATCATCTGGTCAATGGCTACCAATAATCGTTGCCACGATGCCTTTACCTTAGCAATATTTTCGGGCTTAATCAATTTTTTCTTCAAATTACTGAACTTGACGGCATCATCAAGGTCGGGTGGCACGTAGGTTGACTCTTCTCTTCTTACAGGCGTCATTATTCACCGAAAAACTTGGCAACGGAAGCTCTTTAAATGTTAGCGTCGGAGATATTTCCGCTTTACCAAAGGGGGAATTTTTCTTATCGATGCCCAGAACTGCACAATGACACATTTGACAGGGGCGGTCAAAACTCCGCTCTAGATAAGATAAGCTATACACCAACGACCGGATAACCACATTTAGAGACTCACTATAAATTGTGGATGATCCCTGAGACCATTATCCGGTAAACATGTTTAATAAAGTCCCCAGAGAAAGCCAAACTTTGTCGAGGCTCGTACCAAGGAACCATAGATTGTTCATGTTGGTGTTATTGTTCTTGAGTATGATTCACCCTACCACCGTGGGGTATGATGCCCTGATGGCTGGTGCTATATTGAACTTGGACTCGTACAACGAATTCTTCCACTTAAATAGTGTGACCATTGGGTTGAACAACTCGGGGATTTGGATCGGTCAGATTTTGTCATCCTTGTACATTACTCAGTGGTTGAATGATAAGTTCGGTCGTAAAATCACCATTATCTATGGGATCATTAATCTATTTATTGGAATTACCCTTCAATCTGCTGCTCAGAATGTGGGTATGTGGATTGTGAGCCGAATATTCATTGGTTATGGAGGCATCACCACCCAAATTTCGGCTCTTATATTGGTAGCTGAGTTGTGCAAGACAGAAAAAAGGGGGTTTTATATGGGTTTTGCTTTTGCTACCTTCTTGGGTGGTGCTTTAATTGCTTCTGGTGTCACATACGGTACTAGGAACCTTCCAGGAAACTGGAATTGGAGGGTCCCTTCAATTATTCAAGTGGTGCCTAGTGTTATGGCCCTTGTAAACTTGGTATTTATCCCAGAATCACCAAAGTTTTTGGCTTTGAATGGCTACCATACAAAAGCCATTGAAACCTTAACAATTATATACGAAGGAGACGAAAAGATGGCATATAGTAAAGTGGAAGAATACAAGATTGAACAGGAGCAGTTGAAATTATCTCAGTATAATCCATGGAAAGAGCTATTTACCACTAGGCTTAACTGGCACAGAATGTTCATTAACTTTACCCACGCTATCTTATGCGAGCTAGCAGGGTCTTCAGTGGGCACATTCTACTTAGCTATATTACTAGAACAAGCAGGGATTAGCTCTTCAACAGAGAGACTTCAAGTGAGTATTGTCATGAGTGCCTGGCAGCTTTGCTGTGCCATAACTGGATCGTACATGTTTGACAAGATTGGTAGAAAGAAGCAGACTTTTGGGGCATTGTGTGGGATGATTATCACATTCTTTGTATTGGGGGGTATGATTAAAACCTATGGAGATGGCCATAGTAAATCAGGCTCTTACGGTACTATCGCCGTGATGTTCTTATTTGGAGGATGTTATGCCTTTGGATACACTCCTTTAAATACCTTGTACCCCAGTGAAATCTATCCTTATAGGTTAAGGGCCGCTGGGACATGCTTTTACACGTTCTGGACCTGTGGACTAGGCCTTGCAGCAGCTTTCATCTTGCCTATTGCAATGGATAAGATTGGCTGGAAGTTTTACATCGTCAATGCGAGCTATAACATCATCTTCCTTCCAATTATCTACTTCTTTTGGGTAGAAACTAACGGGGTTGACGTTGAGCATATGGACGAGTTGTTCTGGAAGCAGCCACTTAATAGGAAATATGCCCCCGAAATGGAGGTCGACAGTGATAGCGTTGAGAGAGAGAGCATCGAAGTAGTGAATAAGGCCTGAGAGGCTGCTGTGTAGACAAGTAATAAAGAGCGCTGTGACGTATTGATGGCTTAGGTAATCTCAACTCTTAAGGGCTTATGTAAAAAGCCACTGCGTTACACAAACAGACGATGATCTATCGACTCGTTTACTAGTGACCAATCAGACCCCCTGTGACGTGTTCGGGGAGCCCGCCTATAAATCCGTTGTTGGCTTAAAACCTAAACAACAAGCAAATTTTTCAAAACCTTAATGCTTGTACCTTCGTTATTCACGCTATTCACAGCGGTACTGGCGCTAACCCCCCAGTGGTCCAACACTACTATCCAGACGTTCAGCCTTATGGCATCTGGTAAATGCTCAAACTCTGACGAGGTTCCAAAAGATGTCTTTTTCGGCTACTGGCAAGGCACTAAAACCGACCAACACGAGAAAGATGCCTTGAAGGCTGTTGAAAATTTGAACAGTTGGCTTAATGACTTCCCTGACAGGGAATCGTTCAAGGTTCAGGTCGGGGACATTGTTGGGTACATGTGGGTTGGTTCCATGGTTCAAAATAGTGGGTTCTCCAATGGTGATGCAATTGGAGTTTTAAGAGACGAAATCAGTAATTATGGTATGCCAAACATGTTATACATCGAGTTCGTGGACAAGGATCCCATGCTTACGTTTGGTATCACTTTGAACAACGGGGGGGTCTTCGAAATTAAGTGATGTTCAAAGAGCTGTAAAGTTATGGAGTCAAGGAAAGCCGTACAACACTAACACAGGTTCAAAGGTATACCAGAAAACGTGTCATACAGTAACAGGAAGGCTTTGGAGAACGATAAAGAAGCAGGGGACTGTTATACCGCAAATATGGAGTCAGGTAAAACTGCTGAAGATGTATGTGGAGTCAATGGAGTATCATTACAAGGGTATAATCCTTCATTGGACTTTACTAAGCTACAAGTGGGCCAGCATATCTGCTGTTCAGTGGGGACTTTGCCTAATAATAAGCCTTCAAAGAATAGTGATGGAAGTTGTTTCTCATATACCGTGAAATCTGGTGATACTTGTGGAGGGATCGTTGCTAACTATTATCCTCTTACTGAGACCGAGTTGAGCAGCTACAACTCCGAGACCTATGGGTGGTATGGGTGCAATTACTTATTGGCAGGTCAAACAATCTGCTTGAGTGATGGAGATCCTCCAAGACAAACAAATCCCGATTCGGAATGTGGACCTTTGGCTCCAGGGGACTTATACATGGCTGAATGTCCATTGAACGCATGCTGTAGTTAGTCAGGGTTCTGTGGCACCACTTCTGAGTATTGTGACAAGAAATCAAGTGATAAGTGATACGGGAGCTCCAGGCACTGAGGGATGTTATTCCAATTGTGGTACTGGGAACTTGGGAAGTTCTCCTGCTAACACGTTCAAAAACATTATCTATTGGCTAGACACAAACGATGAAGGCTTGGCGATGAATCCTGAGGATTTGGAAGAATATTCTCATGTTTACTATGCGTTTGTCAGCATCAACGATGATTTCTCTATTGACGATTCCAAGATATCTAAGTCTCAATTCTTAAACATAAAACCTCGGAAAATCGCTAGCTTTGGTGGTTGGGACTTCAGTACTAGCCCAACAACCTACAATATCTTTAGAAGTATTGTTAAAACAGCTGAATCAAGAGAGAAATTTGCCAGTAATGTCGTCGATTTCATCAACAAGTACAACCTTGCTGGGATCGATATTGATTGGGAATACCCAGGAGCAAAAGGGATATCAGGGATCTCAGACGATGTTGATAATGGAGATAATTATGTAGAATTGTTGAAGACGATTAAATCCAAGTTGAGCTCTACCCAGGTTTTAAGTGCAGCCATCCCGTCGAATTATTATTACCTCAAAGGGTTCCCATTGAAGGAGATGCAGAACCACGTCAACTGGTTTATATTCATGACATACGACATGTATGGATCATGGGATACTACCGATCCGTATGTCAGATGCCACACCGATAAAACTATGGTTGAAGAAGCAGTTAGAATGGTTACTAAAGCTGGTGTTAAATCATGGAAATTAATGGGGGGTATTGCTAATTATGGTAGATCTTTTAAAGGTTGTTCAACGGAATACTGCCAGTTCAGTGGGCCCGGAAAGATGGGTCCAATCACTAAACAACCAGGAATTTTAGCGGAATCAGAGTTGAATTCGATAAAGGAGTGGAATTCTAAACAGAAAAGATGGACCAACGAAACAGCTATGTGTGATTTCATGACATATAACGGAGATAGTATTGTTTCATGGCCCAAGAAGAGTCAAAGAGATCAAATGACTCAGTTCTTTAAAGACCATGGGTTAGGAGGTACATCCACCTGGCTCGCTAATTATAAATAGTTTATTAAATATCTATTACGAAAATCTAGTCATTAAAATATCGTGAACTCTATCCTTATTATCAGAAACCTGTGCCTTACTGATATAAATCTTTGTTAAGAAGATTCCAATATCAGAGAATAAGAATACACAAGCACCAAAAAAGATCATGGTGGAGTCCAATACGAAAAGGTATACTTCACTAGAGAGTAAATCACCATTAACCCCTTGTAAATACTCAATAACTCTGTAAACTGATCTCACCAATATGAATAAACACACCACAAACAACTGGGAGATCATATACTTCCAAGATCTTCTACTAAACCAAGAATCATGACCGTAGAAACCAACTTGTCCACCTCTGGAAAATCTTATAAAGAAAACGATACTGTTAATAACGAATGAACCAAAGAATGCTAGTTGTACAAACAACCCAGCAATAATAAGGGTTTTACCCAAATTAAATGAATCTAAAGTACCAATACCTTGAATTCCACCACCAGCTGATTGCAATAAAATGGAGATCACATCACCAATAACAAAAATTTTCGTTAAAAATTTCATAGGAATGTAACTGAGTTCGTGGCCTTCATAAGCCTTAACCACTTCCCCATATGCCATATAAATAGTTGCCGCCATGAATGCAGGGGCAATTAGGAGAGCAATTGATTGGATAATATAAGGGACCAAAGATTCCTGATTCGAATGGCTCACCAATCTGGCGGCATATCCAGCACATTCAAGTGCTAAACCAATCAAAAACGGAATTATCATATTGAAAAATCTCTTCTTTAACACCGGTTCAATCGAACGACTCCCAAGTATTCTAGTTCTAATCATTTGCCCAAATAAAGAGATGGTCAACACACCAAATAATGCACAGAATTCGACATTGACACCAAAATTGATGTTGTACTCATAAGTCTTCCAAACGTATGCGTCAGACATAATTAATGGAGGGAAAAGGTGGGAAACGGTTCGTATTTATAGTACACCGGAGGCAGTGTTTCCTGTACGCAGGTAATCTGTCTGCTGGGCCATGATGGGAAACCTTAATTTCTTTTTCGACGCCACTCATCTCGTATTTACAGCTGCGTGATGTCAACTGCTTGACCCGAGGTTGGGACAACAGGTAGCGGTGATGCACCATTGGTATCATATTTAGTTATTGTGTCACATACCCTGTGTATACTTGAGGCATCTATCACCCCTATGAGGCATCTGTCACCCCTAAATGGTTACGAGGCACCTATCACCCCTATATGGTTATGAGCTGTAAACATTTGCGCCGCTTAGCCTCCTAAAAATTGCGTTTGTGAATTTCGCAACTTTAATGGGACATCAGTGATACATGTCAGTGGGATGACATCAGGTAGTGGTAGTTGTGGCGTAGACATCGTGTAGGTAATTAGTCCAGGACAGTACGGTTCCAGTGTGCCCAATCTCTGTTGTCTGGGCTGATATTTGTGCCCATAATTGGCCCTGATCTCTAGTTCGATCCAATTCGAGAACCGCACTATCCTTATCTATGGAGCGGCCAAATCCTAAACTACCAGCTTGCGAACGATGTCGTACTAAAAAGATCCGCTGTGACTCAATTGTGCCTTCTTGTACAAACTGCCAAAAGTCCCGTACTGTCTGTATGAACAGAGACAAAGTGTTGGGCAGAATTGTTGATCGCAGAGAGCTTACGGACCCTACGCCACCATCCGGAAACGATCTTATTACTACTAAAAGGCGTAGAATTATCCCGGAAACGGTTCCAAATGCTACAGTTAGTGAACCAAGACCATTAACTATGGAGTCAACCTCCGATTCAAGCGATTCCGACTCAGATAATTCAGTTGCAGAAGAGAATTATGTTAAAAATACCATGGAATGTCTCTTAAATGCAGCATTTTCTGGTGAAAGTGCTAGCCACGTAAGCGAGAAAGTATCCGAACATATCAAACAACATAGTCATGGTAAAAGTGCTAAAGAAGTATTCATAGATAACGAAGTTGTGGCTGTAGCAAAGATCGGTAGGGATTTTTTAAAGCAAGCCCGTAAGAATTACTCTAAGAACAGAGTAACAGACATCACTGCTTACGATATAAACTTGTTAGCCCGGCTAACCAGAAGATATAATACCTGGATCAATAGTGCCCACCCGGTATTACACGAAGGAATGTTACACTTACAGCTTTTAAAATGCAAGAATCAAAGTCAAATTGCTACTCCTGACGACGTATTCCAGGTTAAAATGGCCATAGCTATAGCATTAGCATCAATCACACGACCTCATGGCTCAACTTCAGAGATTGGCAGAATGGCTCATATGTTTTGGAAGTCTGCTACTAAAGCTCATAAACAACAATTTGGTCAAGGACTAAAAAAGCTCCAGAATGTGTTGATGCTCCTCCAGTATACGTTGCTTGTCCCTAAAGCCGGAAACCTATGGCATCTTTCCGGTACGGCAATGAGATACGCTACAGAAATGGGTCTTTATCAGGAACCTAATCCGTCCCAGAAGTTTGATGCATTATCTCTGGATCTCCGGAAAAGGGTCTTCTGGACCTGTTACTGTATAGACAGGATTCTTTCCACGGTAATGGGGAGACCCACTAGTCTACCAGATACATGGATTACGGTAAAGTGGCCCTCATTAGTCGAAGACAGACTTATTACGGTTACTGGAATCAACTCCGGGCCTATGTGTCATTTAAAAGTGGCACAGATGCAGCAGATTCGTATCTGTAGGCTCCAATCAGAGATTCACCGGAGACTATACGCTCTATCGCCAGATGACGCATGGACTGAAGAAGCTAGAGCCATTTGGAGCTGGCAGATGTACGACCAACTAAGGCTATGGAGAACGTCATTCACGTATCCGACCCCGTTGATCACGAAGGAATGGATAGAGCTACAATTTCATGTGGCAGTTGTACTACTATTCAGACCGTCTCCTAATAGGTCCAAGCTCTCACCAGAAACACTACATGTAGCGTTTCATTCAGCAGGTGAAGTGATGAGACTAGTGAAGGTGATGCATAGAGACTGCTCTGCGGTATTCTCATGGCTTATGGTGCAGAATTTGTTCATGTGTGGTCTCACATACATCAACTCACTAAAGGAGCTAGCTGACGAAAATACTACAAACTTGTTGTGCATACCGTTGTACGAGATATTCCTTCAGATTCAATCGTGTTCCACCATGCTTGAGACTTTGTCAGCTTTGGAAACAGGGTCTAGCGAAAAGATCAGAAACACTTTTGAAACTATATCGTCCAGAGGGCTTCAAAGTGTCACCACTTCGATGTCGTTGCTGCAACTGTCGAGCTACGAAGGGTGCATATGGGCCCATATTGCTAAATCAGACGATATCTCGCTCCAGAGGCCAATAGATATTGATGGGGTTCCGATCTCTATACGCACAGAGAGTCCAGTTCTTGCCGTGGATCAGAGTCACATTGATGATGGGAATGAACACTTTTTAAGCCACGATATCGACGCTTCGGCTACGAACAGAATGCTTGAGGTTTCTGAAACCACCACCGCGTATTGTATACCCCAGAACTGGCCTACTGACCAGAGAGTGTCGGAAACGGATCTCGTGGGCAGTATTGTAAACTCCCCGTATTTGTTGGCAGAGATGGAAGGTGATACGGGGATATCACAGCTATTGGCCCAAAGAAGAGAGTCGCCGGAATGGTCCAAGACCAACCTCAGTGCTGAGTTGGACAGATGGTTCCTTTACCCACTAGATTCTAGTGAGCTGGTTAATATCTGAGCTTCCACGAGAAGCTTTTGTACGTTTATGGGCAGTTATTCCCTACTAAGTCTTCAGTAGACAACTTATATTCCGCTATACACTAACTGTTGTCAGCGCAAGAGAAGGCCCTGTCAATTGTCCCGTTACTATACCCATCAACAATAGAAGCAACGGACCCGTAAAGTCCTGATACACATATGTAAACCCCAAAGACAATAGTAAAGAGCGACAAACCAGTGGTAAAAGTGTTTTTCTTACCGGCAGTCCAACACCTCTTAGAGGTCTTAATCCACGCTACACTGCCTAAATCGCCGTCTCTGTAAGACCCAACGCCCAAGAGGTAAAGAGCTAAAAAGGCTGGAAAGATAAGCGTGAAGATGGTACCTAAAAGGGCCCCAATTAACCCCAACAAGTCCCCAAAAAATGGGATAGCACTAGCAACTACAAACCCCAAGACAATCACCACTGTCATCAGAATAAACCATACCGTCCAGTGAGTTTTGGTGTTGCTTTGTAAGTGAGGGGTGCCCCGAAGTAACCTGACTAACGTATACTTAGCAGCAAGGTGTGCCTGGAAGAAACAGGAGAAGAAAAGACCTGGAAGAGCAATGGCGTACGAGATTACCTGGAAGGTGTGTCCAGCAGACCCTAAAGCAGGAGATGCCACGTACTGTCCGACTCTCCCATAAACAATGCACGACACCACCACGTAGTTGAATACCACGAATCCTTGGCCCATAAGCAACGATTTAACGTATTGGGATTGATCTTTCATCTCGGCATGGATGTTGAAGAATGAAGCAGTACCGCAAAGTCCGAACAATTGTGTGGCTACTGCTGACCCAATGGTACTGAAAGGCACACCAGAGGACACTGCTTTGATCATTCTGTTAATGGGTTCACCAGCAGGAGCAGCGGCAGGAGTATCTTGGACACATACAGCGATTGCAACCACCCAAATAGCGAAGAAAATCGACGATACTGCAACGTACCCACACCACGATAACACTTTCATGGTACGAATACAAGTACCTAGAGCGAACGAGATAGCTGCACCAACACCCACCCATGCAGTGGTACAGATAGGGTGACCAGTGAACGTATTAAACGCTATTGATACCGCAAGTAAAGCCGATCCGTAGCACAACGTATAGAATAACCAGAAGGCAACGCCAATAAATTCTCTACCAACCTTCCCAAACAACATGTTAGCAGCATCTCCTACACTGTAGATCTCTGGGTGAACAAGCCGAAACCGTCCTACCACCACCCCTGTCCATGTACTTATAGTACACAAGGCAATGAGGCTAATAAGTCCCGGTACGAGCCCCAACGAGTTCATCGTCAGAGGTAATCCAAGAACCCCTAGCCCCATCTGGGATTTGGCAACAAGAACCGCTGCACCAAAGCATGTGACTCCTCTAAAGTCCGGGCCATCGTCTGTCTTTACAAAGACGTTGTTGTCAGAAACTTGCGATTCGCTGTCGATGGGGTCTATGTGGTCTAGACTCACCACCTTGAACTGTTTTACGTCTCTCATGCTGAACAGAGAGTTCATTGGCGTATTTATGCCATAGCTGGTCCCTTATCGTGGACCTTGGCTGCACCCTTATCAGACCTTATCACACCGGAGAATGTCCGTGCCGGAGAATCTCCGGATTCGCCTAAATAGGCAACAGTATCCATATTAGCTCCGGTCTTGGAATCTAGCCACTGCCCGCTCTCTTTACTCAACTTCGAAGATCTACTCTACGCTTGCTTATATTGACACTACAAAGCTCTAGACTTCTGTTAACTACATTACATACGGCCCACCTAGCCCATCATAAACGGTATCGTACAGCCTATCCCCCACCACAGGACGACTACGAAACTTTAAGTTACTGCTATCAATCAAATCCTCCGTCAAATCCTCAATCTTATCAACTCCTAGTAGCTTCATATTGTTAGTGATCTCTGTTCTCAAGATATCAAACACACGGGAAACCCCTTCTTCACCGTAGCCTGCCATGGCAAAGAGGAACGGACGACCCAAGCCAACACCTTTTGCCCCTAAGCACAAGGCTTTTACCACGTCAGAGCCCCTACGGATCCCACCATCAACGTAAAGCTCGACCTTATCGTCAAGGTTCTTCTCTCTGAGCATCTGTTTAGCTTCTGCCAATACTTCTAACGGAGGTCTCGAGAAATCCAACTGCCTTCCGCCGTGATTAGAGAGAATAACTCCTTGAATTCCTCTCTGCGCTGCCAATACCACGTCTTCACCCCTCTGAACTCCTTTCAAAGCGATAGGCAACTTGGTCAAGCTCCGGATGTGATCTATTTCTTTCCAGCAGAACCGTCTGGGGTAGTTCACCTTACCATTATTGGCAATCACTGATAGATTTTCGGCATTCTTCTGATCGAAAACTCTCTTCTTAGAGTCTCGTTCTCGGTTACCCAAGTCAGCCAAGTCCACGTTAATAAATAACCCTTTGACATTACCAGTAGCTTCAACCTTTCTGATGGTATTGGCCACATCGTCCAATTCTTGTTGAGTATCGAAATGCAATTGGTACCAAAGCTTTTGGTCCAGAGGAACTTCTTCAAAGAACTCAGAGAGTGAGTAGGAGCATAGCTTGGGGACCATCTCCATGACGTTGGCAGTATACGCAGCTCTTTGGAGGTTTCTTTCCCCTAATGGATGGGCAAATCTAGACCCAGCGAATGCGGTGATGTACACGGGAAGGTCCACTTTATTCCCCAATAACGTGGCACTAAGGTCTGGTGGACCTATCTCTTGTAATACTTTGGGCCTGAAGAATACTCTACTGTAAGCGTAGTGGTTCTCTCTAAGACTAAACTCATCACTAGCACCAGTTGCAAAATAGTGGTACGTCGATTCAGGAAGCACTTTTTTGGCCACATATTCAAAATCTGTAAGGTTAAACATCATGTGAATACCTGGCTTGTTGGCCATGTTGTGTTTTATCCTTAAGGACTCCTCGGTGACCACTTCTGCAAATCGCCCCTCCAACAGTCCTACATGATCGATGTGATCTATCATCTTTTCTAAAACCTCTTTAGAGTGGATCTGGCTGAACTCCTTGCTGGCATCACCACCAGCGTACTTTAGGATCCTCTCTTGTCCTCCGGGGTGTATTGCTAAGAACTTAGTGACATCAAATACTTGGCCGTTAATGGCTATCCAGCAGTCCGTAAGCAGATTGTGCTTCATTACTTCCGTCACAGAAACCAATGGTGATATGTCACATTCAACTGGCTTGAAATAGTACCCAGCGATAGACCATGCGATTGAACCAGTGATGACGGTTCCAACTAAGGTGCCAAATACTGTAGCCAGTTTAGGCTTAATGGTGGTACTATTGTACCTAACGTGCTTGAATCTCAACTGTTTGAATGTTCTGAACATTAAAGGTAAGGAGCAGGAGGCTAAGCGTTGGATATAAATTATCTTCGGGGTTCGGGATCGTTTCGGAACTTCTTATCTATCGGAGAAAGTCCGGCTGCAAATCGGTGCTGCAAACCTGATAAGCACGACATTGTACATTACAAACGACATTGAAACGACATGAAAGATTTTGGTACGACACTGACTGAACATCCTGGTACGACACGGTAAAGAACAGCAGGATATGAGTATACTGCACTAAAACATATATTAAACACTACTAAGAATCTTAGAGAACTTGTCAAGCTGCTCCTTCGTTAATGGAAGGGTTGGAAGTCTTACTGGTCCAGCACTATGGCCAATCAAATCATGGCCTGCCTTGATTCATGCTGCATAGTTAACTCCCTCTAAGAAATCGCTGATTGCCCAAAGATACTTCCACTGCTCCCTCGCCTTCTCAAGGTCGTTGGCTTTGAAAGAGTTCCAGAACTCAACACACTCTTTTGGTACAATGGATGCAACCCCCCAAACACTACCACCAGCACCATGGGCCATAGCAAAGAACGTCAAGGTATCCCAGCCGTTAAAGGCAGTGAAATTACCAACCGGATTGGTGAGCAAATCAGTGAGCTCTTTAGCATTCCCTGACGTATCTTTCATGTAGTCAAAGCCCTTGATAGACCCAAGTTTTCTTACTTGTACAGCCGTAAGATGAACCCCTGTTGCACCAGGTAAGTTGTAGTACATTAACGGGATAGTGACAGATCCACAAACGTCTTGGTAGAATTTGTATAACGCATCAAATGAAAGAGGATCATAGAATGGTGGAACCACCATTACTGCGTCTGCACCTACTTTCTCTGCGTATTGAACTAATTCAATGGCTTTTTTAGTACTATTAGCACCAACTCCTGCTACCACTGTGAGTCTACCTTTAGCAGCTTCAACATAGGCCTTGATAATTCCCTTGTATTCTTCATCTTCTAAAGTAGGAAACTCTCCTGTCGTACCAGTAGTAACAATACCATGAAGTCCTCCTTCAACGTATCTTTCTACTTGTTGCTTAACATTTTCATAGTCAATTGACCCCCCATCACTGGTGAATGGGGTAGGAACAGCTGCAATAATTCCTTCGAGCTTAGTCATGCTGAAATGAAGGAATTTAGTGGTTTAAATAGTGGTTTCGGTAAAA
Organism: Yamadazyma pseudoaaseri; assembly: GCA_030674785.1. Taxonomy (NCBI): domain Eukaryota; kingdom Fungi; phylum Ascomycota; class Pichiomycetes; order Serinales; family Debaryomycetaceae; genus Yamadazyma; species Yamadazyma pseudoaaseri. The sequence continues at coordinate 179,041 of JAKUBW010000018.1, read as the reverse complement.
CCCCGAATCCGAGACCCCGATTTAAAACCCCGAACCCGATAGTATATAAACCCATTAGTTTCGGTATCACAGTATCATGTCTGCTACAATTTACAGCCCTTCTGGACGTGAAATTATATTCGATACTGGTTTGTTCATCAATAATGAGTTTAAACCAGCAAAAGGTAATAATAATATTACCACCCCAAATCCTGCCACCGGTGAACCACTAGCCACTGTTAGTGCAGCTACAGCAGAAGACGTGGATAAAGCAGTTAAAGCCGCTAGAGCTGCGTTCAATACCACCTGGGGGATGAAAAGTACCCCATCCCAGAGAATGAAAGCCCTTTACCAATGGGCAGATTTAATCGAACAAAATGCTCAATTATTGGCCGAACTAGAGAGTCTTGATAACGGGAAGCCAGTGTGGATGGCCCGTGATGTTGACATAGCCGATAGTGTTGCGTGCCTTCGTTACTACGCTGGCCTTGCTGATAAGATAGAAGGTAAAACGATTGAACAGGAAGAAGGGAAACGGCTAGCATTTACTAGATTAGAACCAATAGGAGTTTGTGGTCAGATAATCCCATGGAACTACCCCATCCAGATGTTCGCTTGGAAGGTTGGTGCTGCATTAGCTGCTGGTAATACTATTGTCATGAAACCGGCAGAACAAACCCCATTGAGTGCTTTAGTATTAGCTCAGTTGTCAAAAGAGGCAGGTTTCCCGGATGGAGTAATCAATATAGTCAACGGTACTGGATTAGAAGCCGGTAGTGCAATTTCAATGCACATGGACATCGATAAGGTGGCATTCACTGGGTCTACCGTTACTGGAAGGAAAGTCATGGAACTGGCTGCAAAAAGTAACTTGAAGAATGTGACACTTGAACTAGGAGGAAAATCACCGGTGGTGGTATTTGATAGCGTGGACATCGACCAAACCGTCAATTGGGTAAGCCAGGGAATCCTTTTCAATCAAGGCCAGGATTGTTGTGCTGGATCACGTCTTTTCTTACAAGACACTATTAAGGACGAGTTTCTTGTTAGGTTAAAAGCCAACTTCGAGGCACATGTTATCGGGGACCCGTTTGAGATCAACACATACCAGGGACCACAGGTATCCAAGGGTCAACAGGAGAAGATTCAATCGTATATTGACTCCGGTATCGCCCAAGGAGCAACCGTCTACTCAGGAGGCTCGGCACTTCTTTCAAAGTTACCGGATCAGTTCAAGAACGGGTACTACATTCCGCCTACTATTTTTACCGACTGTACGCCAGACATGACCATAGTCAAGGAAGAGATTTTTGGCCCTGTAATCACGGTTCAAACGTTTTCTACCGAAGAAGAAGCCATTAAAAAGGCCAATAACACCGAATATGGACTCGCAGCCGGTATATTTTCCCAGAACGCTAATCAATGCATGCGGATGATTAGTGGCCTTCATGCTGGTACCATTTGGTGTAATAATTACGTTTCACTAAGCAATGCGGTACCATTTGGTGGGATGAAACAGTCAGGATTCGGTCGGGAATTAGGTATTGAAGGTATCAAAGAGTACACCGTAACAAAGGCAGTTCACTGGAACTACGGCGAACAAGCGGTATGGCCAATTAATGGTACTACTATATAGTTATATATGACTTACCGCGAATAATAAACAATCATGATAAGGAAAAGGCTTGCAAGAACACATAAAGCGTGTGAAAACTGCCGCCAGCATAAGGTAAAGTGTTCAGGCCCACCACGGTGCAAGAAGTGCCAACAGTACGACGAAGATTGTGTATTTCGTAGCCGGTACAGGGAACCAGCTAATTCGTATGTGTTTACAATTAGCCGCCGTAAATTTACTAACATTCCAGGTACATGAACAAGCAAACCCTTGAGATCCCGGATCACGTATCGGTACTGGTACGGAAGGAAGGGGCCGAGTTCTTTGGGTCTGCCAGTAACTTCACATTCGTCAACCAATTGAATCACTACCTCCGTCAATTAGAGGGTGAATCTGATGATACCGGCGGTGCAGGACTTGAGAGATTTGGCTTAAAACCTACCGTGCTAGAACACCCCCTGACGAACGATTTTTCGATAGACGACTTCACTACCGATCAAGTGAAAACTTTAGTTGTAGCTTATTTAGAGACGTGGTCAATACCATTACCGCTATTTGAAGCCCATCAGTTGTTTCAATTAGTAACTGACGTATGGAAGAATCCTGATGCAACAGCCGAGGATAAAGCTCTTTTATACTTAATCTTACTGATTGGGGCGGCCACTTCGTTCTTTGACTTAGAGCAACTGTCTTCAACGGCTTTCCCCGTATCTAAAAGCTTTTATGACTTGGCCCTTTCAACGGTCCCCAATATTTTGTCTCAAGTATCATTCGTGGCAGTAAGAATCGTATTCCTTATGAGTGTAGCAACTTGTTCGTTAGGTGACACCGCTTTACTGTATTTATATACCGGTATAGCTGTGAGAATCCTGTTGGCAATTGGTCTTCATCGTGATAGTGGAGTGCTTAATTCTTCTCATTCTTTAGATAAACATCATCATCGTCGAGTTTGGATGTGTGTTTGGCAGTTTGAACAGTATTGGAGCTTTTGTGTGGGTCGTCCTTCAAGTATAAACGTTTACATTGGATTACCTAATATTCAACCAGAAGATCTTGAATACGACGGTATTGGTTCAAACAAAAGATTTATGATGACTTCGGCACATTCTTTATTAAGACTTAGGTTTGCTCTGCTTCTTCAGAAAGTGTATGCTGAACTTTATAATACTCAGTCTGATTTATCGCAAGTTCTTGGGAAAGTGGAACAATTATCAGTTGAAATCGACCATGTATACTTTGAAAACCCCGATAAATTGATTGTTAAATCTTTAGTAGATGATTCTGTAACTCATATCCCCATTGAACGTGTAACTGAATGGTTTTGGATAAGAATTTATTATTTATATATCAAACTTGTGATATATAGACCTATACTAATCTTTAGTGCTTATACAGAAGCTGCTAGTAAGTTAAAAACTGGTACATCATCAAAACCTTCACCGATACAATCAAAGATTAAAGCTGGTTCGGATATATGTGTTAAAACAGCTATTGAATTATCAAATTTTATCATTAATCTAAATAAAAAGAGGAGAATGATTCAACCAATAATCTTTATATCAACGTACCTTGAACTGACATCAACAGTTTTATTATTTTATATATTGAGTAGTTTGGCTGTCATACCTGATCCTTTAGCAAGAGAAATCTGGCAAGTACTACAAGATACAAGGAGTTTCCTTAATGGATCATATGGCAGTTACCTTGAGTCAACTCAAATGCTAGCTCGTGATGGTCTTGAATCTCTTTACAAATTACTAAGAGCAAGAGATTTCCATAATAATAATACTTACTTTGATCGTATCATTAAACCTGTAATGACAGGTCTGGCAAATCACCAGTTAGCACTCGATGGTGATATAGATGGCGGGTTAGAGTCTATGTGGCTTCAAACTTTAGATTGGTTAGAGTATGCGTAATCTAACATAAAAAAACGTACAATTGTCTACACAATTATGGATAATGTCCTTGTCTAGGACCGAAATAACCATCAGGAGCTGAAATGGTAGCATTAAGTCTACCAACTTGCGTAATAAGGGCATCATAACCAGCACTTGATACCGTATTTCCCCACCAGATGATACTCTTATCATGATATTGCACAGCAAAGAAAATAATGATAAGTGAAAAGGCATAACCTGCACTGAAAGCTGAACTAAGAACATAATTGTACTTTTCCCACCATGTGAGATATTTTCTTCTGATATAGTACATGAAAGCAATTGCCATATAAAGTCCTGCAGTATAATAGCTCAAATTATATGGAGATAAATTCAACATACCACCAATTATAACAGAAGGCTGAAATAATTTCAGGTAACGTGCTGGCAAATAATACTTAATTGCAAAACAAGGAATGGTCAATAAGAATCCAATTAAAAAGGTCCACTTTAAAATTGGATATAACCCTTCAAATACTCTTTTGGGACCAATAACACCCCATACAATAGAAGCACTATAGTATGTATTAGCACTTGGACAAGAAAACTTTTGTTTCTGATCTGGAAAACAGTAATTTTTGATACCAGTAAGTTGGAAATTGATAATACCCATACAAACAAAGACGTTAATCAAAGTGGATAAAAGCTGGCATCTAAATAAAGCTCTTGGAGGAAGCTTTGAGTAGTGACCTACTTTTTGATCTGACACATAATTAATGGCTTGCAAATCAATATTAACTCCTAAAGCTTTTAAAGTCATTAAAGCTAATGGATTACCTGGCAATGCATAACCAACAATCAATTCAGCAAGCACATTAAGGGAAAATTGGAATCCTGTAATTGAAGTGACAATGGCAATGGGTACAATAAACACAATATTAAGTGCCAAACAAAAGAAAATTCCCCAAACAGGTGTTTCAAGGGGATAAATTTCTACACAAATAATTGACAACACAATAGCTATAACCAAAATAATAAGGAAACACCATTCAGGAACTTCTTTATATCTAGTCATCATTCTTGTATGTGGATCATCAAACCCTTTAAACGTTGATTCACGGAAATTTTTAAAAGATGAGATGAACTTCTTCAAAGAGTCCCAAATAAAAGCATAATGTACAAGAAGTTCATAAACAAACATGAATGGGTAAAGGGCAAAGAAAGCTCCATAAACCACTAAGTTACCTGCTGTATAGAAAGGAGGACCATATTGATCATACTTGCTTTGCTGAAATTGAGTTTTCGAATCCACCACTTGTTTAGCATCATAAGGAGCACCTGTATTAGTAAATAAATGGTTTGAGTTAATGGAAATGTATCCTGTCCACTTATAATTGGTGTAGTAAAGACCCATAATGGTAAAAGTACCAATCAAAACTCCAACATACGTGGAGACTTGACTATAAAATGGGATAGCTAAACAAGCATTGAAATTAATAAGACTCCAGTCAAATGTAGGTATTGGATTAATTCCCATACCCCCGATAGAACCTGTAATTTCTGCAAGTTTTCTATTAGTTGGAGCTATCCAGGTCATCCAGTTGAATTGATAAAGGAATTGCATTAAATAATTTGGTAACCAAGCATATAAAAACATGATCCCAGATCCGATCCAAAAGAAATTGAATCTTGATATAGTCCAACCATTTATATTTTCTTTCTTTACAGGTTTCAATAAAGCATTGTTTAAAGCTAAAGTGGGCAACAGGGTTGGCCAAACTGCTTTTGTTGGGTAAACAACGAATTTCCTTATAATACCAGCTAACCCAAATCCCATAAATGTATTTGATAACAATAACAAGATCTGAAATCCATAACCAGCCCATTCATTATTATAGAATAACTTGTATTTTTGAACTAAGATATTCAGACTCACATATGGAATACCACCATCACCATTGTTACCGGAGATAGAATAAAATATTGTAGCTAACATCTGTTCCTTATAATTCCAAGGGCCTGGATTTAAATCAATTGTGTACTTCCAAACTTTGAATTTTTTAGCAGGAAGTATTGCATGTAAAAGCATACCACAAGGATATAAGAACATTTGCACCACACCACCACCTAATCCAACAGAAGGTTGTCTTTCTGAAAAAAATTGATTAACAACAGCACCAATACCAGCCCAAATAATTCCTAAAATGTAGACTCTGATAGTTTCACAAGGCATCTCATAGTTATCGAAGCAATCAGTAACGGCTCTAACTTCTGGGTAAGGAGAATAGTAAGCAATTAAAGCCGCTTCAAGTTTAACTTGGAAATCCCAATCAAAAATATCAGATAAACTAAGATCAGAGGATTCTGATTCATAGTTTTTTTCAGTAACTAAAATATCCTGTTTGATATCTTCTTCATTAGTTAACCCAAAAGATTGTTTTGCATCAGCAGAATTAACTAACCGTTCAATTAAATCATAGGTATCATCAGGGAAGTTTGAATCGACTTTAAATTCAACTAATGATTCTCTTAACACTTGAAGAGCTTCTTCGATTGGGATATTTTGGACTTTTTCAATCATAAATGAAGCATTTAAAGGTAAATCATCGAATGATTCTAAATCGTCAAAGTTCAATCTTTTTAAAATAATATGTTTCTGACTTGTGCTTAATCCTTGAGCAACATCACCAATGGAAATATTAGATTTTAATGCTTCTAAATTAACTTCATGGGCCCTTGGGCTACGATGATCCCCTTCACTAGTAATACTAGTAATAGGGTGAAACTTTTCTGAATCTGACATATTACAGTTTCATAAACTTTTTAGAGAGTATTTATATTATTGTGGATTGTATCGGGATTACAATTAAAGTTTAACTTTGGAAAGGCTTCATACGTTATCGTGCCATAGTTGTTTGAAGGGAAGTAACTGTAGAAGTTAGAGAATTACTAGTATTCAACAAAGTTAGAGATGATAATAAGTGATACCAGTCAAGAAGATGTTCCACTTAGTAACATATAGCTTTCACTTTATTATCACCTAAATGGGGCGTTTCATGAACTTTCAATTCCTCGAATACCCAATTGGGAAATGAAGTGAACCAGTTTTAGATAACAATATCGTAAGTCGAGTAGGCCAATAGGAACTCCGGAATAAGTAACCTTAATCCAATAAGGTATCGCCCAGCGATAAACGGCACAGATTGTTGTATTAAATGTAGTACATGTAGTTTTCTACCACATTGGCTAGAAATCAATGTATAAGCGTATGTTAACTCACCGCTTCATACGGCGATGGTTTCATATACCTAAATACACAGCTGATGTACCTATCATAGAGCGAAATGTATTTTACATTTAAACTTTCTTGACATGTCAAGTTTCTGTCAAACCGATCAAAATAAGGTTTACAACCGAGTTTTCCATGTGAAACGAGTGACAAAACTCGAGTATGTAAGGCTACGATAAGAGAAGACATGCAAACCAACTGATAAGAGACGGCACCAGTAAAAAGCAACAAAGATAGTCGTATTTGAGCATCTAACTTGAATACACTGGGAAACAGTTGAACAGCTGAACACCTGAGCAACTGAGCAACTGAACTACCAAAAGCTTGGATTACAGAGACTATAGAGAACTGATGCCACATATAGATTATCGAATAGTCATTAGTTAAGTGCACTGTATAGAAGGATAGTTTAGATAGCAACATTAAGGTTACTTCAAGTGGAAGTGGACCGGATTTATAAATCGAAGAGGAAGCTTATTCCGTGCTTATATAAGCGTTCAAATGATTATCAAATGCTTATATAAGCCTGCAGATGCTTATATAAGCACCCACGATTACCAAAGGCTTATTTAAGCATCCACGATTACCAAAGGCTTATATAATGCCAGCCACTACACGTATCAAGCTTAGATAATCAGTGGGGTTCGTATTGTAAATTCTCCTTCCAACTGATTTCCCCATATGCCCCACTTATCGGAATCCCCATTAAGAAATCAGGATTCCGAGCATTGTTAGTGCCCCACATATCCCAACTTATAAACCACCATTTTTACTCCATCATCAACATGTCCTTATACAACCAAACTGTAAAAGAAGTCGACACTCTTAGTAAAAGTGTCATTAAAGTAGATAAAGATCGGAAAATTGCTGCCGTAAATGAAAGGATCTATTCCGGATTTGTAGAGCACTTAGGCAGATGCATTTACGGTGGACTTGTGGATTACCTGAAGACCCCCCAAACTGAAGTTAATGAAAAGGGTTACAGAAAGGATGTATCACAAGCCATTAAGGACTTGAATGTTCCTGTGGTTAGATGGCCTGGAGGAAATTTTGTTTCTTCTTACCATTGGATTGATGGTGTTGGACCTAAAGATAAACGTCCTAGAAGACCCGAATTAGCATGGTTAGGAGAAGAAAGTAATCAATTTGGTACTGACGAATTCCTTGATTGGTGTAAAGATATGGGATGTGAACCATATTTCTGCTTAAATATGGGAACTGGTACTTTAGATGAAGCATTAGCATGGATTGAGTATTGTAATTCATCTGCTAATACTTATTACGCTAATTTAAGACGGAAAAACGGTCACGAAGAACCTTATAACGTGAAATACTGGGGGCTCGGTAATGAAGTTTGGGGTCCGTGGCAAGTAGGTCAAATGACAAAGGAAGATTACGCTAAAACTGCCGTACAATGGGCTAAAGCTATCAAATTGTTAGATCCTAACGTTCAATTGGTCTCATGTGGGTGTACAGGGTTTGACAACTGGGACCACCATGTGATAGACCAAATGGTTAATTCGGTTGAATTTCACTCAATTCACATTTATACCGGTAGTAACGATTACCTTAAGAATGTTAGTACACCTGCGAGTGCAGAAACCGCTATTCAAATTACTAAGAACTTGATTGATATGGCTCGGGCTCAACACCCTTCATCTAAGCCGAAACCTACTATTTGCTTCGACGAGTGGAACGTTTGGGACCCTGAAAGAGCTGATGGTACTAAAGGTGCTGAAGAACAGTATACTTTAGGAGATGGGTTAGCAGTAGCTTGTTGGTTGAACTTATTCGTTAGACAGTCGGAAGCTTTAGGAATGTGCAATATTGCTCAATTAGTCAATGTTATCGCCCCAATTATGACTAATGAACTGTCTATCTTTGTTCAGCCAACTTACTACCCATTCAAATTATTCTCTAATTACATGAGAGATGGTCATGCCCTTAACTTGCATGTTGAGTCGTCTTTCTACGATGGTCCTACTGGAAATAATGATGGTAGCTTACAATGGGTTCAAGGAAATGTTGCAATCCCATACTTGGATGTTTCAGCCGTTCAAAGATCTGATTCACTGAAAATTTATGTTGCAGTAGTAAACAGAAGCCAGACTGAAGATGCAGAGACTAAAGTGGTTTTCAATGATAAGGTCAAGAAGATCCATCAATGGTTTATGTACCATGAAGATGTTCTCGCGTTCAACTCCTTCAAACACCCAGAGAATATTCATTTAGTTGAGAGTGATGTTAAATTCGCTCAAGAGGAAGATAATTCTATCAAGTTAAAGTTTGCTAAACATTCATTCACATTCTTAGAGATTCAATAAACACTATACTCTTTAAACATCTTCATTATCACTAACATCCTCTTTATGGTCAGCCTCAGGTTTTAAATCTAATTCATTCACTTCTTCTTCGATCAAGTGAGTAAAATCAGGCTTATTCTTCCAACCAGGGATAAAAAGCGGTGCTTGATCCCAGTAAGCGTCCAAGGCTTCCAATGGAATTCTTCTACTTTCAGGAAGGAAAGCCCAAAAGAAAAGGGCATTAGTAAATCCACAAACTACGAATAAAATATAGTACCTCCAACCAACTTGTACCATAGCTTTATCGGTGACTTGACCAATCATAGTATTGAAAGCATAAGAAGTCATGGTAGCAACTGAAACACCCTTGGATCTAATAGCTAAGTTAAAACTTTCCGCTGGAATAATCCAAGAAAGCGGACCAACCCCATAACTGAAAATAAAGTTATAAATCCATGTACTTGCAATAAAACCAACCTGAGCACTTCTATTATTATTAGTTTCTGCTGGGAAAACTGCTAACAATATAGCACCAATAATGAACATACATCCACATCCAATATTACAAATAATTAAGACCCATCTCCTACCAGTAAGATCAATTGTTATAATACAAAGAGCTTGTGCAATAAGGGCAATGATCGAGTTAATTGATTGGAATAAAAGAGTTCTACTGGTACTCAACCCAATCTTTGCAAATATTACAGGAGAATAATATTGAATAGCTGAAACTCCTGTCATTTGAACAGATGCTTGAATTGCCATACATAATATAATTCTTCTTGCTCTATCCCTAGTTTTTAACAAATCAGTCCATTTAATTGCAGCTTGTGATCTTTCAAGTTCAACTTCTTCTACAATTTGATAATATTGAACTCTAGTTTCTGGGTCATCTTTATTACCATGAGCATGTAATTTAGCTAAGATTTCATAAGCCTCATCTTTACGACCCTTTGCTACTAACCATCTAGGAGATTCAGGAAGGAAATAAGTAGCAAATAACAATAACCCGACCGGAACAACTTGAAGGCCCAATGGCACTCTGAATTGGTTTTCGCTACCAGCTAATCCAATATAACATCCATAAGCGATCCATGAAGCACATAATGCACCAATTCCTAAAAAAAATTGTTGTAACGCTGTTACGGTACCTCTAATTGAAGGGTGACATAATTCCGCTTGAAATAATGGAATAATCATTGTGAGAGTTCCAACTGCAATCCCAGCAACAAATCTTCCTACAAGGATCATAGCCAAATGAACACAAGCCGCTTGTAAAACACCTCCAACAATGAATATCATACAAGCAATACTAATAGTATATTTTCTACCAACTCGATCAGACAAATCACCAGCTAAAAATGCCCCAAAAAAAGCACCACCTGTGAATAAAGAAACAATTGCACCTCTTTCATTAACAGAAGGATGAATAACATCAACAAAGCTTTCAGAGGCTAAAACTTGTGCAATAATTGACAAATCATACCCATAGGCAAAACTACCGATACTTGCAAAACAACATACCAAAAATTGGTATACTTTTGGTGGAAGAACCATAATTAATGATACAAATTAGCTAGTTCAGCCCTTTATAAGCATTATCCTGTGGGGGTGCCCCAGAGTACCCTTTCAATTGACCGATAAATATTACCCCAATGCAATACCCCAAATAAGCAATAATGGGGGACGACCCCACCAATTAGCGGGCACGTCACATGACTAGTGGGTTAATTATCTCTCTGTAGTCTCCACTTAGGATATCGTCGTTGATACGGACATATGGATGATCAGAGCTCATATATTGACTGAATAGGAGACGGGGTCAATTAGTAGATCAAGGGCGTTTAATTGGTTAATGGGAATGATGCTGATACAGGTTGGGGTTGCAGCTCAAATTTGTGGAGACATTAAGTTAGCGAGTTGAACGAATAAGATTGAACTTGGGAGAAAGCTTGGCTGCTTAGTAGCGGGTTGCTCTGCCGTGGATCTCGTATTTGATTATATGGGAGCAGCATATGCGATACATTACCGGAAATGTAAAGTAATGGTTACTCATGTGATGTATAGCACAATGCTATCTATTTGAGTTGATGTATCACATATGAGTTGATGTATCACATATGAGTTGATGTATCACATTTGTATTCGCTGACTGTAACTTTGCAATACACAAAGTGAAAATTGCGTTTGGTGTTTACTAAGCGGCAAAGAAAGTCTAATACCTCTAGAGCTATATATTACACGTTTATATTTCTACATAACACACTTATGGATAATGACCTTCCCTAAGTCCAAAGTAACCATCTGGTGCAGAAATAGTGGCATTCAATCTACCAATACTTGAAATGAGTTCATCCATTCCAGCATAAGGAACGTTATTTCCCCACCAACTAATTGATTCATCATGGTATTGAACTGCAAAGAAGATAATGATTGAAGAAAAGGCCACACCAGCTGTAAGGGAACCTGAAAGGACATAAACATATTTTTCCCACCATGAAAGGAATCTATTCTTAACATAGTACATAAAGAATGCACTAAAGTATAATCCAACTGTGTAGTAAGATAAGTTATAAGGAGCAAAAACCAAGAATCCACCAATAACGAGTGTTGGTTGAAAGTATTTGGTAAGCTTTCTTGGTCCGTATAATTTGAATAAAACACATGGAATACTTAATAATGCACCAATTAAGAAACAGTATTGTAAGATTGGGTACAAACCACCAAAAACTTTCTTTGGACCAATAACACCCCATAAGATAGAAGCACTGTAGAAAGTCTTGATACCTGGACAGGAGAACTTTTGTGGTTGATCTACTGTACAATAGTCTTTAATACTCGATATTTGGAAATTGATAACCGCTAATCCTAAGAAGGAACTAATGAACACCGATAACATTTGACATCTGAACATGGCTCTTGGGGGAACTTTAGCGTAGTGACCCATCTTTTGGTCAGATATATAGTTTTGAGCTTGACCATCAATATTGTACCCAAAAGCTTTTAAGAAGTTAAGAGCTAAACCATTACCTGGAATTGCGTAACCAACAATTAATTCCACCAAAACGTTAAGACCAAAACTGAACCCAGTGGTAGATCTAATAGCAGTCAAAGGAATCAAGAAAATAAAGTTGATAGCAATGGTAAAGAAAATACCCCAAACAGGTGTTTGAGCAGGGTAAACTTCCACACAGATAATGGCTAAAACCAAGGAGATAACTAGAACTACAAGGAAGCACCAGTCAGGTACTTCCTTATATTGTGTCATCATGGTAGTATGAGGATCAGTGAAACCAGCAAAAGTAGACTTTCTGAAATTCTTGAAAGACACAACCAAACCTTTCAAAGCTTTCCATATAGCTTTATGATGGACAGTACATTCGTAGATTATGGCAAACGGATAAATGGCAAAGAAAGCCCCATAAACAACCAAATTAGCTGCACTATAATATGGGGGTCCGATTTCTTCATATTTTGATTGATCGAATAAACTATCCTTATTAACAACAGCTGTAACATCATAAGGCTCACCAGTATTGGTCCAAAGACTATTTGAGTTGATTGGGATATAACCAGTCCATAAGTAGTTGGAATAATAAACACCACAGATACAAACGAAAGCAATGAGTGAACCAATATATTGCATGTATTGACTGAAAAAAGGTATAGTCAAACAATAATTCCAATTTATAACATTCCAATCAAAAGTGGTCCATGGGTTCAATCCTAAACCACCAACAGAACCAGTAATTTCTGCTAAAGTTTGGTTATTTGGAGCAATCCAACTCATCCAGTTGAATGTCAGAAGAATTTCAATCAAGTAATCTGGTAACCAAAAGTACAAGAACATAGCAGCAAAAGATGTCAAGAAGAACCAGTATCTTGAAATGGTCCACCCATTGATGTTTTCTTTCTTTTCTGGTTTCATTAAGGCAGCATTCAAAGCTAAAGTTGGTAAAATTTCTGGCCAAACTGATTTAATAGGATAGATAGTAAACTTTCTCATAACACCAGCAAATCCAAACCCTAAAAAGTTGGTAGACAACATCAAAAGAGTTTGGTATCCGAAGTCAGCCCACTTGTTGTCGTAAAACATTTTCATCTTTTGAACTGGAATGTTATATGCCACATACGAGGTGCTACCAGAAACTGAATAGAAAATGGTAGCCAACATTTGTTCTTTATGGTTCCAAGGACCTGGGTTTAAATCGACGGTAGTACCAAAAACAGTAAATTTCCATTTAGGTAAAATGGCAGCTAACAACAAACCACTTGGATAAAGTAATAATTGAACAACAGAGGCAGGTAAAGTGATAGCAGGTTGTCTGGAGCTAAAAAATTGATTGATAAAAGTTCCAACACAGGTCCAAATAACACCCAAGATGTAGACTCTAATGGTTTCACAATGTAAAGTAGGGTCGTCGTAACAGTCAGTGACAGCACGAATTTCTGGGTATGGAGAATGGTAAGCAATCAAAGAAGCTTCCATTCTTACTTGAAGATTCCAGTCGAAAATAGTGAACAAATCAACTGATTCTTCTTCAGCCGAGGAACTGTCTAATCTCTTGTTGATGGTTTCGATGACTTCACCATCTTTTTCAACTTCAACACTCTTTTCTGGTGCAACTTCCAATAAGTTTTCGATCAAGTTATAAGCGTTTGTTGGGAAGTTTGGATCACCATCATGCTCAATGAGTGTATCTTTCAAGATTTCAAGAGCATCGTCAACAGGCATGGCTTCAATCTTTTCGATCATGAATGTTGTACCAACAGGCAAGTCATCTAAACTGGTTAAACCTTCATAGTTTAAACGTCTAAGAATGATATGTTTTTGATCAGTGGTTAAAGATTCACCAATGGCATTAAGCGAAAATTGTGAAGTAACAGCATTCAAGTTTACTTGATGTGAATGTGGGTCGTCGATAGCTCCTTGACTACCTACACTCACAACACTATGAAGATTAATATCTTTTTCTACAGACATGCTTGAGTTATGATACGGAACAAGGGTGTTTTATATTCAAAAAATAGGGTTATCACGAATTTCTTATCAGCTGTGGAGTCTTTTACACTTGACGTTACGGCTGTCATGCATGTCGTATCAAATTTGGATAATTGGCTGTAAATTACTCGTAACTGTATTATGTGCAGTAAAACCTTAAAAAGAAAATTTTAACATCTCGAGTTTAACACCGATAAAGTTCATACAGAGGCCTAGATAGGTGTGCCGTAGACAATAAATATGCCACAGAGCGACGTTGGTTGACTTCACACGGTGTAGATTAAAAAAATGAGTAAAAATGTTTATGCAAGCTTGACACATTTCTGACATTTTCTAAATTTAGTAAGCGCATATGAGCCGTACGAGGTGTAGCGGGAAGTTCTTGCCTATTGCCGGAAAAGGAAAAGGAAAAGGAAATGGAAAGGACGGAGGCCCGAGGAGAAGTGATAGTATAACTTCTCTGGTGGTTAGCTAGGGGTCGATACACAATGTTGGAATCTCGTATTTGACGTACATCAATAGGATTTAAGGTTAGATTTAGAGCATCTAAGGTTAGGTGAAACCATAATTGTCGAATTTTAGCTGCCGAAAAAAGATTAGGTTGAAGCCGAGGACAAATAAGTGCACGTAACCAGATAAGAAACAGCATTTGTCCAATGAGAGACGATCAGATTAGTGGAGCGTAAATTACCGTTACGGGATAAGGCTGCTGATAGGTGTTGCCATGGGCTCATGGTATTCTTCTTCGGGAACGTTCGTGATTTCACGAGTATTGTTTCAATGCCTAAGCAGTCGTGTCAGTTACAATGGAACTATATGGGGACATATATTTAAGCTATTAAGCACGAAAACGACGAGAATACATAAGATGTAAAACCAAGGAGCCTAGAGACCTAATAAACCTCTTACTTGAGACTGTAACTCAGCATTAGCATCATAGTCAATTTGGAATGCACTAATGGCAACAGAGCATCCACTAGCCACAACAGTTTCTGAAGGTAAGTCACAGATACCACTGTTACAAGTAGTTAAAGCATCAGAGAACCCGTAGTCAAAAGTTGGGATTCCAGTGGTTTCATTCATACCAACCTTAAAGTAGTAAGAACCTTTACCGGTTAATCTACTATAAACCAATTCAGGTTCAACACAAGAGTCATCTTTACTCTCGTAACCAGTGGGTGGGAAGTTGACGTTCAATCCAACTCCAACAGGTAAAAGTAAAGGATTTTCACCCTGAGACTCAAATAATTTGTTAACAATCTTTGTACCAATTTTAGCATTGATGTTGAAGTAACTCAAAGGATCATCATCCAAGGCATCTTTGTAGAAAGAAGTATTGGTACTAGCACCAGAGAAGGCAATGGCAGGTAAACCTCTGTAAACAGAGTAATAAGTAGCACCCATAGTACCGGAAGTAGTGTAAACAGCAGCACCCAAGTTATTACCTTCATTAATACCGTTGACAACTAAGTCAATAGTGATATTGTCGAAATATTTTGGGATAACGTAATCTAAACCAAAGGAAACGCATGTGGCAGGAGTACCATTAAAGTACCAAAGGTTCATATCATCTTCTTCATGACCCCATGCTGGATCACCTGCAACTCTATAATCGAATTCACCATTTGTTAATAAGTCAGTGGTGTAAGGCATATCAAATTTACCACCCCAACCTGATCTTTGAGATACAGGGGCCACCATGATGACATTATGTCCCGCACTCTTTAATTCTTTATAGAAAGCTCTAATCTCAGTGACGGCCCAACCATCATCGTTGGACATCAAAATATTTTTGGCAACTGCAATTGCAACAATTGATAAAAAAGCTAATAAATGCATTGTTTGATGAACAATGAGGATGAAGTTGTACTTTTAAAGGTACCTTAAGTCCACATGGGATATGAACGTGGGTAAAGCCTGGGAATTCCCGAACAAAACGGTTTAATCTCAACGGTCGAAGCCACCAATAATAATGGTCGAACTAACGGAATAACATTTCCTAATTGGGTCAGAACATAATTTACGATTATTAATATACGTTTAAGCAACGTTCTGCAACTCTGTACATTAACTCCTATTATACACTTATTTTTTCAACATGATCTGTTTGAGATTTTGGCTCCCCGGCGACTTCTTCAGTTTTGACTTCTTTTTCAGTCTTGAACAGTTTCCACTTTCTGGCAGGGATTGAAAGGCCAAACATTTCATCAATTTCTTCGAAAGATCTGTGAGATGTTTCTGGTAAGTAGAAGTAGAATACCGCTACTGATGCAGCACAACAACCGGTGAAAATGAAATTGATAGAAGATCCCATGTTTGCTTGATCAGGGTTGAACATATATGGAAGAACTGAACTCCACATACAATTTAATGCTTGTTGAGTAAAGTTACCTAAAGCAAAAGTTTTAGCTCTTAAGAACACCGACAGTACTTCATTAGCTAAAATATAAGCAAGTGGACCAATACCAATATTATAGAAGTAATTATACATGGCCATAAAAGCAGCAGAAGTTCTAACCCCACTTGTGTCACTCAACTTTAAACCAGTTGCTGCAATAACAAGATTAATTATGGTAAGGGAAATCATACCAAATAGCATTAATGGACGACGACCAAACCTGTCAAAGATAAAGAATGAGGTTAAAAGACCAGCAATACTCAAAGCTTGAGCTCCACAAGAAATTTCAAACGACTTTTGAGTATCGTATCCGGATAATTGGTAATAATAAGTAGAATAACTTGAAACGTATGCAACACCACCCATGGATTGCATGATAAATGGGAAGATGACTAAAAGGGTTCTACGAATATCTTTAGCTTTAAAACAATCAGTGTAAGTACCAGCTTTTGAAGAGATGAGCTGAGCTTCTTCAACCGTAACTTTCATTAAAGCATATTGGTATTCAACATCCTCCGTGTACATCATTTTCAATTGTTCTAAAGCATCTTTATCTCTACCTTTATTTAATAACCAATAAGGTGATTCAGGGATAAAACATTGACCAAGAATAGATGTAACAGCAAATATCCATTGAGGGATAAAGATTGCTCTATAAGCCATTCTACTGGTATAAGTACTGGTGGTATTGTTAATAAGAACACACACGAATGGACCAATACAAAGGGCTAATGAAAGTGCTCCACTAGCTAAACCTCTAAGGGCTAAAGGTGAAATTTCGGACACGTGTGAAGTACAACAAACAGCAATAACCCCTAAACATAAAGCATTCATGAACTTACCCACAAAAAACTCTTCAATAGTTGTGGCGATAAATTCCACCGTAATAAATGGGATTGATATTACTGAAGCAATCATTAAAGATCTACGTTTACCCATTTTATCAGTCATATAAGAACCAATAATTGAACCAACAGCGATAGCACCAGTTGGTCCAGCATTAATAGCTGATTGCCATTTGGTTTCAAGCACATACTCATCACCATATTTTTTACCGAAATCTTTTCTAAATGTAGGAATTGAAATAACGATACCACTAGCTTGATTTTCATAACCCCAAAGAATCATAGTCCAAATAATAACAAATAAGTGGAAAGACACATACTTATACTTCTTTAACGCTTCAAATCTAGTATACTCATGTTCTTTCTTTTGTTGTAAACGTGCTAACTCTTCAAGATTTTGTATATCATCAATAGTTTGATCGGATTGATGTTTTTTAAAATTGTCTAAAAACGTGAATTTAATCATTGTTCTTGATATAAAATCCCCGGATATTAACAGTATATATAGTAACAAACGGCTAGATAATGAGCCAGATGATAATCCGCCTTTCCCCACAGAGTCTCCCCACATTTAAAATTTTTTCTCCGGATTTTCTGCGCCATCGGGCAAATGAAAAACCGTTGCTAGTGGGGCGACTGCGTTTTAATGGTGGGTCATTGCCCCGCTCGGACTTTTGTTTTTCCCCAGACTTTATATATGAGAGAATTTTCATTTATTAAAGTTTTTCAATAATGTTAGCTACAACTATTAAATTAGATGGTGTTAAAAATGGTTTATTAGGTAATAAAAAACCTTTAATATCTTGGAGTTTTACTGGTGATCAATTAAATTGGGTTCAAAAGAAATTTTCGGTAAAAATTATAATCAATGGCCGTGATAAAATTTATGGACCATTTGAGTCAAATAAGGCAATTTGTGAATGGCCTGCTGATCCATTAAATTCAAAAGATAAATTAGAAATTAGCATAGCCGTTAATGACTCTGATTGGTCAAAAAACCTGTCATTCATCGTTGGTATTTTGGAGAATTGGAATGCCCCATTTATCGCTACTAAAGATCAACCGAGAGTCACCCACGAAAGTAAAGTCACTCCGGAATCTTTATTCAAATCTCCCGTAGTTCAAATTACCAAAAAAATTACCAGGGCTACTATCTATAGTACCGCCCTTGGTGTTTACGAAGTTTACATTAATGGTACGAGAGTTGGGGATGATTACCTTTCCCCAGGTTGGACAAGTTACAAACACAGATTACTTCACCAAGTTTATGATGTTACAAACCTTGTTAACACTGATTTCGTCATTGGTGCCCGAGTTGCTGCTGGTTGGTATTCTGGATTCCTTGGGTTCGATGGTGGTAATAGTAATATTTATGGTTATCAAAGGGCTGTAAGTTTACAACTTTGCTTAGAATTTGATGATGGTACTACCGAAACTGTGACTACAAGTGAATCCTGGAAATCTAATTCCGGTCCAATCACTTGTGCTCAGCTTTATGGAGGAGAAACGTATGATGCCACTTTGGAATCTAATTGGTGTAGTGAATCCACGGATGGATGGAATGATGTTGAGCCCGTCAATTACGAAGGTTCGATTGAACCACAAGATTTTGGTTATGTAAAGCACGTTGATACATTCACCCCACAAGAAATCATTACTACAAAACTGGGTAAAACAGTTGTTGATTTTGGCCAAAATGGGGTTGGGGTGTTAAGGTTAAAGAATATCAATGGTTCAAAAGGTCATAAAATTACCGTAAAACATGCAGAAGTTATGGAACATGGTGAACTTGGTACAAGACCATTACGTGGAGCTAAAGCTACTGACGTTTATATCTGTAAAGGGGAACCAAATGAGCAATACACTCCAAGGTTCACATTCCATGGGTTTAGATACGCTGAAATTAATGACTGGCCAGGTGAGTTAAAAGCCGAAGATCTAGAATTCATCGTTCTCTCTTCGTGTGATCAACAAGCCGGATTTTTTGAATGTTCTAATCCCAAAGTCAATAGACTTTTCCAAAATGTCTTCCATAGTACAAGAGGTAATTTCCTTTCTATCCCTATGGATTGCCCACAAAGGGATGAAAGAATGGGTTGGTTAGGTGATATTGCCTTATTTGCTCCAACTGCTTTATACTTATTTGACTCGTATGCCTTCTTAAAGTCATGGTTAAAAGACTTGAAGCTAGAACAGCAAGATAATGGAGGGTTCCCTAGTGTAGTGGTTCCAGATGTCATTCATGCTTACGATACTCCTTGGAATGGAATTTTCACTGCTATTTGGCAAGATGCTGCAGTTATTGTTCCTCAACGGTTATATGAAGCTACAAATAATAAGGATATCTTGAAGCAACAATACGAAAGTGCTAAAACATGGTTTGAATTTCTTCCAAAGAAAGATGGATTAATGCGTTGGGATACCATCAAATTCCAATTAGGTGATTGGTTAGATCCAACTGCTCCACCAGAAGATCCGGCTAAAGCAATGACTGATCCGTACCTTGTAGCAGATGCTTTCTTATACCTTATTATCAGTCAATTAACTGAAATGGCAGAAGTTTTGGGTGAAAAAGACGATAAACAAAAGTTTTCTAAGCTCAAAGAACAGTGTTACAATGACTTTAGAAATGAATACGTTACACCAACTGGTAGAGTTGTTTCTGACTCTCAAACAGCTTATGCTTTATCTATAACATTTGGGTTATTAAAGCCAGCTGAAATTCAGAAAGCTGGTGAAACTTTAGTCCAATTAGTCACTAAGAATGGGTTTAAAATTGGTACAGGTTTTGCAGGAACTCCATACATTACTGAAGCATTAGTATTAGCAGGACAAACTGAAACTGCTTATAAGATGCTTTTAGAGGAACTGAATCCTTCATGGTTATACCCAGTATCTATGGGTGGAACGACCGTGTGGGAGAGATGGGATAGTATTCTTCCAAATGGTGATATCAATCCAGGTGATATGACTTCGTTTAATCATTACGCTTTAGGAGCTGTTGCAACCTGGCTTCACGAACGTACCGGTGGTATAAAGAGGCTTACTCCTGGTTGGACAGAGATTGAATTACAACCAATCATTGGCGGGGGTATGACATCTGCTACCGCTAAATTTAACGGTCCTGCTGGTGAAATTGTTAGTAGCTGGACTATTAAAGATGGTAAATTCAATTACAACGTTACCGTTCCAGCGAATACAACGGCAAAAGTGGTGTTACCTGATGGCCAAGAGTTTGACGTTGGTTCAGGTGAACACCTGTATACCTGCAATGTTTAGTGTGTATATATAATGCAATGAATAACAGACACAAGCGATACATAGTCGATAGGTGATATATCACTACGATACATAGGCGATACATAGGCGATACATAGGCGATACATAGGCGATACATCATAAGCGATACATCATAAGCGATACATAGGCGATACATAGGCGATACATCATAAGCGATACATCATAAGCGATACATAGGCGATACATAGGCGATTCATCATAAGCGATGCATCACAAGCGATACATCACAACCATTGACTCGTCAGGCCACCAAAGGTATGACCACGTATCCCCCTCTTGTTCTTCACGTGACTCTCCATATATACTTGGGCGTACGGGGGTGGGTAATTTAATGCCGATTGTATGCCAAACTCTGACGCCAATGGGCCCAATCAACGGATTGGAGTTCAATGAGCTCCATGTTAAACAGTACCACGGTATAAAATACGCCACTGTACCAGGGCGGTTCAGAAATTCCCAACTAAATGACAGTTGGTACCAATTAGACGCTACTAAGATCGGGCCTCCGATGTGTCAACGAGAAACCCCTCCACTATTCCCATCATATCCCAGGCCATGGTTGAACACCCCATGCCAGAGTGAGTCAACACTTACCCTTTCACTTACGGTACCAGACAATTATCATAAAATGCCGGTAATGGTGTTTATTCATGGTGGTGCTAACACCTACGGGTCGTTGAACGGAACTGAATACGAAGCAATTTTTTTGGCGGGGAAGTCCTACAGCATGGGCCAGCCTACCATCATCGTCACATTAAACTACCGACTTGGCGTATTCGGGTTCTTAGGGTCACATGATTTAAAGAAATACAACGAATCGTTAGGCGACCCTAATGTAGGTAATTACGCTATATCTGACCACCAAAATGCCATAAGCTGGGTACAGAAGTACATAGGAATGTTTGGAGGTGATACCACCAGAATTACGTTATTTGGTCAGTCTGCTGGCGGTGTAAATAGTCATCTTAACATGTTGCTAGATGATGGAAAGCTTTATCGTTGTATCTTACAAAGCGGGCTCCTGGGGGCTTGTTCGGTATTCTCCTTAGATGAATACGATACAATGTACAAGAAGCTCCTTAAAAAGTTGAATATTATTGGAGATACCTGGGAACAAAGAGTGAAATCTCTCTTGGATACCGATGCAAATACCGTAGTAATGGCTTACGAAAAGTGCTTTGCGATAGAGGGAGTTATTTCACCGTACTGTGATGACGGAAGGCTGTTTAAAGTGCCAAAGCTGTCGGCGGCTGGTACCAAGATCCCTTCTACTATCGATGCTGTAATGGTAGGAAGTTGCGTGCATGAAGCAGTAATCTTCGAATGTAAGATGACAGCAACGGAGCTTGTAGATATCGCTAGCAGGAGGCCTAATGGGGAGAAATTGCTTGATATGTATGGCATAACTCGTGGTCTTAACCAATCACAGGTGGCTGAAAGATTCGAGATATTTGTCTCCGATGGCCTCTTTAAACTCCCCAACTACTTGTTCTATACCCTGAATGACAGTTACGTGTATCTGTTTGAAGAGAGAGGGTCAGCAGGTCCATACCACGACATATCGTTCCACGGATTAGACATTGGGTATGTTTTTGGCACTTACAAGGACCAGTTACCACCAGAGAATCAGAAAGTATGCGACCGGACAATGGAGCTATGGCTAGATTTTGCTAATGGTAAGACCGTATGGGAACGGTATGGTATCAACAATCGTACGATGGTAATTGGATTACCTGACGTGACTAGAATGGCGAAATATCTGAACCCAACATGGGACTCCATCATATCCCAAGGGCTCACAGAGGAATTTTGCAGCTTAGCGGAAGATATAGCATTAAAAAGATATATTGATAAGACGGAATGATCCGATACCTGCAGGAAATACGATAATTACCAAAACGGGAAAATGTTATCTTTCGGAACATCTCCGACCAGATAGGAAATTTCCGTCAAGGTATATAACGATAACAGCTCCACATTCGAACATCAAAATGGAATCTACCAAAGCAGCAGAATTACCATCGGAGGTTAACATCGATAAACAGCAAGGAACTAAATACGACTTTAAGAGAGATCTTATTGGATATGGAGAAGAAGGTTTGGATTGTGAATGGCCTGAAGGTAAGAAAGTAGCCATTTCGTTCGTTCTTAACTACGAGGAAGGTGGTGAACGGTCATTGCACCTTGGAGATGAAACTAGTGAGTATACTCTTTACACCAGCTGTAAACCAGGTCCAATGCCTCATAGAGCTTATGAGGTAGAAACCGAATACGATTATGGGTCAAGGGCTGGTATTTGGAGAATTTTAAGACTTTTCAAAAAGTTCAACAACAGAATTACTGCTTACGCTGTGGGTAAAGCATTTGAACGTAATGTACCAGTTGCTAAAGCATTTGTTAGAGATGGACATGAAATTGCTAGTCATGCATACAGATGGATTCCGTATGATGAAGTTAGCCCCGAAGTGGAAAAAGCGTACATTTTGAAACAATTACAAGTATTAGAAGAAACTACCGGAGAAACTAACCCTGGCTGGTACATGGGAAGACTTTCACCACAAAGTCATGGATTAATTACTGAAGTTTATCGGGAATTAGGCAAAGAATTACCATACATTAGTGACTTCTACGGGGATGATGTTCCTTACTGGATTGATGTTCCAGCGGAAAAAGAGTTACCAGATTCAGAGAAGAAAGGGTTATTGCTTGTTCCATACTCGTTTGATACTAATGATTACCGGTTCTTGAACACTAATGGGTTCAGATCTACGCAAGCGTTCTTTGACCATATGAAAAATGCTTTCGATACCTTGTACGAAGAAGGGGGTAAGATGATGACCGTTGGATTGCACTGCAGAATCATTGGAAGACCAGGATACTTCCAAGCGTTGAAAAAATTTGTAGAATACGTTAACTCCAAGGAAGGTGTATGGATCTGTAGCAGAAGTGATATTGCAGACCACTTTAAGCAAAAATACCCATACAAGCCTAAGAACTAGTGAAACATAAGTGAAAGAGCCGGTAGATTCGTATATACTGTCTATAGACCTATACATGCTTGATATTATCCAATATTTCATCCCAGAAGTCCTCTGTCATTGGTAACTCTATTCCTCTGGATTTCTGGTCCATATCGTCCAAGATCCCGTCAAATATAGCGTGGTACGTCTTAGCTTCCTTCCACCGCTCCGTGTAAATGTAAAGAAGGTTGGAGCACACTCTAAGCTCTCTTCGTATACTGATAAAGTCAGGCTCTCCTTTGAAATTCAAGTAGTAGACCATGGTGATCCCCGCAAGAAACACGGTATGTAGGGCGATGATACTGAACTCTAGAATACCTTCGCTGTGGAGTTTCTGGTAGCACGTAACGATCTGACCTGCTGCTAAGCACGCTTGGTCTAAGGGCATATCCCTCTGGCTGCTCTTAATGATGGTGGGAAGAAGGAGGATCAATCGGGCTCGGTGGTACAGAAGGTTAAGAAAATCGTAGCTTTCTCGACCAGCCATAACGGCTTCGAAGGAAGCTCGGGACGGGAGACTGGTGTACCACTGCTCTATCTCGCCTTGGAGTGACTCAAACGTGTCGGCGATAGGAATGAAGTCGCTGACGGAATAAAGTAGTAAATGAATCCGGCTTTCTATCATACGGATCTTCGTGGTGGCTACAATGGTTGTAAACGATGAGATGGGCTCAGAATTGGTACCAGCCTCTTGCTGGAGCTGTAAAGCGTAAAGGTGGTCGAAATCAGCGTCAGTTGGGTTGTCTGGAAGGTCATACGATACAGGGAATGGTAAGTCGATGAAATTATCTATCACGGAGCTGGGTCGTCCTACTGAGAGTGCAAGAAGCTTATCGTGGTTGTATGCGGACCAGAAGAGCCGCTTGGTTACCTCGTACGCCCAGCAAGTGTCACGGGAAAGTGGCTGTTTCCGATGGTACCCAAATTGTATAAGTTTTCTCATAGCACTCCCCACGAGATCCCACGCCAGAACGTAGAATGAGAGGTAGTAGCTCCGGCTAATGAACACCGCTATCAATAAGTTCCCCTGTATCTGCCGCATCGGGTCCATTGTCGCCTTGGATAAGTGAACTAGTGCCTTTCTAAAGTAAAGTTCCGGCTGGAGAAACATTGCTCCGTTCAGTAGCTGCGTCAATCTACAGCCAATAGCGTACGCTATATTGACGGAGAAATGTTCCCAGGAATCACGGCCACTGCACGGCTTATCTAGCACCAGCTTAAACCAGAGTTGGTCAAAGAAATACCCTCTGTTGTGAGCCATGCTGAAGAACCGTTGAAGAAAATCCGATTCCAATTTCTTAGACACCGTCTCTGTTTCATCCAACGGCTGGTCTACGATTATTGGCGGTGTCTCGACGTAGTCACTGCCCTGGAGGATCCGCTTGATCACTTGTACCACTGTGATCACGGCGAATGACCCGATGTACTCCATCTCATCGCTCGTCTTGAACATGAGGCTGGCAAGGACTTCGGTGAATATCGACTCAGAGAGCCTGGGACTAGCGGGATGCGGGTCTGGTGGTGGCACTGGGTGGTGGTACTGCTGTAACAGATAGACATCCCGCTTCAATAACTCATTCTGGTGTTGTAATTCAGTAATTTGTTTGTGCAACTTCAGGTTCTCATGGCTGAGGTTCAGGAGCTTCGTGGTAATGATATCGGTGACACCACGAGCCACGTACTCACAATGGCTATCCGACTGGCGACACCCTTGGCATGGAGTGGTGCCATCACACTTTCGCTTCCGCCTCTTGCACCGTTCACACGCCATGTACGTTCTTGATCGCTTTAGTTCCGTCATAAAGTTTTTTGCGATAACGATCAGGGATAATCAAGGCAACGGTCACATGATCGGGCTTTAACGGTTGGTTTAAGGATCTTTATTGTCTATACATTGTCTATAGAAGCCACTGGTGGTGGAACGAGAGAAAAAACCTGGGGCTGTTGGTGGATTTTAATGGCTGCAAATTAGCGGGTTTTCCAGTCGGTTTCTTTCTCCCACCCATACGCTGCTCTGTAGAGGGAGAGTTCATCAAAGTGCTTCCCAATGATCTGGAGACCTACCGGGAGCTTAACTTCCGGATTATCAATGGCAGGAAGGAACCCAATTGGTAAGGATAACGCAGGATGTCCCGTCATATTAAATATTCCGGTGTTAGCATTTAATCCGACGGTGTTTTTGATAAGTTCAAGAGGTGACCCATCTCTAATCCCGTGTGGTGGTGCAACCACAGGCACAGTTGGGGTGATAAGCACGTCCACTTGCTCTAATGCCTTATTATATTCGTCTCTGGCTTTGAAACTTAAATTGACACATTTGGTGTAAAGGCTTGGATATTTTTCCGATAAATATAATCCGTTAATTAATCCGTTTTTAACCGGAACTGGAGTTTTATCGAATTGCTCCTGAGTCCACGGGAACGTATGGTCAACGTTCTTGGTCGACTTGATGGCTCTTCTACCACTAGCCAACCCAAGTTTTCTAATTCCTCCGCTGATTCTTTGACCTACCATCCAGATATCAGGTGCAATTAGGTGATAAGGAATGGAGATTTCCACCACCTCTGCCCCTAGCTCCTTGAACCTTTCAGCAGCCTCGTAAAACTTCTGTTTCATATCCTCTCTCATGGTGGGAACTTCTAAACTCTGTTTAAGAATACCAATTTTCATACCTTTAAGTGACAGTTTTTGCGTTAATTCCACATACTTTGGTACCTTATCAACAGTTGGTGCGGACCCTTGACGGTCATCGTATCCGTCCTGTCCTGCCATGACTTGAAGCATTAAACTGTTCTCAAGAACTGTTCTGGTCATTGGTCCACAATGGTCAATTAGTGCCTCTAAACTACCAATACCGGTGTAAGGAACCAAGCCAAACGTAGGTTTAAGCCCTACGAGTCCGCAATGGGCTGATGGTACTCTAATAGAGCCCCCTTGATCGGCCCCAACCCCGAGATCAATTTCTCCCGATCCCACCAAGTATCCGCAGCCAGAACTTGATCCTCCAGCACTGTACCCACTGGCGTATGGATTTTCGACATTTCCGGTACTAGCAGTATTGGAAGATGTACTAGAACTTTGGTTTTCACATGTAGATAACCCCTTAATAATTCCTCCAGCTTCAAGAAGTCTTGTGACAACTGTAGCATCAGCCTCTGGAATCCATGGTTCGTAAGCATCAGTACCAAAGATTTGTGGAACTCCTGCAATCTCTACACAGTCTTTGACACAAATTGTTTTCCCCTCTAATGGCCTCCAATTAGAACGTTCTGGTTTAGTGTCTTCAATATCAACTTTATAAGCCCATGCACCTTTCGGATTATCTTTTTTATCCGGTAAATGAATATTCTTCCGAGGGAATCTATCGGTATCAAATGGCTGGAAGTAATCATCCATCTTGATGATCTTTCTGGCCGAAGTGTCTAGTGCCCGAAGAATCTTGTAGTAATCTTCCACTTCATAATCTCTAAGTTGAAGACCAAGTTTAGCGGGTTGGGCGTGGAGGTCTTCCACAGTAATGGCACAGTCTTTGTCTGCTTCCAAGGTAGTGATTGACATTATGTAGCGGAAAGGGAATTCGCTAGTTTATATGCTACATCACGGGTATTTCTATATTCGGAAATGATAAGATAATGCAGAAGGAAAAGTTCCGCCGATAAGGTATGCGGAAACTTCCGCATTATACGAGGCGGGATTAATTCCGCAAAATTATTAATGTGTTGCAGCTGTTAAATAGTGAAATATCATGAATTCTACCCTAAATGTCACTGTCACCTGTAAAGTATGATCTTTCAGACCAAGCTCAACGTCTGCTACCGAGAAAAACCCTATTCATGGTGCTAGGGTGCTGTACAACATCTTTATTTGTATCATTCTTCGACCAAACTGCTGTGACAACTTCGATACCATCCATCGGGAACCTGTTAAAAAATACCAGAATAATCAATATATGGATAGGAAGTGCCTATTTGATAGCTAATACCAATTTTCAGCTTCTTTATGGAAGATTTTCCGATATTTTTGGCCGGAAACTGGTGCTTTTGTTCTCCATTGGCTGCTTAATCGTTGGTAACTTAGTAGGAGGATTCTCTACCCACCCAGTGATGCTATTTGTGTTCCGAGGATTGAGTGGTCTCGGTGGTGGTGGTATAAATTGTTTGGTAATGATCACATTTTCAGATTTACTCACTACGAGGCAAAGAGGGAAATACTTTGGATTTGTAGCTGTATCCACTACGCTAGGCAATGGGATCGGTCCATTGATTGGTGGTGTTCTTAGCGAGAAAGCGTCGTGGAGATGGGTGTTCTGGATAAGTTGTCCCATTGGTGTAATGTGCGCTATGCTTCTCGTGATATTCGTACCATTCAAACCTGTGGAAGGAGATTTTAAATCGAAGCTAGCTAAACTAGACTGGTTGGGGTCCTTCAGCTCCCTTGTTTCCACTATCTTCGTGTTAGTGGCAGTATCTGGTGGAGGTAATACATGGCAATGGAGTAGTGCTACATTCATTGTTCTTACGGTACTTGGGTCCATTGCAGCCGTGGCGTTCGTCGCCATAGAACACTATGCTACGATCCCCATGATCCCGTTGCACCTCTTCTCCAGTATCCAGCGGAATGTCCTTTTCTTAATGTGCTTCCTCATGGGCTGGGCCTATTTCGTGGACATCTACTACTTCCCATTGTACCTCCAGAATGTCCGACAATGGCTGCCAATTATGTCCGGATTAATTCAGCTTCCGGGTACCTGTAGTAGTAGTATATTCGGAATAATTGCCGGATTAATTAACTCCAAGTTTGGCCGTTACGTCGAGTGCTTGTACTTTGGTGGAGCACTTTGGGTCGCCGGCACCGGCATCAAGATATGCTTTGATTTCGATACTCCTATCGGGCTCTTAATAGGCCTGAATTTGGTGCAAGGGTTGGGAATTGGGTTCACATTCCAGCCTACTTTGCTTGCGTTATTGGCTTACTCCAGTGACGAAGATAGGGCCGTGGTAACGGGGATACGAAACTTCTTCAGGTCTTTTGGTGGTGCTGTTGGGTTGATCGTCTCAGGGGTGGTGTTTGATAGCTATTTAGAGAGCAGGTTGCAGCGAGTAGTACCACTGCTAGCCCAAAGTTTGGTTCAGGAAATTGGGGGTGTGTGGGAGTTAGACCCAGAAACCCAGAGAGTTGTATTGCAGCAGTACGTGAACAGTTACAGGGTGATAATGGTGGTGTTGACAGTGCTCTCTGGGGTGATGTTTGTCTGTAGTTTTTTGGCTAGGGAGAGGAAGACGGAGGTCAAGGAAGAGAAGGAGGAGGATAGCGGTAGCTGTGAATCACAGCACGAGGTAGTGGTGGTAAAGAGTAGTTAATATACGACAACAACTAGAATTCCAGCACCAACAAACCAGCTCTCATACCAATTGATGCGACAATCCACAACCACCCTAGTCAATACTACACCCTGTCACCGAATACCACACTCTACTACTATTATACTCAGTGTCTAAGTCTCGCATATATTCACTACATATAGATACCACCGCCGCTCTTAATACTGGTAATAACCTTCAATTTCTCTTCGTCTACTTCACTCTCACCCGCTCCTTCGATGTACACCTTACCGGCATGTCCAACACCATTGATAGGCTCGTCATGTTCGAAGAACCCGTCGGAAGATGTCATAAACTCCCAAGTCTTCGGAGTATCTTTAAAATCCTTCGGATAAACATTTGGACCCCAAATTAATCCAAAGATGGTATAAAGTACAAACCCTGCAATGAAAGTATACAACCACCCACAAAGATAAATTTCATCCGCAACCTTGTTCAATTCACCTGGGTGGTAACTACTGTATAAGCCAGGAATACCGAGAACTGAAGCTAAAGCCCACGCAAAGAACCCCCAGATATTATACCCTTTGTAATAGTAATAGGCCCCACCTGGGTCTTTGGTGAATAGCGAAGGAACGTGTATATTCCCCCGTTTAAGCACGTAGTAATCGCTTAATACACATCCAAGCAATGGACCCACAAAGATCGAGTATGAACCAAGGAAAATGATGAATTCAGTGGCATTTGCGAGGAACTTCCACGGAACGATCGCCCAACATAAAAACCCGGCTAAAACTTGTCCTCTAATGATAGTGAAGTACTTCGGAAGCAATCCCGCCAAGTCAGTAGCGAACGGAATTGAATTAGCAAAAATATTAGTACCAGCTGTACCAGCAGCATAACTAAGGGCCAATAAGAACACACCGGTTCTAGAACCAGCAGACCACTCATTGTCAAGGATAGCATCGAATAAGTCCCATAAGTTCCAGTACACTTCACCGTAGGCTCTGTAAATGGCGCACGTACTTACCATACCAAATAACAAAACCATAATTTTAGCCGGAATGAACCCTAATGCCTGCGGAATGACAGTATCGCTCTTCTTTTTGGCGTAACGGGCAATGTCTGGCTGGTTAATGATCATGGGCGACAAGGTTCCGAAAATTGTATTGATAATTGACATCCAAGCGTTTCCGGTAGATAATGTTTGGTGCACTTCCACCCCGATACTCCAGTCACCAGGACCGTTACCACGGACGTAGCAGAAGATGAACAATGCCAATGTAGCGAACGGAAGGATCACTGCTTTGACCAAAAAGAACCACCGGATTTGTTTAGGGTGACACCACATAAGCGGAAGCTGTAACAACCAGTAGATAAAGAATGCAAGCATTCCCCTGGTGGTGATGTCTGCATCCACTGGTAACTGGTTAGCAAGATTGACCCATTTGTACCCAAACATACACCTAAAAGCAACGTCTAACATCCTGGATCCGTAGTAGGTCTGGACCCCAAACCAGATTAACGCAATGAAAAATCTAACAAAAACGAAAAAGTACCCTAAGTAAATCCCAAATGCCAGCCTGGCTAACACGTTATAACCAAGATGATACGATGAACCAGGTCTAGCGTTAACTACTGTAAAGAAACAAGCAAGAAGAAGTCCGAAAACACTGGCACCAATAATTTGTTGGTACGGTAATCCTGTACTCTGCATCAACGAAGCACCGGTGTTCCACTCATTGACGTTGAATGATGACTGGAACCATACAAGTAAGTAATTATATCTATGCCATGTCCGTTCATGAGGTGGAGTAGGCTTTAAATCTTTATTTGACCGTAACGTAGTAGGATCATGTTCTGTATCGTCTTTAACTTTCAAGAAGTTATCTACTTTCCTGAAAACGTTCATTACTGAGTCAATGGGATTGTGGTTGTCTTAAATGCATTGTTCATCTTATCTGGTAGGGCTGAATCTGATAGGAATGGTTCCGCATTTATAAATATTTATCACGGAATGTATATACGATATGCGGAATCAATCCGCTAAAAACTTTCTTATCTTATCTTATATTCAAGTCCTAAATACAACCTTCCCTTGTACCTTGTTCTGGATCCAGAGTTTAAGCCCTTCATTGGCACTCTCTAACCCTGGTGGAAGAACTTCTAATGAAGCGGTTTCAATCTGGTCAATAATCAGAGGTAAGTAGTTATCCCAGAAGTCAAGAAAGTCTTGCATCATTTGTTTCAGGCCTTTCTTGCCGAAGTGAACTCTTCCATCAGTCAAGTATCCGTCAGTATCAGTGATTGTCACCTTTCTGCCTGGTTTGGTGTTGATATTCTTTGCTGTTAAAAACAACAAATTGTTGATAATAACATCTTCAGTACCTTCTGTAGCATCGTAAATCGACTGAAGAGTTTCAGTAGTAGATACACAATCTAACGCATACTTGATTCTACCTTCACCAGCGTGTTTAAGTTGAGCTACAACAGTTTTGTCCTTATAGTCAAACACTAAATCAGCACCTAATTCCTTTAATTTGCTGTGATTCTTAGTAGATGCAGTAGCAATAACCTTGATCCCGTACACCAACTTAGCAATTTGGATTGCAAGGATTCCGGTAGCAGTAGCACCTCCCCAAATCAACAAATAATCATCTGTGTTCCTTGACTTAACAGGAATTTTAAGATGATGGTGAAAAGCTACTGCTATAGTCTTCAACCCCAAAGCTACTGAAGCAGCCCTTTCGTAGTTATCAATTTTAGCTCCTACATAGTTTCCTGGTGCAAGTGGCTCCTTCAGTATCATTCCCTCTGGGTACTTTATAGCAGGTAATTCACTCACTTTTACGTACTTAGCAAACCCTCCATTATCGGTGATTCCACCGTGTAAAGAAACTGAGATAATGTCACCTTTCTTAACTCTTGTAACTTTGCTTCCAACTTCCTCAACGATTCCGCAAACGTCAGATCCTGAAACATTACCCTTTTGATATCTGGTACCTAATAATCCAAGATACCACCCAATATAGTATCCTGCAGCAGCTAATGGTTTCTCTACAATACCAAATCCGAAACCTAACTTTCTGAAACCAGACGACAATACATGACTGGAAAACGATTCAGGATAAATATGTTTCCAATCGGTGGGATTGACAGCTGCCGCAACCGTTTTCAAGATCACCATGTCATCTTCTAACTCCGGATATGGAATCTCTTGAATGTTCACAAGGTTATCTAAGTTTCTGCTTCCGCTGATTACTGCTCCTTTATTAATTGTCATTTTGCTCCGCAAAATATGCGGATATTGGTTATATATACGGATTAGGATACTAAGTTGCTGAAAGGGATCTTGAGCGTTGCTATTAAACTCTATTGGATTCCATTGGATTCTATTGCCACATATTTGCACAACGTTACTAGCACATGATGTAACGGAACTATCAGGTGAATCACACGTGAATCCCAAGCGGAAAGGTTCCGCATTAGTAAGCTCGCAGTATATAAGGCGAACAGCGCCCAAATGTGCTCGGTATGTTTAACCCATTGCCATTAGGGAGTATTACCCTCAAACATAGGGTGATCATGGCGCCATTGACTCGTTACAGGGCTCCAAATAACGTTCCTGGAGAACTAATGGTCCAACATTATCAGCAAAGAGCGAGTGATGGCGGATTATTAATAGCGGAGGCCACTAACATATCCCGCCAAGGGGGTATCTGCAAGCATGTACCACGGATAGACACCCAAGAAGCTATGGAAGGGTGGAAGAAGGTAGTGGATGCTGTTCACAGTAAGGGAGGGTTCATTTATTGTCAATTGATCCACTATGGAAGAACTATTGTTCCGGCTAATTACGTGGAATACACCACCGTTATGGCTCCTTCTCCTATTACATTGACAGGAAACGGGTACGTGTCTCCTAAGGAAATGACAGCTGAAGACATGGACCAAGCAATCGCCGATTTCGCCAATGCAGCCCAAAATGCAATCGATTGTGGGTTCGACGGAGTCGAGCTTCACGGAGCAAATGGTTACCTTTTAGACCAATTTACAAGAGACAACATGAACGTAAGGTTAGATGAGTACGGTGGACTGATCCAGAATCGGATCCGGTTCCCATTGATGGTGTTAGATGCCGTTGTTTCACGTATCGGACTGGGTAAAGTTGGCTATAGGATCAGTCCATGGGACACGTTCCAGGAAGCTAGTGATTCTAAGCCTTTGGAGCATTACTTGTACTTCTGTGAACAGTTAGATAAGCGGGACTTGGCGTATGTTCATGCTGTGGAAGCGAGAAGTGATAGTAATGGGGGAAAGGAAAATGATACTAATAAAGTAAAGGAACTAGGAATTGATCCTTCTGGTAGTGAAGCTGCTAAATTGAAGAAATCATTACGTAACACACCTCTCTTGACGGCTGGTGGATGGACTGATACCAATTGGAAAGGTGTTGAAGGAGTGGATGGGTATGTATATGGCCGATACTTCACCAGTAATCCTGACTTGCCGGAGAGGTTGAAAAATGGGTGTAAACTAGCACCCTATGACAGATCAACGTTCTACACACCGTTGTCTGCAAAGGGATACATAGATTATGAAGTTTATAGATAGATAGATATCCTCCACATATCCTCCACTACAATATCCTCCACTACAATATCCTCCACTACAATATCCTCCACTACAACATCCTCCACTACAATATCCTCCACTTATCCTTCACTTATCCTCCACTAGTCATCTCCAACATCACCAGTATCTCTCCAGTCACTACTATACAAAATTGCATATTGAAACCGTCCCAACCTAAGGTTACATATGTATTAGGTCTTGAATTTCAAGGTTCACGTAGTGAAATTAACATCAGTAATAAACAAAAGTCTAACTCTATTGTCTCTTTCAGAGTTGCACCCTTGTTTGTTTGGCGGAAAAGTGTACTACACCAAAGAGTCACCAGCTAACTCGTGGTCCGGTACGATGCGATGAACACTATCTTTTCAACGGAGATGGTACCTTTCAGAAAGATAGAAGATGTGTCCAAAACCAAATACATCATGAATGCGCCAGTTTTCACGTATCAATAACGGTATCCTCTCCTAATTCATCCGAAGCGTCTACACTGACTACTTAAGTGCGTGCTCGTTAACTGCTACCCTTTCTAAGCCTGAATCTCCATATACTCCTCTGGCGGAATATCGGCTCCGCTTCCCGTCCGGATATATGTTATTTGACGCCACAGTAGATATTAATAAGCTACCATTACTAAGCCACTATTTCAAATGGTTCACTATAAATACAACATATTCCCCCCTTGATACCATATTCATCATGTTTACACCACTTCAAATTGGAGATATCACCTTAAAGCACCGAGTCATCATGGCTCCATTGACTAGATTTAGAGCCGAAACCGGAGTTCCTGGTGACTTGATGGTGCAACATTACACTCAGAGAGCCAGCGAAGGGGGCCTTCTCATCTCTGAAGGGACTAGCGTCACCGGTACCGGGGGATTTAGTATCCACTCGTCTCGTATTGACACCCCAGAGAGTGCAGCCGGCTGGAAAAAAGTAGTAGACAGCGTACACAGCAAAGGCGGATTTATGTACGCCCAGTTATTCCATGTCGGTAGGACGGTACAAAATCTGTTAGCAGCTCCGTATGGTGATTACCAAGAAACCATTTCTTCTTCACCTTACTCCTTAGGCGAAGGATATAAGGTCCCGAAAGAAATGACACCACAAGATATGGAAGCAGTCACAAGATACTTTGTGGAAGCAGCCAACACCGCCATCAACGAATGTGGGTTCGATGGTGTAGAGGTCCATGCTGCCAATGGGTACCTCTTAGACCAATTTCTCCGTGATAGTATCAACAAGAGGACAGACGAATACGGAGGACCGATTGAGAACAGAGCTAAGTTCCCATTGGCCGTGTTAGACGCAGTCATCGATAAGGTGGGTAGTAATAGGGTAGCATTCAGGATATCCCCCTGGGACGATTTCCAAGGAGGTGGTGGTGCTAAACCGTACGAAGATTATGTCTATGTTACCAAACAGTTAAATAAGAGGAATTTAGCATATGTTAGTGTCGTTGAGGCCAGAAACGATGCTAATGGCGGTAGAGATCAGGACGAGTTAAAAGCCAAGGAGTTGGGTGTAGAACTGATCAAAAGTACTACTGGTTTGTTCAAGAAGTTCCTCCCCGAGACTCCGTTAATCTCTGCCGGAGGCTGGGGCCAACACTCGACCTTAGATGGAACAAATGTCGACGCTTTGGTGTATGGGAGGTTGTTCACTAGTAACCCTGACTTACCAGAACGGTTGAAGCACGGCTATCCGTTGACTCCATACGATAGAAGTACCTTCTATAACGCATTAGAAAGCAGGGGTTATACCGACTTCAGTCCGTACAATGGCTAGAGACTTGGATGATAGAGTGCCTGGAAGTGTTTGCTATACCGTGCTACTGCGATATAGTGGTAGGTTGCTTCCTGTGTTTACATATTTAGAGTTTTATATGCCTAATAGATTTTGTGATTTTTACTATACAGCTTTCATCGGTCATAACTTGTCGGCCGAGACACTCTTACTTCGTTCAGACACTTCTACTGTTACACCAGGCTTTTCTGAAGACTCACTGACAACTGTCCCGTCATATTCTCCCTTTATTATCTTCATAGCTCTGGCATGTGCTTTGTAGGGAGGAACACCTTTTTCGAACAACAAATCGACGTGAGTGATTGGGACACCTTTAGTCTCAGGGTAGAACACCATATAAATGATCTGGAACACGAACAAGAAAGCAGCGAAGAAGAAGAAGATTCCGTATTTCATTGAATCGATCATTTGCTGGGTGAATCTAGCCAAAATGAACGCCCAGAACCAATTAGCGGACGCATTGAAGCATTGGGCAAGATTTCTGACCTTAGAGTCGAATACCTCTGACATGTAAACCCACGGAATCCCGGACCACGAGAATGCATAACCAATTGTCCAAATATAAAAGAATGCCAAAGCACTACGAGAACCAGCGTCCGACTTGCCATCAAGAGTCTCTTCGGGTCTGGCTATCTTGATATACGCCCCAAGATACCACATGGCAAACCCACACACTGAACCCATGATGAATAATGGCTTCTTTCTTCCAAATTTGTCAACAACATAGAAAGCCCAAATAAAGCACGAGATCCCCTTGATGACCCCAAAAACACCAGTGGAGAGCAACCCAGCGGACTTGGAGTTGATCCCAATGGTCTTAAAGATCGCCACCGAGTAGTAATTGATAGCATTAATTCCGGTTGCGTTTTGGAACATGAACAAACACGCAGTTTTAAATAACCGTAGCCTCAAACCAGCGTTACCAAAGAGCAATTTGAACAGACTGAAGAACTCGTTATGGATGACGGCCCTTCTGTCGTTGGACTCGTCTTCCATGCTGTTGATTTCAAATTCAATATACGGGTGGCTTGCATCCAAGGTTCTCAACCGACACAACGACTCCAACGCCTTGTCCTTCTTGTTCCTAGTGAAGAACCAACGGGGTGACTCTGGGATAAAGAAGATCCCCACGCTAAAGATCCCGGCAGGAATTAATTGTACGGCTATAGGCACAAGCCATTGGCGAGCCCCGGATAAATGCTGTTCAACTCCGTAATTAATAAAGAATCCTACGATACCACCAACTTGCCACGCGATTTCATACATACCAATTAATCGACCCCTGATTATGGCAGGTGCAATTTCACTGACGTACATAGGAGCTAAATTTGAAACGGCTCCAATCCCTACACCACTAATAAATCTACCGGCCAAAAGCGGGCCTAAACCGGTATTTTTATTAGATGCTAGCTGAATGGCTGAACCAAAAGTAAGGAAGAATGAAGCAATTTTAAACCCCCAAAGACGGCCCCAAAATAATCCAATCGGATAGATAAGGTAACACCCAAAGAATGCTCCAGCGTGGAATAACGAAATGATGTTTGCCTTGTGTAAGCTAACGGCCAGCAGCGATAAATTGTAAAAATTGAATTCTTCTTCGAATTCGGGTAGTACCACGGTACCACCAATAAACCCAGCGTCGTAACCAATGATTACGGCCGCAAAGCACGCTATAACTGCCGCAAAATGTATACGAAAGTTTACTACTTGTGATGGTGTTTCGTGCAACTCTCTCATGGGAATAGATATTAGAACGTCGAGTTACGTAGATAGCACTAACCTGGGGATGCAGCACAGCAGATAATGATAGACTAGCGACGTACAGTAACTAGATATGTTAACTTGGAAAACTCCACTTGACTAGTGAAAAATTCTCAGTATGAGTCAAGCGTGGGGCTGGTGTACGCACGCGGCTGCAAATGACTCAGGAGGCAAGAGAAAACGGGGTAGTGATGGTATTGAGCATAGTAGGGAGCAGTGGAAGGTAGTGGGGGATAATGGAGGGTAGTGGGGGATAGTAGAGAGCAGTGGAGTATATCGGAGGATAATGGAGGAAAGTGGAGGATAGTGGGAAAATCAACACGAAAGTAACAACAGGATCTTCACTACTTACTCTATAGCTACAGCTCGTACATCGGTCTAGGAAGGTCGAACCCCTCAGTGGTTCTTCCGTACGTGTTTCCCCCGAGCCTTGAAACGGGTTTCAACTTGGAAATGTCAACTCCATTGAACTCTTTGTTGCTAACAGTATCATTGATATGGAAGTTAATTCCCTCTAAAATACATAAAGTGCCGGTCTCCTTTGTAGGGTCAGTCTTAGAAGTCCAGTCATGAGTGTAGATTAACTTACATTCCACGGAAAAGGCCGATTCTAATACATGTTCTGGTTTAACCATTGATGATTTAGCCGGAGTAAGGCCTGATAATTCCCACTCATCTACGCTATAAGGAGCATTGATACAAGTGTAGTTAGCAGCTTCTACAAACCATTCGGAGATGATGTTGATGGTGCACTCTTTAGTTTCAAGAAGGTTTTTCAATGAATCCTTAGGGTTCGACTTACCGGAACTAAAACCTACAGTAAACACAGGGGGATCGTGGTGAGCTAATGAGAAGTAGGAGAATGGAGCCAAGTTTCTTTGGCCTGATTGACCTACTGTCGATAAAAACCCAATGGGCCGTGGGGTGACAGCAGAGATTAATAACTTGTAGTTATCAAATGGTTGCCTGTCAGGACCGTACGGGTCTACTTGTACCTTGGAGCCAGCAATGGATCCATTGGCACCATCTCCTGGCTGCCAGTTGGGTTGGACGGTGGCGGTGGCCTTCCATTGCTTGTCTTCGAACGGTGGTAATTCTCCCTGGGAACTCATATTGGTGAAAATATATTACTAATAATTTGTAATCTGTAAGTGAGAAAGTGGCTTATGATAGATCATATTGACACGACATCGCCATTGGAGGAGGTCACGGATATGATATTGATGGTTTAGGAGGAGAAATTGGAATATTTCAGCGGTTAATGGTATTTGAAAGCGCTTACGATTACTGATAGCGTTACTGATAGCGGTTAATGATAGCGGTTAATAGCGGTTACTGATAACGGTTATTAATAATCAATTGTAGTAGAGATAAACACAAATATGGCGATGCTGACACACTGATAACGACAGATCCCACCTGAGCCGCTATCACTTAACAGGTGTTAGCATATCTCACCATCAATAGTGTTAAATTTTCGCAATGACTCAACTTCAACCAACGCAGCCCTACGAAGATCTAAGACAAAGATCCCTTGTGTTTTACCTCTTTGGGCTTCATATCAGCAAGTCTCGTGCACCATTACTATGTAATACTATATTCAAACACCTCGGGATTCCGTGGGAGTATAAACTCCAAGAAACTGACAACCAGCTGACATTTAATCAATTACTTAATGAAGATAATTGTATTGGGAGTGCGGTGACAATGCCGAACAAGATTGCATTTATAGACGCAGTAGACACGACAGATGACATAGGAAGAGGCGTAGGTGCTATTAACACTGTTTATACTCGAATTATTGACGGAAAACCCGTTAAAATCGGTACTAATACCGATACAGTAGGAATTAAAGAATCGTTCATGCAGAACCCCTACGCCAAACAATACGTTGATCTGAATCAGGGTAAGCCGGGGCTTGTATACGGGGGAGGGGGAGCATCTAGATCTGCGGTTTATGCGATGCATAAATTCTTTGGGTGTAAGGAAGTTTATGTTGTCAATAGAGATAAGTTAGAAGTTGACCAATTAAAAGCTGCGATGGCCGTAACTGTACCAGAGGTTAACATAGTGCATATAGAGACAGCAGAACAAGCTCAAACGGTAGAAAAACCTCAATTAGTGGTGTTATGTGTGCCTAATTATGCACCATCCACTGCCAATGAAATTAAAGCCAAGGACACATTAAGCGAATTTATCAAGGGAAAAGGTGCAGTACTCGAGATGTGCTATCACCCAGATCCAGATACCATATTGTACCAAGAATTTACCACCGCTGGCTGGGTAGTAATTGGAGGAATTCACGCGATGATATACCAGGGACTCGCCCAAATAATGCTCTGGGGTGGTTACACAATTGATGAGTTACCAGTAGACAAAGCGATGCATGCGTGTATAGGTTAAGCCCCTATAATTATTAGGCTTATGTAATATAAGCCACTTCACGTAAATAATTCTTTGAGCCCCTTCGCCGTAAGCATCTATAATTTTCAATTATTTGCCGTATAATTCAACGTGGTCTCGGCCTTATAAAACGGTCGCAAAATGTCTGATATCATTAATGGTTTACTTCCCTTTAGCAGCAGCTGCTGCCGTAACATTCACTTGGTGTACAAAGGAGTACCCCGCTAGTTGTACTAACTCTACACCAATAGCTGACTCTTGTTGCTTTGAGGCCCCTGGAGGAGTCATGTTATTGACTCAGTTCTGGGATTATAATCCTACCACCGGTAATAATAATAGTTTTACCCTCCATGGGTTATGGCCTGATAACTGTGATGGGACTTATGATAGTTATTGTCAACCTAGCCTTGAAGTCACCGACGTTAAATCAATCATCAATGAGTTCGATGAAGATTTATTGGAAGATATGGAGGAATTTTGGCCTGACTGGGAAGGTGATGATAATTCATTCTGGGAACATGAATTCAACAAGCACGGAACTTGTATTTACACCATTGACCCTCCATGTTACCATAACTATGAAGAAAATGAGAATGTGTATGATTACTTTAGAATTGCCATGAACTTATTCAAGCAGTACCCAACGTACGATATCTTAGCATCTGAAGGCATTGTTCCAGACGTAGACGCTACCTACACCTCTGAACAAATTGCCAGTGCCTTGAACAACTTCTTTGGTCATGACGTTTACTTCAGCTGTGATGATAATGATGCACTTAATGAAGTTTGGTACTACCACCATATTAAAGGTCCTTTGACCAACGAAGATTTTGTACCAATTGACAAGTTCGGTGACAATGGCTGTCCGGCCACCGGTATCAAGTATATTCCTAAGGGTTTGGATACTCCATCTACCACCACTTCAGATGGTTCAAGTCCAACAAGTACTCCAGGAGTTACTAAGGGATACTTGAACATTTTCGAAGGATGTATCATCTCTTACGGTAAGTACTTCACTACTGGTACATGTGCCACTTTTAGAATGTCCGATCACCCATATGGAGGTATCCAATTAGTAAGTTCTAAAGGTACCTGTCACATGGAAGATGATGTTTTTGCATGTAACCTGAATGACAGCTCAAAGACTCAATTCAGCTATGATAACGGATTGGTTGGGTATGATGGTAACTACAAATGGTGTATCAGAGGAGATACTGATCAAAAGGAGATTTACCTTTCTGACGGTACTTGTGTTGAACATGATATTTCATTTGCACCTTTCTAGTATATAGGAATAGCAAGCATTGAACAATAGTAACTGGCCACTATCAAGCAGCTAGATCGCCATAGCAGCAGGCCTAGATGGCCTGACTCTAAGACCTCTTTCGCATTGATCCAAGTCATCCTTTCTGACTCTAAGGTTGAACTGAAGCCCTACAGATCCGTGCTGATACATGTAGGAGTAGCTCCTAATAAAGTTAGCCGCATAGTATGGATCACGTCTTTGACTGAAGTACTTGTCGATAACCGTTAGCACTATCACCGAGTACCGAAAAATATGAGTTTTTGCAGCCAATTGTTTGAGGGTTTCAGTATCAAACAGTTCAAACGCCGTAAGGATCTCCCTCTCGTACGAGTTATAAGGCTTAAGATCGTGATACTCATTAGTAGGAAGGATTCCAAGCGTACCATTGGCCAATATAATCGTTAACCTCGTATTAACATAAGCAAATTCGGTTGCAAAAACGTCACTGTATTCTAAATCATTATCCTTTCTCTTGAACTCCAATACCTTTTGACTCCCCAATAGCATCACTAACTTCCCAGCAGCCACTCTAACATCCTTGCTTCGATGATTTTGCAATTGCTGGAACTGAGATATTCTATTTTGAAGCTCTAGTACCACCATTTGCGGCCCATACACTGCTAATATATAGCATATGGTCAACATAGCAACAAGGCTTTGGCTTCCAACTCGTGGACTCACCATATATTCATCAATCACCTCCATTACTGACTCCCTGGCGTACTGATCAACAATATACCCAGCGAGAACTCTAATTGAAGCGTCATTGACAGTTTTTGCTTGTTCA
The DNA here is from genome assembly GCA_030674785.1 of Yamadazyma pseudoaaseri. Classification (NCBI taxonomy): domain Eukaryota; kingdom Fungi; phylum Ascomycota; class Pichiomycetes; order Serinales; family Debaryomycetaceae; genus Yamadazyma; species Yamadazyma pseudoaaseri. The sequence goes on along the minus strand of JAKUBW010000018.1, from coordinate 137,391 downwards.
ATTACAAGCTTAATAGTTAATTTGAAGTGATCAGACCAATCAGATTCCATGATCTTATTGACTTTTGAAGCTCTTAGTGTTTTGAAGATTCCCATTACTGACATTGAGAGATACCAGAGGTTTTATAGGGCAAGATAACAGAGAATGAGCTGGTCAGCAATCAATACCACGATCTATAGCACGAGTTGTAGCACGAGTTGTACCATGAGTTTCATGACCATTTGGCCCCGAGGAGATCCGCGGAAATTAATTAGGCGTGGAGGACACGAGTTATGAGGGGGTGTAAAAAAATTGTATTACGTAACTAATATGGTTGATTATATAAGCTGCGTATTTTACGAGTTGATTATGTAACTAATAGGTAGATTAGGTAAGCACACAGCAGCTTGCTTCGTCCAGCTGCCTGTCGGTCACTAAGCGAGGGTAACGTTGTACCGAGTATCTGCCACGTACCGTTCCCAATCATTGGTACCGGTCCCCTCCCCCAAATCTCTCATTCGCCATACTCGTACCACCACATCACGTACTCGCCGTACGTCCCCCCATGCTACCAGTTCCAACACGGCAAAGAAAGTTATCGTTTGGAATCTGAACTCCTCACACCTACTATCGTTGATACTGATCTCTACACCAGCCATAAATAAGCACCAAATCAACGTAGAGTACCACGGGAACCGGTACTGTTCAAGCGTATGAAGTACCTCAAACACTCGTGCAACCTTATCCAGGATGCCACAGCTCTCTGGCCCCATTTTCCGGAGAGCACACTCAAAGTATACCACAGTAGAAAGATGTTTTACCTCACATGCCATTGCAAAGCATTGGTTCTCCGTGGTACCTAACGGTAGATTACAGGGCAGACACCGCTGTAGTTTAGACCAAAGGTCATCACAAAGCATGTCAAATTCTGGCTGGGACAAGTTCTCTCGTTCTAAGCAGAGATCGGTAACGTCAGATACCACCGTAACCAATCGCCTATCACAGGCCATCCACGACACGAGCTTCTCGTCGCAGTTGAAGTTCTCTAAGAGCAACGAGAACCCGTTCTTATCCCGGCACACAGTTCTGCCTAAGCTCTCGGTATAGTGGAAGAATTCTAGGCAGAAATTGAGCAAAACCAGTTCCACGGGGTCGCTTGGGATTTGGAACGACAGCGACTTAATGATATTCTTCGCTAGCTTAAGGTACATCAGCCAGTCGTCGGTACCTAGGGCGATCTCTATGAGGAGTAGTAGGAGCATAGCGACAACCACCGATGTATCACTAGTACCATCATCGGTAGCCAGGTTTAGATGGGTAATACCGGACTTTTTAAGCTGTAAGCACTTGGTAGTCCACAACGGATCACTTCGAGCCAAATACCCGGCCCCCAACGCTGCAATAAGGTGGTGGAGATGGTTGTAATCTTGGGCGTATTTAGTAAGAGGCTTAAGGCTAAGTTTCAGCACTACAGCACAGTCAACTGGCTCAAACTTCGGCACCACGTACTCCGCATAGTACAGCACTGCAGTATAGAATTCTCGTGGTGTTACAGGGCCTCCTTTACCCTTAGTGAACTTCACCGGGACCATATCTATTGGCACTAAGTCCCGACAAAAATTGACAAATACTAACAGTTCTGGTACCGGAATCTGCACTACGTCCCGTAAGAGCTTATCATACGACACTGCTTGCTTATTACTCTTCAGCCAAACACCTTCTCGTCCAAATTTCTTACCCTGCTCCTCGTATTCATCACGGAATTGTACTTTAAGGTAATACTGACAGGGGATTCGCCGTGTTTCACAAGCAGTGCACCGTGGCTTCCTCTCATCACACTTGATCCTTCTGCTACGGCAGGCGGTACACCCAAATCTTGATCTTCTTGACATAAAGCTGTCAAATGGAGGGATCACGTCAAGTTTCTTATCAGCGGAATCGGGTAACTTTTTTCCGCATTAATTTTCCGGATCGACCTTCCACTGATTTATCGTGTGGGATATATAAGCAGATAAGTCCCCTTTGTCACTATGGATATCGCCATAATCGGATGCGGAGCCTTTGGCCTTTCCACTGCGTTACAATTAGCTAGATCTGGATATACACACATTACTTGCTACGACAAATATCCGGTTCCGTCACCAATTGCTGCTGCAAATGATAGTAATAAGATGATGGATTACACGTATTACGCTCCCAATGAGGTACCACTGCCGGGACAGAGGCTTATGCATGAAGCCAATGACGCGTGGAAGACCGATCCCGTATTTAAGCCATTCTACCATCAAACTGGGTTCATTGTCTGTGCTAGTTCTGACGAACCGTTAGAGGAAATGACCACTAGAGCACACGAGCTTAAGCAACGGGGGCTTAGAGACTATGAGTATCTTGATACACCGGAAAAGTTTCACAAACACGTCCCAGTTTATACAGGACCAATGCCTAATTGGAGAGGTTACGTTTTGGAGCCAGATATGGGTTGGTTACACGCGAGGGATTCATTAAAGAGTGCATATGCAGAATGTGTACGTCTCGGGGTCAATTTTGTTTTTGGAGATGATGGAGAGATCGTTGGGCTACACAAGAATAATGGTAAAGTGACCGGGATTATTGCCAAATCAAGTAAGGTTGCCGAAGCGGACCATATTGTTCTTGCAGCCGGAGCTAATGCGGTAAAAATCATAGATTTCGAAGGACAACTTGAAGCCAAGTGCTTCACTCTTGCCCATTTCAAAGTTACTGACGAAGAAGCCGCTAAATTCAAAGGATTACCAGTGATTTTTAATTATGAGAAAGGGTTTCATTTTGAGCCGGATGAAAACAATACCGTTAAAGTATGCAACGAGTACCCCGGATTCACTCGTATGGTGGACGGGGAGAGTATTCCCGTGCACAAGATGGAGATCCCCGTGGTGGCGGAACAAGAAGTTAGACAATACTTAAAGGAGACAATGCCGGAATTCGCCGACAGACCATTCACCAAAACCCGGATCTGCTGGTGTACTGACTCGCCAGACAGAGAGTTGATCATCTGTCGCCATCCGCAGCACCAAAATGTCACCATTGGATCGGGAGATAGTGGTAAAAGCTTCGCCATTATGCCGGTGGTAGGGAAGTATATAGCCAAAGTGATCGTAGAAGGAAACGAAGGGTTGGATGAGCCCGACCGTAACTGCTGGAGGTGGAGGCCAGAAACCTCCAAGCACCGGGATAACAAGCAGGACCGATGGGGCGGTGTAGGGGTTGTAACAGATTTAAAAGAATACCACGAATGGGTAAGTGCAGCCCAACCAGTTCCACATAGTATAGATTTAGATTAATATACGAGTATCCTAACTAGTTGCCGTTATCTATTAGTTATCAGACTGACTCTACCCAATTGGGTAATTTACCCCTCTGGAAGTACCTTCCTGAGCCTTATCTACGGAAGCACCTTCTTATGGAAGCACCTTCTTATGGAAGCACCTTCATGCGGAACATCTATTAAAGCCTCCGCTGACGTATATAAGCCCTCAAGGCCGCTGTAGAGGTTAATGTCGTTTGACAAAACCAAAGAGAATGTCGTCGTCGACTCAGTAGAAGTTGATGCAGTAGACATCGTCAAAGACAACCGTGGTAACACTATCACCAGATTCGCTGGTGCATTAGAACAGCCTACCACCACCAAGTGGGAGATCATTGCCTATGCGTTATACTACTTCGCTAACAACAGTTCAGGCCCTTACGCCTACACTCCCACGGCGTTTCAGAACCTTTTGAACCAAGCTGGGTTCGACAGAGCTCTTGGACCGGGCCACTCATGTACTGACACCACCGTCCACTGTGACATCGTGTTTGGTACCACCCGATCCATTGACTCCGTGGTTCTCATCAATCAAGGGATAGGATTTGCCCTTCAAACGGTTATATTTCTTTGGCTAGGCGGATTTGCCGATTATGGTAACTCCGGAAAATACGTTCTTTTAGGGTTAAGTATGTTGACTTGGGGGGTGCAATTCGGGTTTTTAGGGGTCCATGACGCCAGTAAATATACGGCAGCATTTGCCTTGAGTGTTCTATCGTCGTTAGGTTACCAGGGGTGTCAGAGCTTTTGGACGGCAGATTTCCCTGTATTAGCGAGGAACCTCCCCAAATCAAAGGCCCTAGAGGCCCAGCTCATCAGCGGAGACATTACGGAAGACGAATACAACAACCAGGACGAATACTACCGGAACAAGATCACTAATTATTGCTGGGCCATCAGCAACTTAGGGATGATCATCGTGTATGCTGTGTCGATTGGGATCCTCTTTGGTATAGATTCTAGGAAACTGACGGCCCAGAACAACTGGGGGATCTCGTTGTGTATTACATGGGCCAATGTTTTCTTCATAGTATTTGCGGTACCATGGTTCGTGGTAAAAAAGAAGAGAATCGCCAGGAAACTCCCTCCTGGCACCAACTACTTCCTCCTCCCGTTCAAGCAAGTCGCCTACGGCGTACGGTGCTTCAAGATCTTGCGCCAGATGGCGTTATACTTGTTCTCGTACTGGATGTTAGGAGATGCGTTGAACACTTCTTTAAATTTGCAGCTGGTGTTATCAAACGAGGTAATCTCCTACGATATGATCAGTGTTCAGTACCTTAACTTACTTAATGCCGGCACCAGTGTGGTGGGGATGGCGATGTTCTGGTACGTTCAACAAAGGTTTAAATTAGAGACGAAAACAATGTTTCTCATTAACTCCGGGTTTATTCTCTTCTTACCGTTGTACGGGCTCGTGGGAACTTGGACTAACAAGATAGGATTCCACAACGTATGGGAAGTGTACGCATATAATGCATACTTTGGGCTATTTATCTCGCCATATTACGCTTATTCTAGTACCATGATGAGCTGCGTTTGTCCTAGAGGTAAAGAGTATTTGTTCTTCGCCATGTTCTCCACCATCAACAAGACGTCCAGTTTCATTGGGCCATTCGTTACTTCAGGTATCATTGATAGGACCGGTAACACTAATAGTGGATTTCTGTTTACGCTTGCATTAGGCGTAGTAGCGGTGGTAGCAGCATGGTTTATTAGCGAAAAGGAGGCCCGGGTACAGAGCGAGAAATTCCTCGTGGTAGAAGACGCCATGATGGGAGCAATGTAATCGTTGGTGGTTTAGCTGCTGACAAACTTAAATCCGATAAGTTAAATCCGTGCTGACAAATATCTCCGTTGTACATACCAGCTAACAGCGTAACACTAGTGCTAGCTCCAGCTAAAGCATCTACTAGCCACCACCAACTCACTAGGTTACTAGTGCTATGTAGAAACACCCAGTAAATATACCCAAAGTCTGTAACTCGCACGTGCATATCACATTATCTACCAGGTATAAATCCGATGTTGCTGCAGTCGTGTCCACATCCAAAAACCTATTATATAAGTTGACGAATTTCCCCCATTAATGGACATGTCTAATCGTATGTAACGCACTCAATGGTACCAAGTATCGTACTAACAAACCAGTTATCAAATTTTACGCGGGTAATACCCCAAACGGCTACAAAGTCTACATTTTACTCGAACTTTTAAAGTTGAAATATGACCTTAACTACGTTGATATCTCCACTGGAGCTCAAAAGAAGCCAGAGTACTTAGCTATGAACCCAAACGGTAAGATTCCAACCATTGTTGACCCTAACACCAATACTACGTTGAGTGAAAGTGCAGCAATTATGACTTATTTATGTGACCAATACGACAAGGACAGAAAGTTTAGTTATGAGTACAAAACTCCTGACTACTACAAGCAATTGGAAGTTACATACTTCCAAATGGCAGGAGTTGGACCTATGCAAGGGCAAGCCAATCATTTCAAGCTTTTTGCCAAGGAAAGAATGGAATACCCAACCAATCGTTACCTTGATGAAACCAGAAGATTATATGGAGTTCTTGATGAATACTTGAAACGTAGTGGATCTGGATACTTGGTTGGTGACCATATGTCTATTGCAGATGTCTGCACCATTGGATGGGCATTATTCTTACCAAAACTTGGTATTGAGTATAAGGAGTTCCCCTTAGTTCAACAGTGGATCAAGAGAATGATTGACACTCCTGAAGTCAAAGCTGGTTTCTATAAAAAGGATAAACCAATGTTCTGGCCCACCGAAGAAATGTTTCAGTAGTGTATAGTTACAAAATAGTATCTAGAATTGATCGTATATCTTCCTATTTCCGGATTTCTATATCTAGCAATAATCAAATAATCCAGCCAATTAGTGTGGGTCACGACAGATGATAGTACCAGGTCAAGGTACTTCCACAAACTACTTTAACAGATCCGATTCCAAGAGCTTTCAATTCACTAGCATCTTCGGCGGATAAGGCAGCAGCACTGGCTGCTATAGTAATACATAAAAGGGTGATAGGGTTGAAGACCTTCATTTATTTGTGATGCTTAGGAGAGAATTGCATGCTTTTATAGGCAATTGTTTTATAGTTAATTGCCGAGGAAGTTATGGGCGCTAAGTTCAAGTTGGCGGGAAATTTGATGAGGAGGATTCATAAGGAGAATTGATAAGGCGGATTGACCGGAGGTTCAGGATGAAGTTTGGCATGAAGTTTGGCATGAAGTTTGGCATGAAGTTTGGCATGAAGTTTGGCAGGAAGTGTGACTGCACAACAGCCAAGGCAAGTCTCATAGACCCTCCAGATAGCGATAATGATAATGCCAGAGCCGTCACAGAGCGCATTAATTGTAGCGCCGTACGATGTACGTCACTTAAAGTTTATCGCATATAGACTCCTTTTCCCGCCAGTATCAAGCCAATTTCCAACCGCATATCAGTATGGGATACCTCAAGGATGAGTTCACAGGCTTAGCAGTAATGAAAACTAGCGACGCTGAAGGCGGCTTGGCTATCCAAGTGACACCTAAAATTCGCACCCAATCCTTCGACTTTAACAAGCTTATTGAGGATAAGAAGAATAACGTGTTCACGGAAGAGGCGCAAGGGAAGCTGGTCTTCGGGTACGAAGTGGCAACATCGTACATTCTAGCCAAAGAATCAGACCGGACGGTGCCAATCGTTTCAGTTGACATAGTTGACGTCAAAACGGCTCAAGATGCTGAAGCATTAGAGAACGTGTTGCTCGATGCCTACGACATTTACCAGGCCCAATTGCTCAAATTTGGTGAAGTTATTGAAGTCATGAAGGACGAAAAGATCAATTTTATAGTAACAAAACTATGTATGTAGAGGATACATAACTGAGTTCGTCACGTGAAAAAATATATAAAGTCACGTGAGATACATACTGTCACGTGAGATTAGATATACTGGTATTTAACCTTTCCTTTGAGCAATCAACAATTATCATGTCAAGTATGTACTTCTTCTTCTAAACTGTTCTTACTAACCAATAGAAATTCAATTCTACACCTGTAATACCCCTAATGGGTACAAAATTTATACTTTACTTGAGCTTTTAAAGCTCGATTACGATATTCATCAGATTGATATCCTGAAGAATAAGCTGAAAACCCCTGAGTATTTAGCAATGAACCCTAATGGGAGAATTCCTACGTTAGTGGATCCATCCACCGGCACTACTATCAGTGAAAGTGCAGCAATTATGACGTATTTATGTGATCAATACGACAAGGACAGAAAGTTCAGTTATGAGTACAAAACTCCCGAATACTACAAGCAATTGGAACTCACATACTTCCAAATGGCAGGAGTTGGACCTATGCAGGGACAAGCCAATCACTTTAAGCTTTATGCGCCTGTTAAAGTTGAGTATGGTGTTAAACGTTATATCGATGAAACTAGACGTTTATACGAAGTTGTTAACGAATTCTTGAAACGTAATGGTACTGGATACTTGGTAGGAGATCACGTTTCAATTCCGGATCTCTGTATACTTGGATGGGCGTTATTTTTACCAGGACTCGGAATCCAGTACAGCGAATTTCCGTTAGTTCAAAAGTGGATTAAACGATTAATTGATATACCAGAGATTCGTGCTGGATTCTATAAACCGGGTCAACCAAGATTTTGGCCCACTGATGATATGTTTGAATAGATAAGGTGAGATAGGATGATATGGTTGAATAGATAAGGTGATATGGTTGAACAGATAAGGTGATATGCTTGAATAGATAAGGTGATATGTTTGAATAGATGATATGTTTGAAAAGATGATATGTTTGAATAGATATGTTGAGATAATATGGTTGAATATGCTTGAATAGATAAGTGTTTGTGGGGTTATGTCACATGACGTGTTTGACACGGGGATATATCACATGCCCCGTATCACATGACTTAAATCACATGGGTGAATAACACCAATATATATGTTCGTATTTGCCACCAACGGATTTATCTTATGTCAAAAGGTATGTCTGCGTACTACACTCACATCATTACTAACGATTAGCAATTCAATTTTATACCTGTAGTACCCCAAACGGTTACAAAGTTTACGTTATACTCGAACTCTTAAAGCTTAAATACGATATTCATAATATTGATATATCAACTGGAGCTCAAAAGAAGCCAGAGTATTTAGCTATGAACCCAAACGGTAGGATTCCAACCATTGTTGACCCTAACACCAATACTACGTTAAGTGAAAGTGCAGCAATTATGACTTATTTATGTGATCAATACGACAAAGACAGAAAGTTTAGTTATGAATACAAAACTCCTGAATACTACAAGGATTTAGAGCTTACATACTTTCAAATGGCAGGTGTAGGCCCTATGCAGGGACAAGCAAATCACTTCAAAATTTATGCTCCTGAAAAAATCGAGTACGGAATTAATCGGTACACGGAAGAAACTAGAAGATTGTATGGGGTTGTTGATGAGTACTTGAAACGTAGTGGCACTGGGTACTTAGTAGGTGATCACGTGTCGATTTCGGATATTTGTTTACTTTGTTGGGCTTTAGCTTTGCCTCTTGTAGACATTCAATTTAAGGAGTTTCCATTAGTAAAGAAATGGGTTAAGCGGTTGATCGATACACCAGAGATTTATGCTGGACTTATGAAACCTGGTACACCAATGTTCTGGCCAACTGATGATATGTTTGAGTAAAGAACAGATGCACACATTTGATGCGTTTTATGCCTGATGCCATATGTCGTTATGCCTGCTATGCCATTATATTATGACTTATGCCCAAATTATGCTTATGCCTATATCCTTATATGAATAGATGTTTTCGTAGTACTGGTCACATGCTCTCTGTCCCATGACTCTCATCACATGACTCGCATCACATGATCTGTCGCTTCGGGCTCCCGTAGTGGCCCTCGCTCAACCGGACATCAGCCCATTTAATCGTTGTTATGTTACTGCCACGACCAGGGGCTTGATAGCGCCATAGTTTTAATTTATATTATCTATGCTATGTATTTACCGTATCCTACCGTTCCATACCAAGTAACCTAAGTAGCTGTTAATTTATGTAATGATTAGTTTATTCTTGTTTTGTCAATTTTGTACAAACTTTTTATTTATTTTATCTTCATTTGTACCAATAAGTACAAATAAAAAAAATAATTAAATCTTATTAAATAAAGCTCTTGTGCTTATCGTACCTTTAAAATCAGCTTTGTTTAATGACTCTTTATAACTCCAAATAAATGGTAATGTAGCAGAAATTGCTAAATAAGATAATAAAATTGTTGAATGCTTCTTGTACATATACATGTTTAAAAAAAATTAGGATTCAATAACCGTTTTATAGTTGTAATCTGATCATAAGATATTTTTGGTAATTACACAATTGTGGATCTAATTTTTATTATTGGGTTTGTGGTTAAATCACCTAATTAGTTATTGTTAATTTATTACACAAAAATAATGTTTTTTTAGTCTTTGGGTACGACAACGTTTAGTAAACGACCAGTTGCAATTAGGAACGAGGTACACAATAGTAAGGAATAAGAATGCGTGATATGATCGGTCTTTAATTAGGGGTCTTGTCTATGAATGGCTGAATCGTTAATTTATTTATTTAATTGTATTTGTGTAATAAATTATTGATTGCTTTAGTTATTATTTGTTTTATAATCCAAAATTAATCATTTTGTGTTTATTAAAAATTAAAATTAAAATTAATCGATTACAAATATGATAGAATAAGGTTTACATTAAATGCTACAATCAAATAGATTTAAGTATAACCTAACCATAATTAACACAAATTGAACAAAAGGATCTACGAAATCATTACACAATACACTACAATTCTGTTGATTTTATATTCATCTACTTATCTTCAGCTTCTTGTTTCCACCTATTTGCTTCCATTTGCCACCATTTAACCTCTAATTGACTAGCCACAAGTTGTTGCTCTAATTGTTTAACTTTTGCATCTAAAACTTCAATATCTTCTCTTTGCCTTTGACGATACCTTCTTGCAGCCATTGTATTTCTTAATTTTTTATCATTTTTATGTACTGCAGTTGGTTTTTCAATTGGCCTGTACTTACGTTTTTCAAGACGTTTACGTACAGTTGATAAATCATCAGGTGAAGAATTAGTTGATATTGAACTCGGAATTGTTTCACTAATTGTAGATCCTGTACTTAATTCAGGTTTAACTGAATTTGGCACCGTATTTTCAATTGCAACAATTTCTTGAGTTAGATAACGACTAGTTTCGTCAACCCATTTTAGTTCATCTAATGGTTTTTGAGGTTCAGGAAGGTCAAATACAAACAAATCATTTGAAGAACTTGAATCACTGCTATCCCCAAGGATTTCATTAATTTCATCCCAATTAAGTAGATTTACCTCTAAACGAGAACCAGGTGATCTGGGATGGTTTGTAGTAGACAGTTGCCAGTATTGTTCCCATTGCTCTTCTATTTACTCAGTAATACGTCGATTAGTTGTCTTTAATCGACGTTAAAATGTCTCCTTTTGTGATTCTTCTAGTTTTACAAAAAAAGACTGTGCTTAAAAGAGTGAGATTTTCCGCCTTTTTTATAATTGGGGAAGGTTCCCAATTAGGAAAATGAGTAATTTTTCTATTACGGGAATACGGGAATAAGAGGGTTCCGTAACCTACTAGTTACAGGATTTTTTGAAGATGTAGTCGATCTGTGATTATAAGTACAAACAGATACATCCCAAGTACCACAAGTGAATCAGAATATAATAAAAGAAACTTTTTTTAACTGGTTTAAAGAAGTAATGTTTTTCCCTTTCCTTTTTGTGATTAATTTTATTAAATTATAAATAATTTTATTAAATTATAAATTCACAAATACACTTGAATTAGTTCTTATCTGTGTCCTATAATATAATTTTTTTATTAAAAATTTTAATTGCCCAATTTGCGTATGTACGATATAGGAAAGACTCAGATATGAAGATTGTTTCATTTGTATCAAACGATGTCATGCTCTTCCTTAACTAATGTTCGTCACTGTCTCCCATTAGTTAAGGTTAAAATCACATCATTTTATATTAATTTTCTATTTGTAATTTTTTTACCATAATCTGTCATTTTGTGCCATTATTCGTCATCTTTCCAAATCCAGAAAATTCTTAACCTTGAACTTTTGCATAAGTTGGTGGGTGTAATTTTCTACTTATGGTTTGAATTACCCAAACAGGTATTAAACTAACTGCTAAAATAAGTAATGTCTCTCCTAAATACCTAAATGAACCAACAAAATTTTGATCAAAATAGTCTCCTAACATTGGTATACTTACCACAAATGAAACTATTGTGATTATCATTGTAATCACCATTGCTTTTGTCCAAATATGGACTTGTAAACCAACCATCAGTAATTCATTGAAGATTAATGCCGTGTATGATACTGCCACCATGGTTGTCTTTGTATGCTGCCAAGGTTCAAACCACTGAGCAATTAACTGAATCACACATCCTTGGTACAACAGTACGGCCCACCATACGGCGAAGGCCCGGTAACTTAATGCTGCACCCGTGGTAAGTTCCTTATACAACTCAGGGTACAATCTAGCTAATCGTTCGTCGACATCACAGTCTAAAGTCATGGCGAATACCGGCATCATCGTATAAATGGTAGCGTAACCTACCACGAGGAACCCTTCAAACAACGCTAACGGCTCAAATCCACTCAGTACCAGGTACACCGCCTGGCATACCGATACAATCAAACCACGGTGCATAATAAACTGGCCCAACGTTGCAGAACGGTTGTACGAGTTCCTCCCGTGCCACAACATGAGCTTACAGAGGTAGTAAAATTGGTCGATACTGAAGTCTGCCGCTAACGACGCCTGTTTCCCTTCCTTTCCCACGATACCTACGCCCACGTCGGCCACTTGAATCATACTAACGTCGTTACCACCGTCTCCTATACAGCAGATACGTTTACCAGTAGCGAGCTTTATGGCAGCTGCTACGTCAGCCTTCTGCTGAGGCGAGCATCGACATGCCACCACCGCTGGTAGCTGTAATGCTACCGCCAAAAATTCGTCAGGACAGTGTTTCATATACGTAGCAAGAGACTCTCCGTCTATTAATAGTACCAGGTTAGCGTTATTTCGCACGGCGTCGAGGTGCGCTTCCGCCACCTCAGGACGAGCCACTCGTGTCACTTGGTGAATGTACTGGCCCCTCGTGATAAGCTTACAACTAATCGCCACACACTTGGCTGTCTCTACTTTATCCCCCGTAAGCATCCAGATCTTTACGCCGGCGTGGCGGAGAACTTCAATCGACAGTTTAACGTGATTTTGGAGTTTATCTTCTACGCCCGTAAGTCCCATGAGCTCTAGGTCCAGTTCGAGGTGAGTTAGCACCACGTTCGCCATATTAGCATCTCGGTCGTACATTGACACTGATGCTTCGTGGTACGCGGCGGCGAAATCGCGGTAAACCTTGTCGCTAAGTTTCTTCCGTCCTACCACGAGCGTACGAAGCCCTTCTCTCGCCATATTACCTACTTCTTCGTCTAACCAGTCGGTGTGGGACACGATGGTGGCCATAACCAGGTCGGCTCCTTTCTCGAGGAATACAATTTCGTCCCGCGCCACGTCCCGTACCACGATCCCCATTCTTTTGGTATCACTATTAAATGGGAATAAATGGAGGATATCGTACGATTGCATGGTACCAGACGCCGCGTGAAGGATCGTCATGCTACCACGATCTCGCCGTATAAGTTTAAGCCCTGCTTCCTCGGCAAACTTAACTATAGCGATCTCATCAGGCGATGCCGCCTGGTAGCTACCACCATCTCCATCTTGTTCTTCCATAGGGGTAACGTTGTGGCATAGTGCTAAAGTTACCACCAATTCGTACACTTTCAGGCCTAAATCTCGCTTTTTACCACCACCTCCTGCAACTGCTTCTGCTACCATATCTAGCGTATCTCCAGCGTAACTTACAGTACCAAGATGAAGCTTCTTTAGTACCATATCGTTCTGGGTTAATGTCCCGGTTTTATCAGTTAAAAGGTACTCGATTCGCCCTAAATCTTCAGGAATCGTCGACGTACGTACCACGGTATTTGGGATCTCTGCATCGCCATGAATTTGCAGGGCGTACACCGACTTAGCTAAGTCCAAGTTGACCCGTAACGACACGGGGATAATCGATGAGAACAAGATAAGGTACCGCATCATATCGACGTACCATCTGGCCTTAAGTGGCCAGCCGTGGGCCACCACTAGCACCACACTTAGTACGAACACCGACACACAGAGAACTTTGGCAAGTTTATTGATTTCAAGCTCCAAAAGTCCCGTTTTGACTCCCGGATTCGTGGTATTCATCCTCAGTCGAGTCTGCGGTCCCGTATATACCACTATCCCTACCGCCAGCCCCGTTGCAAGTACGGTATTAGCCCATAGAGTTTGGTCTATAGTTAAGGGGAACTCTCTCGTGGTATCGCCTTCTTCCACCACCAATTTCCCGGTAAATTGATGAATCAGCTTACTTGGAGGCCCTGCTACCACCGCCACCTTTCGTAATACGTCCACCAGCCCTGCCTGCGTAGCACCAGGAGCCACTCGTAATTTCCAGTCAGTTTCTCCATCCAACTGATCCGTCTTAATGAACGCTTCTCCGTTCTTATCACTCGACTGAAGCAACACCATATCCGCCGGCACTCTATGACTTTTGTGAACTCTTACTAAATCTCCTACTTCCAAGTCTCGTGACTTGACGATTGTAGTATCGTTCCCGATACTGGTTGGCCTATTTAAGACTTCGTACCGTTCACTATTTTGGTCAACATCCCTACGTCTACGGGCAATATCATCGGTTGCTTCTTTCATCATTGTAACCATTAATACAAACCCTAATGGGACAACGTATGATGATAAATACCCAATTCGTAATACCGGAATTGCTTGACTTAATGCAACCACTAAAAAGTATAAATTAAAAAAAAATTTAAATTGTTCGTACAAAATGATTGGTACAAACGTAATTGGATTATATTTGGCGTTCGATATGGCATTGGATGGGTACTGGGACGAGTCCTGGCCTTCTGCTACCACGTATCGGTCGGTATCTGGTGGTGGTGGTGGATTAGACCAGCTGGCCACACGTTCAGCAACTGTTTGTCGCCACGGTCGATTAGTTGATTCAAGTAGTGGTTCGTTGGGCTCCTGATTATGGTACCGATAGTTATCATCACCGCCGTAGCTACCACTAATGCTAGGTCGATGGCTTTGATTAAAATTGGTCATGGGAATCCCATTGCTGTTGCTGTTATTTCGGCTACTGGCAAAGAGGTTACCACTGGCCTCGTGCAATGCTCTGTCTAGCGTGGTATCGAGTTCATCATAATCATCTGTGTAACTCATTGACAATTGACAATTGTTTTGTTTGTAAACTTAATTAATGCACTAAAAACCTTTTTTTGGATTTATTGATTCAATTGTTCTTTTGTGGTTTCTAATATAAAATATTCCTTTTTGTAAACAATTTATTCTCTAAATTTATATTTGTAAAAGAAAAAAAAATAATACGCTTTTCCCTTTATTTGAAAGAATTACAATCTTTCTTCCTTAGTTGGATGGTATTTGTAAACCTTTCCTTTCTTTTTTGTAACCTAAAGTAGTTTTTTTGTAACTTTTTCTCAATCTATTTTTTTTGTGAGTGTGTGAGTGTGTGTGGGTTTGTGGATTTGTGGGTTTGTGGTTGTCACTTAAATTTTTCAATTTGTACAAATACGATTACCACGGTCGCATTTTTCTCCCTAATGAACCTTGAGTCGTACCAACCTCCAGTTAATTTATGGCAGAAATTACACCAATATGCCTCACTGTTCATACGGCAATCCCAATTTGAACAATCAGTACTTGAAACAGAACCAAACGATTGTGCATTGATTTCAAAATATTCAAAAATTACAAAAATTAATTTATCACAAATATCAACCGTGTCTGTGGATGAATTATTTCTTTATACGGTACATATAGAACATCCATTATACAAATATATCAAAGAACAGGTGGCGGTAGATGTTCTGAAACAGATTCAAGAGAGTCCTGTGATTGTGTTTATTCATGGATTAGGAGGTCAAATGTCTCAATTTGAGCCGCTTATGGGGTTGTTATCACAATGCGCAGAGATCCTCGCGGTAGATTTACCGGGGTTTGGCGATAGCCGTGCGAAACCTACCACCATGGCAAGGCTAGCGAATATTCTGCCAGAAGACATAGCAAAAATTTCTGGTAGTATCGACCAATTGATGGTAGAAGATTATTCATCTGAAGCTATTGCGGCAATTATAACCGCATTCGTGGTACAAAATATCCCCGTAGGTAAAAAAGTGGTGCTAATTGGTCATTCAATGGGGTGCCATTTAGCCATACGAGTTGCTAAGCTTCTTCCACGGAGTACCGTCGAAGGTATGGTGCTATTATCGTGCCCTCCGTTGGAATCACCAGGGGGAGATCAGAAATCCATATTAGCACGAGCTCACCGCCAGGTATCTCTCCAATTAGCACGAATTATTTACCGAATGCCGTGGTTAGTGGATAGAATAAGGGCCTGGGACCGGTTAGAAGGTCTTTCTAGTTCCAGTGTACGGCGACAGATCCCTAACGGTTCGTTCTACCAGAATTTACGCCAGTTTAGGTGGAATATGGATATCGATACTACAGTACTCTTGAAGTACGTCAGAGGATTTAAACGGTGTACCACGACAGACGTAGTTGCTGCAGTCTCCCGGTACAATACTAACCCGTTTGATCATACCGTTTACCAGAAGACTCTCCTAATTGGTGGGCTGGAAGACGTGGTAACCCCCGTGGAAGCTACTCACGCAGTACATCGACATCTTTCGCATGCGTTCCAACGACAAGTTAGTACCGTTCTCGTGGTGAAAGCAGGCCATGGACTTTTGCTTGCTAAGCCTGAGTTGATCAGTGGGAAAGTACTAGACCATTTCGACCTGCAATTCCCTGCTAGGCTCCACCTTCTGGCAGCGTGGGTCCTCAAGATTAAGGCGATGGTTAGCGGTGATAAATGGGGGCTTAAGAACGAGATGAAATGGTTGAATACCCCCGCCGTGGGTGGCATTATCACTACCAAATCAGGCATCGTAGCTCCGCTAATCGGTATGAAAACTCTCCGCCAGAATGATGCAAACCATTCGCCAGAGGTTCTCGAACTGAAAGCTTCGTCTCTTGGTCGTACTCTCGTGGCAGTAGTGGATATTTCAGCCGATATCCCGCCCTATAATCCAGATACTTTTACCACCATAAAGTACTATAAGTGTGCTACCGTTTCGAAGGTGGTACCTGACCTGGGTGCCGTACGAAAATTCATCGATTTGGTCGATAAAATTCTTGATTCAACCACGGTCGTGGATCCATTAGTGGCAGTACATTGCCATTATGGGTTTAATCGTACCGGTTACTTAATTTGCTGCTATTTGGTAGAGAGATGCGGTTGGCTGGTACGTGATGCAATTGAAGGTTTTAAAGCAGCCAAAACTCCTGGGATCAAACACCCTCATTTTGTGGATGCATTGTATGTAAGATACGAACTGTGATGTGTAACATAATAGATTGTAAATAGATTTGTGGATTATAATATTGTAATGATTTTAAATTTTTTTACTTGTTTTGTGAACTTTTGTTTGTGTTTGGTAAACTTCTTTTGTTTGTGTTTGTAAACTTCTTTTGTTTGTGTTTGTAAACTTCTTTTGTGTTTGTAAACTTCTTTTGTGTTTGTAAACTTCTTTTATGTTTGTAAACTTATTATATATTATTTGGTGATCTTTTTTTTTTTTTTGTATTTGGTAATCTTCTTTATTCGTATGTTTTTGTAAACGTTATATCATGTTTGTGAACTAGAAGATTTTATTAACGAATTGTAAACTATCTATTCTACATTATTAATCTTTGAATTGTAAACATCTATATATTGCTTGTAGATTACCGTTTATTAACATACTTGTAAACGTTTGTAACTCTTATCATTCATGTATTTAATTTAATTACCTAATCAAATCATTTTTGTACCGATTATCATTTTATTTATTTTTAAAAATAATTATAATCCTAATTAGTCTTAATTGTGATTGATTAAATAAAAAATAAAAAAAGACATATAGATCAATCAAGTCAATCAATTGATCACAATCACTTTAACTTTCGGGTAACTATACTTTCGGGTAACTATACTTTCGGGTAACCCAAGTACATAAATCGCAATTCCTTATTGGTAATTCTCAAATTCCTTAATGAAGTTTACTGAAGCATTAAGTCAAGGACTTGTCCCAGAATGGCAAGACCAATACGTTCACTATAAACGAGGGAAGAAGCTCATAAATAAACTCAGTGGTGCCACCGATCGTACGCCACTACTCGTGGGAGAATCTTCATTACGGCTGGCATTTAAAAAATCTGGTGGTACGCAAGAGTTTACCGACTGGATCGAACTGGAATACCGCAAGGTGGACCTGTTTTATAAGACGAGGGAACGAGATGTTTATGAGAGGTTCTTAGTGTTAGAAGATCAGTTGTACCAGCTTAAGGATCATGGGTTGGAGTTGGCACGAAGACGGCGTGAGCACGGGGCGAAGGTTGGTCGCGGGGCGGGCCAGTTGAATGAATTAGCGTACCATACGCGGACAGTTTTAGAACTGCTTAGACGGTACGAACTCCCGTCACTTCCTACGAGGATAGGACGACGTACTGCCCGAACGGCTGATGTACGGATGTTAAGTCAGGACGATTTGGGTAAATTTGGTCACAGT
Source organism: Yamadazyma pseudoaaseri (assembly GCA_030674785.1). NCBI lineage: Eukaryota > Fungi > Ascomycota > Pichiomycetes > Serinales > Debaryomycetaceae > Yamadazyma > Yamadazyma pseudoaaseri. The sequence continues at coordinate 119,200 of JAKUBW010000018.1, read as the reverse complement.
ACCGGTATTGGAATTAATGATGGTGGTAATGGTGATACGAATGGTGGGGCAACTCCCATGACTACCGCCAGTAGTAATGCCAGTATTGTTAGTGAATCTGGCAGTATTGTTAGCACTATAAGTGATGATAGCTACCGCGGGACGCACGAACCACACCCGTACCAACGGCAGGACTACGCTCCGTCGTCTATACCATATCACACGGCGAAGAAACAGTTAAAATCGGCTATGCTAGAACAGTACCGTAGCCTTATGTTACTACGGTCGTACCGCGATATGAATCGTACGGCGTTCCGTAAAATTACCAAAAAATTCGATAAACAAACAAAGTCTTCCATATCCGGGCCATTTATGACGAAGCTCGACCTGGAATCGTACTTTCTTACGTCGGACATCGTAGAAAAGTTAGTTTTCCAGGTCGAAGAGCTTTACCTAACGTTCTTCGACCCCAGGTCCGTCGACAGGAAGCAGAGTTTAGAGAAGCTTAAGTCGATTGCTTATGCGTTGACGTCGGACGTACAACTGTCGTATTATGGTGAGACGTTCGTGGTGGGGCTAGCACTAGGTATCGCCATCCCGTTGTACGCTCTCGCGGTATGGACTGGGGTGTCTAAGGCATTGTTAGACCCTCAGCCCTTGGTGTATTTGCTTCAAATTTACGGGGGGTTCTTTCTTCTTACCACCATCTTCGTGCTATTTGGTTTGGTGTTCGTGGTATTTGAGGCGTTCCACATTAATTACAAGTTCATTTTTGAATTTAACATTGGGAACGCCTTAGATTGGCGGCAGTACCTCGTGGTACCATCGTTAATGCTGGCACTACTTGCAGTGGTAATGTGGTTTAGTGTACATGACTTTTGGCCTCAATTCCCTGGCCGTGACTGGCCGTGGATCTTCTTCGCAGTGGAGATTGTGGTAATTCTCTGGCCAGGAAATCAAATTTACCCTTATGCGCGGCGGTGGCTTCGTGGTGGAATATGGAGGCTTATGCTCCTGGGGTTATACCCAGTAGAGTTTAGAGACTTCTTCCTCGGTGATATCGTCTGCCTGTTGACGTACACTATGGGGAATTTGTCGTTTTATTTTTGTCTTTACTCTCACCACTGGCTGGACCTGGCTCGGTGTGGTAGTGGTGATTCTAGGGCCATGGGATTCCTTGCGGCTCTCCCTAGCGTATGGAGATTGCTTCAATGCGCTAGACGTTACGCCGATAGCGGTGATTGGTTCCCTCATCTCGCTAATATGGCAAAATACTCCGTTGGAGCTGCGTACTACGCTCTCTTAAGTGTTTACCGTATCAATAGAACCAATGAGAATTGGGCTGCTTTCGTGGTATTAGCAGTTATTAATTCGCTCTATACGTCGGCATGGGATATCGTCATGGACTGGTCTCTCCTTCAAGTTGGTCTGAGGCACTGGCTCTTACGGGACCACTTATTTTATAAGCACCCGGCCTATTATTACGCAGCCATGGTGGCGGATGTATTACTCCGGTTCCAATGGGTGTTCTACGCATTCTTTGGTAGTCAGATTCAACAGCTGGCCGTTACAAGTTTCGCCATTGCCGTGGCAGAAGTTGGTCGTAGAATTATGTGGGTTACGTTCCGGATGGAGAATGAGCACGTCACTAATGTGGTACTATTTAGGGCGTCCAGGGACTCTCCATTACCGTACCCTGTGTCGCTAAAGGTGGAACAAGCTATTAAACGGTTGGTGGGAATGCGGTACCAAGATGTCGGTATGGGAGACGAGGATATACTACCACCAATTGAGAGAAGAAAGAGTACATTGGCTACGTTTAGTGATACTTTAACCAGAGCCCATATCAAGGATTTCCAGAGGAAGAAACCAGTAGAGGAAGAGGAAGAAGAAGAAGAAGATTAATGCATTATGCACAAAAATTTCACATTTATCTCCTATTCATGCATAATTAATTTTTTTTTTTTTTCATAATTTATATTTTTTTTATAATTAATATTTTTTATTTAATTTATTTATTTATTTATTTAAATTTAATACTCCCTTCATGCAAACTCAGCATGGTACTCTTTGATAATACTGTCCACATCATCAATGTTCAATTGTCTAACATCTCCTAATTTCTTAATCTTTTCCGTAACTTCTTTACATTGTTCATCAGTTAAATGTAAATTTAATTGATCAACTCTCAGCTTAATAGCATTCCAACCAGTTAACCTATTAGCAAAGTGGATATACCTAGTCAAACCAAAGTCTGATGGGTTTAAGATTTCGTATGTTGAAGGATTTGCTAAGATAGCTTTTGCATGAATACCGGCTTTATGAGTAAAAGCACAAAATCCAGTAATTGGATTATTGAAAGGTATATTAACTTGTACAGCTTCAGCCACTAAATTCTCCAAGTCTCTAAGTTTGTGAAGCTTATACTTTGATAACACATAATCTCTATCGGCAGCGATCATTCTAGCCATAAGCCCACCTAAAGGAGTGATACCATTTCTTTCACCAATACCTAATACAGACACGTCTATAAGTTTTGCACCTCCTTCTAATGCAGTGTATGCATTAGCAATTGCACAACCAGTATCATTGTGGAAATGACATTCAATATCACAATTAACTACACTCTTTAACGTTCTTACCAATTCATAAACTTGCCTTGGATTAGCACATCCAACGGTATCAGCAATACCCACACGATTAACCCCAATCTTATCTACTGTACGATAAATATTAAGCAAATCAACCAAGTCACTTCTGAATGAATCCTCTGAACTGAACCGAATTTCAATTCCCTTGGATTTGACAAATTCAATCACTTCAACAGCACTTTGGGCAATGTAATTCATATCCTTCCCGTGACTGTACTGTCTAAGGAATTGACTTGTACCAATGACTACGTCAACTCCATCAACTCCTGTTTCGACTGCTACTTTTGCATCATCCATGTGACATCTAATGTGAGTTAAAATTTTGGCTTTTAACCCAAGTTTACAAATGGCTTCACAATCTAATCGACTCTGTTCACTGGCTACAGGACTTGTAAGTTCAATATAATCGACCCCAAAGTCGTCTAATGCTTTAGCAATTTCAATCTTTTTTTCGGTGGTGAAAAAAGCGTTGGCAAACTGCTCTCCTTCTCTTAGTGTACTTTCAATGAGTTGGAACTCGGACACGTTAGAGAGGTAATCTGATGGATTTGGTCCATATGGATTTGTGGTATTTACTTTGTGTACTTCACTTACTGGTTTAAATCCTTTTGGGTCTGACATTTATTATCCTGCCATCTCATTTGCGAACTTAATATAGTAAAAGTACACGACTCTTTTACTTGGGATCCAAATCTAGTAATATTGAGCTATTTACTGACTAATTTCGATCAATTGTGGGATCATGTCATCGTAATATCTATCATCTACGTAAACAAGTTGCTGGGGGTCGATGGTGCTGGGGAATACTTTGAATGATGCAAAAGTTTGAATCATTTGGTTGAGTTGTTTCTCGTTCTTGATGAATGCTCTATTGAATCTTATAACGGGAGAGTATCGAGAATCAAAAGATAGAAGGTCAAGGTACTTGTGAAACTGTTCACGATACGCTGGTAATTCTTCAAATAGTAATGAATCTCTTGAAATTTGTAATAATTGTGTTTGTAATTGTGTTTGTAATTGTGTTTGTGTTTGTGTAATTGTTCGACTTTGTGTTTGTGTTTCTGGTTCTTGTGTTTGTGTTTGTGTTTCTGATTCTGGTTCTTGTGTTTGTGTTTGTGTTTCTGATTCTGGTTCTTGTGTTTGTGTAATTGTTCTATTTTGTGATCTTTGTGTTTGTGTTTGTGTTTGTGTTTGTGTTTGTCTTCTGGATCTTCTATTCCTAATGTTTTCTATTTGCGGTTCATTACTTGAAATCTCTCGTCTTTGTCGTCTTTGTCTTCTTCTGTTTCTACGTTCCGCTCTTGTTTCATTAGTTTGTGTTAAATTTGGTTCATTCGTCTCATTATTTATATCATTACTCCTTTCATTAGTTGATCCATTATTTGGTTCATTGATTGAACTTTGTGATTGTTGACGTCTTTGTTGTCTCCTGGTTCTTCTTGACTGTTCTGTTTGTGAATCACCAACTGATTCACGAGATCTTTGCTGCCTTTGAGCCCTTCTCAATCTTCTGGTAGATTCAGCTTGTGGTTGAACCAGTGGCATCTGCACTCTTCTCCTTTGTATACTTCGACGCCTTTGTGTAGTACTTCTATATCTTTGTCTTGTATCTTGAATTTGTGATTCTTGATCTTGTGATTCTTGAGTTTGTACAATTCCTTCTCTTTGTTCTTCATTTTCTCTTTCATCAACTTCCTCTTCTTCTAATTGTACTTGTAATCCTTGTATTTGAGTTTGACTTATTTGTGAACTAAAAGTTTGTGGTAATTGAATTCTTGGACTTGATCTTTGTACTCCTTGAGATCTTTCAAAATTTTCAGATCCTCCTTCATCAACCATGTGTCTCTGTTCACTTCTACTCAGCTGCTCTTCATTCCTTCGCTGCCTTCGACGCTTTAACCGCTCTTTCTTTCTCTCCCGTTTCATCCTTTTCACTTCATTAATTTGCTCTGCTTGAATCTCCTCAACAAGATCTCTTCTTCTAAACTCTAGAACGTCACTTCTTCTGCCCATGACACGATTCTCATGGACATCTGAATCATATATCTGTAAGAATCTTTCTACAGCTTCATCTCTTGGCGGTGAAGGAGCTACTAAGTTTGATATGGCTGATATGAGACCCATTATTTCCTAAATAGGAATAGTAATTAAAATGATGATACCTTCGAAATTGCTTACAAAGCCAAATATTTGAAGTGCAACCAAAGTATATCAATTAAGTATGAGAACAGTTGTGACGTATAACTGTAATCAAATTATTAAATTTACAAAATAACTTAATTAAGTAAAAATTATGTTTGTAAAGGTTGAATTTGTTAAAAATCCTCACTCAAGCAAAAAAAAACTTTCTAGATTGGATAGGATATTAAATTACAAACATAAATTAAAATACATTAAATATAATCTATTTGTAAACTCAAAAAATAAATATTAAATAAATTATGAGTACAAATGATAAATCCAATATATTAAGGAAATACAAAATTGTTTTCCTTGGAGATCAAGGAGTTGGTAAAACATCCTTGATCACAAGATTTATGTATGACACATTTGAAGAACAATATAGTGCAACAATAGGGATAGATTTCTTAAGTAAAACGATGTATTTAGAAGATAACAAAACCATTCGATTACAATTATGGGACACAGCCGGTCAAGAGAGATTCAGATCATTAATTCCTTCATATATAAGAGATAGTAATGTGGCGATAATTTGTTATGATATCACTAATAAAAAATCATTTGAAAATTTGGATAAGTGGATTCAAGAAGTTCAATTAGAAAGAGGTAATGAAGTCATTATTGTTATTGTAGGTAATAAAAGTGATTTAAATAATAAACGACAAGTAAGTTTAGAAGAATTGGAACAAAAGGCAAAATCATTTAATTGTAACATCTTTTTGGAAACAAGTACAAAAGCAAATCATAATATAAAATTATTATTTAAAAAAATTGCAAAAAATTTACCTGAATTTAAAGCAGAAGGTGATTCACAAGAAACTGTTGATATTCATATTGAAAATGATAAAATTGAACCAAATAGTAGTTGTTGTTAGCATTCGCATATAGGACTATATATAACCTTATCACATGGTTTAAGTTGTATAAAATTCATAATAACTCTTTGTGCAAAACACAATTTAGGTAATCACTAATTTTGTTATCCGCAACCCAACTTTTGATATTAAATTAACTTTTGGGTAAAATTTGTGGTTTTAGTTTTACAAAATTAAATTAAATTATTTAAAATAATTGGTTTTTCAAATTTAAAAAATAACTCCTTTTAATTGCCACATGCATTATTTTCATGCCAATCTATGCTAGTTGTTGTGATTACGGTGCCTTGTGCCTTAAACTCTATTTATTAGTTTTCGCGATCGATAATTTTGTTAATTAATTCAATTTAACTTACTAATTCAATCAATTTTGTAATTTAATTAATCTAATTAATTACAAATTAAGTTAATTAATTTATTAGTTTACAGTTAAATTAGTTTTAATTGTGTTTTTTTTTTATTAATCATCCCTTTTAGAATTAACGTGTCGCGTTCAATTCTCCTTAAAAAATTTTCCAAGTGAGATTTAATTGTGCTCCTTAAACTGGCCGAATATATGATGGCCAATGAGTAAAATTGATATTAAACATATAGAAAAAGACTTGAAATTAAACCAAATATCAAGTGATACCGATTTAAAAATGAAACAGATTACAAAAGATTCAAATAAAGATGAAATAAAATCTCCAAAATTAAATAATACCACAAATTTATCAACAAATGAAAAATTAACAGATTCAAATAATGAATTAACAAAAGAATTAACAGATTCAGATACTCCAAAAAAGGAAAAGAAAAAATCAAAAGGTAGAGTTTTCCAATGTAGTGGATTCCCTGGTTGTAATATGTCATTTACAAGATCTGAACATCTTGCAAGACATAAAAGGAAGCATACAGGTGAAAGACCATTTACATGTCCATATTGTTCTAAAAACTTTAGTCGATTAGATAATTTAAGACAACATAAACAGACGGTACATGCATATGAAAATTATTTAGCTAAAAAAGATGAAGAAAAGAATCAAAAGCAATCATTCCCAGTATCTTATTATAGTCCAGGAACTCCAAATCATTCTTCATTAGTATCACCACCAAATTCAAATTCTCCTCAATATCCTTATTATTATATGCCATATATGCAAATGAATCAAATGGTTATAGGACAAAATGGTTTACATGGTCCACAACAGCAGCAGCAACAGCAGCAACAGCAGCAACAGCAGCAGCAACAATCACATCCACAAACCCAATCACATCCACAATCACAATCACATTCACAAATAAATTCACAAACACAATATCATCCACAAACACAATCATCTCATCAACAACCTCATCCACAACCTCATCAACAACCTCATCAACAACCTCATCCACAATCTCAAATTCAAATACCAAATTCAAACCTCGATTCACATCTTCTTCCACATATCCATTCAAGATCACATTCTCAATACTCCCAATCAAGCTCAAATAGTGGATCAATTGGTTCATTAACTTCTCAAGATACAAATTCTCCAATGCCATCATTAAAATTACCATCACATCAATTTAAACCAAAAAGAAGACCAAGACCTCTATCTTTACAACATTCATTCATAATTAATTCAGATAAATTATCTGCTACATTATCATCATTTTCAAGTGGTGCATCAACAAGTTCAAATACTCCAATTGTTAGTAATTTTAAAGAACATTCAGGTTTAAAATCAGCTCCTCCTGTACCAATGTATTCATTTAATCATCATTTACAACAACAACCACCAACTCAAAGAGCATTTTATTCCAAAAGTTTAATGGCTGGACCAAAACTGGCAGATTTAGTTTCTCCTTTAAGTCCATTATTTAATCATAAATCTGATAATAATTATCAATTCCCTAGATTACCTCCTTTAAAAGATGTTAATACAAAAAGTTGGTTAAGAGGTGTTTTAAATGATGAAGGTAAAGAATTACCTCCAATACCTCAACAAAAGGATAAACAAGAAGTCAAATTAGATAAAAAACCTGAACCAACAGATTCAAAATCAAAAGAATTACCTCAATTACCTGATGATAAGAGACCAACTATTAATAATTTACTTTCTCCTTATAATGATAAATTCCCTGATTCTGTTAAATAATGTACATTAATTCATGACTATATATATAATTTCCTTAATTGCTATTAATTTCTTCTCTATTTTCTGCATTTGTTCACTATCAATTATATTTAACATTTCGAGTAATTTTTCAAATGCTTTATTGATCGTTTCAAGAAATGTTAAATATGTGTAATACTTTTCATATATTTTATCGGTAACTTGTTGCTTAAATTTCATAATTTTTTTAAAATCTTTATTTTGTAATTGTAATATTTTATAAAAATCATTTCTTAATTGGGGTATTAAATTTGTGGTTATAAAAATTTCATAAGTTTTAATTATTTCAAATAATTGTTTATTTATTAATTCATTTTTGTGATTAATCATTGTTAATTTATAAATATCATTAATTAAGTTACTATGTGGTTCATCTTGAAATTTATCGGGAATTTCATCAAGGTGATATTTTGAATCAAGAAAGTACCTTAAATCATCTGTTGTGTCAGGAACTGTATTTGGTAAATTAATTGAATCAATGGATGTGAGTAGTTTGGTTATTACTTTATCATTTTCCTTTATGTGGTCATTTAATTGATCTATTAGTTCTACTAAAGGTGTATAATTATCTGTTTGTAATAAGAAATGATTCATTTTGTGAGATTTTGATTTATAAAAAACTTGTTGGCCGCAAAAAGGTTTAATTGCAACATCGTCAATTTAATGTAATCCCATAATAATAATTTTTTTTTTTTTTAAATTGGTACAAATAAAAGGAAATAAATAGAAAAGTTTACAAATAGAAAAGTATACAAATAGAAAAGTATACAAATAGAAAAGTATACAAATAGAAGGGTACAATCAGAAGTTTACAAATAGAAAAGTATACAAATAGAAAAGTATACAAATAGAAGGGTACAATCAGAAGTTTACAAATAGAAAAGTATACAAATACAAAGTTTACAAATACAAGTATACAAATACAAGTTTACAAATAGAAGTTAACAAATGGAAGTGTACAAATGGGAAGTGTACAAATGGAAGTGTACAAATGGAAGTGTACAAATGGAAGTGTACAAATGGAAGTGTACAAATGGAAGCTTACAAAAGGACGTTTACAAATAGAAAAGTATACAAATAGAAGTATTCAAATACAAGTATACAAATACAAAGTACACAAATTCAAATACAAATGTACACAAATAGAAGTTTACAAATAAATACAGAACGTTTGAACCTTACACCAAGTATAAATCTATTCGAGTATCAGTAGTTAACCACTATCTACAAATACGGAAACATATTAAATCTACCAAATGTAATATTATTCCATATTAATTAACATTCATTATGCATTACTATATCACTATAAAATATATTTTAAAGGTTACAGATTCACTCTTTGTAAAGCAAATTTCCTTTCGTTTTTACCCTTTTTCATTACTTGTTTTAATGCAATACTATCTAAAGGATCAAGTAATTCAAAAGTACATAATAATTCTTCACTTACACTCATTACAGCCCCCCAATTATCAAATTCACCGCAATAATTTGGAGCTGAAAATACTGTAACTAAAGTTTGATCATTAAAAAATTCATAACCATCTTCAACCACCATATGAGCTCTACAAACAAGATCAAACCCAAATTTTTGAAGAAATTTATTTATAGCAACTTTTGAAAAAACGTAAGAAACACCTCTTTCATTATCTTCCCATTCATTTAAAGTATCAGCTGGATCAGACCATAATAAATCATTCAATAAACCAAAATCTGGTACATCAGTTGGTCTAGCAATATTTCTAATTTCATCAAGACTACTTAAAACAGGAGATAAACCACCATGAACACAAAAAATTTTACCAGCAACAGTTGCAGCAATTGGTAAAGTATTAAAAGTATCAATAAATAATTTCCAAGTTTTAATATTACATCTTCTTTTACATTCATCATAAAAACCATAAACTCTTGTAACATTTGCACATTCATGATTACCTCTTAATAAAAAAAAATTTTCTGGGTACTTAATTTTATAACATAGTAATAATAAAATAGTTTCTAAACTTTGTTTACCTCTATCAACATAATCACCCAAGAATAAATAATTACTTGAAGGAGGGAATCCACATTTTGTAAATATTCGAATTAAATCACCAAATTGACCATGAACATCACCAACAACTTTAACAGGAGGATTTAATTCAAGGAATGACGGTTGTGATAAAAAAATTTCTCTAGCTTTTGAACAAACTAATTGAATTTCATTATTCTTTAAACAAACATTTTTGGTCCTTTTACCACTATAACCTGAATCGAGTAACCTTTGAATTAAATCTTCAATATCAATTGAAGTAGTATTAGTTGAATGTTTTGATAAAATATTTGAATTTGTCTTACTTAATATTCTACCACTAGCGAATGAAGAATTTGATTTAGATTTTGAAAGTGATTTTAAATCATTATCATTTGTAGTGGGAGTTGATGGAACAGAAACTGAATGTTTTGAATTATTAGAATTATAACGATAAATATTAGGAGTTTGAATACCATTTTGCTCTTCATCAGAAGGTATTGATTGTGTTGATTGAACTGAATGATTTGTTGAAGTTCTACTTAATCCAATATTTGAACCTTCAGTTAATTCAACATTACTTAAATCAACCAGTAATGAACCACCAGTATTTCTACGAACTAATATAGGTTCTTTTGGTTCTAATTGTGCCATTGATGGTGGTAAATTATTATTATCAATATTTGAATCATTCTCTAATACTAAATTATTCATTTGTGTCGGTATATCAAGGGCCGAACTCTTTCTTGAAACAGTTGGAGTTGGTTGTTTTGATAGACTCTTTCGAGATCTAGTTGACCTAGATGATTTATTAGATCTTAATGAAGCTGAAGATGTTGTTCTTGATAATGGGGCACCATCTTTTGAAGGTGAATTACCCATGTTAGTTAAGGCGAGGAAGGGTGATGACTGGAAAATGTGCGACCAGCAATGAAGGGGTTTACTAGTTAGTACTAAATTTGTACCATTAGTAGTAAATTAGCGGTATCGCGGTGGTAGAAAAATAGACTTTAATTTATTGGTCTAGCCCTTTGGCGTTAGGGTTAATGGGTCGTGCGACGTGCGAGGTAGCCGAATTCGGGTAAAACAAATGAGTCGTGCGCCATCGTCGACTTTTCGGTGGTCGGGTGTCCCTGCCGGGGCTTGCAACGGCTTATGACGAGGCCTATCATTTGTCTGATGGTCTACCACTGTTGCTGGTTATGTACCTATGTACCTGGCTACTGATATCTTGATCGGTAACTCTACTTTTGTCCCACTTCTACTATCGTCACATTTTTACGCTGTCAAATGTGCCAATCGCATTTGCTTACCTAATTCGGACCAATTAATTAAATCTACAAAGAAAAAAAAATTATTTAATCGTTATTACTTAAATAGTTATATTTGTATAATCATACACAATAAATTAATCATAAAGCAAATTGTATTTATCTAATAACGTTTCAGTAAAAAACTGTTGATAACGTCGTTTCACAATAAACTTTGAGTGACATCCCTTATCGCACCCAATTGCCTAAATAGATCAGGAAATCCACGACTGGCGGTGTATAAATAATCGACACATTTCCCTCAAAATAACAGTAATTTTTACCACATTAAATCCATACACCAATACTAATGCATAATGTCTTTTACAGAAGAGTTTGATTCCAAAAGTAAAGACAAACCCCGACTGTCATTGTCTCAGTTAAATCCTCTGAGACAGACTATAGGTAATTTAGATATTATTATCGAAAGAGTTTATAAAAAAGATTATAAACGTGTTGCTAAAACTCTTCAATTAGCTTTTAACAAAGATCCTTTTGTTAATTATATCTTAAATACTAAAATAACTCATCAAGAACATGAAAAAAAAGCTATTAAGAAAAAGAATGAATTATTTTTGTCATTTTTTGAATATAGTGTTTTAGAATATTTTAGTTATGGTGGTATTATTATCGCCATAAAAGATATTGATTTTGAAATGTCAAATACTTCATCAAATTATCCATTCTTAGCTGTTGCTTGTTGGAATAATTTAAAATTTGATAGTAGTATGTCATTAAAATATTATAATTTTAATCCGAAACTGGCACCAAATTCAAGTGAAAATAAGTTTAGTTTACAATATTCTTTTTTGAAATTTAGTTATCTTGCTTATTTGAATGGTTGTAGACAGAAAACTTTAAAAGAGAAATTACCATTTATCACAAATATTAGAGATTCTGTTTTAATTAATTTAAATTTAAATCTTAATTATAGTACAAAATTTGATTCAGTTTGGTATTTAAGTGATGTTGGTGTTTTACCTTCAATGGCAGGTAAATCTTTAGGTAAATTAATTATTAATTACTGTTTTGAAAATTTTGTTAAAGATGATTGGTGTTATTTGGAAAGTTCAAATATCATTAATCGAAAATTTTATGATAAATTAGGTTTTAAAATTGCAAATACTTTTGCCGTTAATTCAGATGAAATTGTTAATAATATTGATATTAATTCAAAAGATGATATTAATGTTTTAAATAAATTAAGTGATTTTATCTTAATGGATGCAATGTTTAGACCTCCAAATAATATCGTGATTGAAAGTAATTATAAAATTGAAGTTAAAGAAAAACTTCCTGAAAAAATTGAAGTTAAAGAAGTTGCTATTACTGGTTAGTTTTTAGAAGTTTTGAAACTGTCGTAAAGTTTCCAATAAGATTTGAGTTTTTAGTAGAAAAAACTTTTATTGTTTTATTTGTACTTGTACATTTAAAATTAAAGGCCATTTCACTAATAATTTGTATTTTATTGCCTTAATCTTTCAGTTGAATGTTTAAGTGATTGACATTATATAAGTTTCAAAAAATTTATACAATGTTAGTTGAATAGGGGTTCACCTGAAAGATTAAAGTGATATTTGTTTATATTTGTTTAGAATTATATTGTTTTCTCTTGCGGTTGCTTATACTAATTGTTAAAGTTAAAACATTTTTGTTAATGTTTTAATTTAACTTTGTTAGTGTAGTATTTCTTTTTAGAGTTTTTGAAATTTATTAACCTTTAAGTATTTCTTTTGTCTTCAACAGTTTTGTATACATCATTTCAATACTTTAACAGATTTTTCATGGGTGTAAGGTTCAAATGTTTTTTTTTTAATTGTAAACTTTTTATTTGTGAAACTTAGTATTTGTGTACTTTGTATTTGTAAACTTTCTTTTGTGTACTTTCTTTTGAAAACTTCCTTTTGTAAACTTCTATTTGTAAACTTCTATTTGTAAACTTCTATTTGTAAACTTCCTTTTGTAAACTACCTTTTGTATGCTTTATCTTTGTAAATCAATATTTGACAATACCTTTATATAAATTTCAATTCGTATCACCATACCAATAAAACAGTTATTAGTCCTCTCAGGTGTCTAATACTCAAAACTCATCCCCGTTATGATATCTTCATTTGCAACCTAATTACAAAATTCGCATCTATTAAATTGTCAATTTTACAATGCTAAGAACATGTCCCAGAATCTTTAACAGGTTTTACTCCTCTAAGGAACACGATGCTATATACGAACAGATCAAGCAACTCGAGAAAAAGATCAAAGGGACAGTACATGTTCGTGAAAATCTTCAAAATATGAAGAGTTTTCCAATGGCTACCAAGGCCAAACCAAGAGTTGACGATTTACCAACCCTTCTTGAAGAGACTATCAAAACCACTGGTCCTATACCGTTATCGACATACATGCGTCAATGCTTAACACACCCTCAGTTTGGTTACTATACCACGAGAAATCCGTTAGATAAAAGTACAGGAGATTTCATTACATCACCAGAAATTTCATCAGTTTTCGGAGAGATGATTGGAATTTATATGTTCCAAAATTGGCAATTACAGGGATGCCCCTCATCTGTAAGGATGATAGAGTTTGGACCAGGGCGTGGAACGTTGATGCATGATGTTTTAGTAAGTTTTAATAAACTTATTAAGAAATTTGGTGAAGGAGTTAACATTGAGATTGAAATGATTGAAACATCAAGGGTTTTGAGAAGGGAACAACATCGAATGTTGTGCAATTCACTGTATATTGAAGGGGAACATGATGAATCACAAACAAAATGGGGGAATCACATAAAATGGATTGAAAATGAGAGTGAAGTAACGGTCGATGAAAAAGCTAATTTCGTGATAGCTCATGAATTCTTTGATGCACTCCCCATTAAATCATTCGAGAAGACAGAAGATGGCTGGAGAGAGTTTATGGTAGATCACTCTCCTACTGTAGGGGAAATGAATGGTCCAGGAATTGAAAGCTCAACTGAAGGTAGCGATAAATTCGATACAGAATTTCACTTAACATTGTCTCCCAAGGAAACCGCTAGCTCTAAAATCCCTGCAGCCAATTCGAGATTTGAAGGTCTTCCTATCGGTTCCCGTATAGAGATATGCCCTGATGCAGAATTCTTCGTTACAAAAATGGCTAAATTAGTGAATAACAATACCAAACAAGGAACTGTTTTAATTATTGATTATGGTGTTGTGGGTAAAGTTCCAGACGTGTCTCTTCGTGGGATCCACGAGCACAAGTTTGTGTCCCCTTTCTACTTACCAGGAAGTGTTGATTTGTCCATTGATGTTGATTTCGATAATTTGTGCCAATTATCTCAACCTCATGCTCAAGTTTTAAATGTTGTAGACCAAGGTGATTGGCTTCACGAGATGGGGATTGGACATAGAATACACAGATTGATTCAAAGAGCTGAAACTGAAGATCAACAACAAAAGATTTATGACTCGTATAAGAGACTTACTGATAAAGATCAAATGGGCGGTATTTATAAATTTATGGGACTTGTTCCAAAGGGCCAAAAGACACCACTTGGCTTTCAAAAACTTGTATAAAGAATGCACGATAAAATAAACAACTTAACTTTTGCCTTAGTAAGACAATATAAAAAGTAAGTTAGTGAAAAAAATAAATTTCCGATACCGGGAGTCGAACCCGGGTCTGCTGTGTGAAAGACAACTGTGCTAGCCGTTACACCATATCGGATTATATACTCAAATTCCGAGTCGGAGACTAATACGTTACTCAATTTCAATTATCACGTGAGTTTATTGAATTCTTATTCTTTCCTGATAACGGAAAGTCAGATATTCAGGGTATAAAGAAGGGAGAGAGAGGGGATTTGAGAATATGTATGCATGTAATAGCTTCATGAAAGAAGGGAGTAAAGTGTATTAGTCCATATGTATAGATAAAAGGATATATATAGATACAAGCACACAAATAGGAGTACACAAAAAGAAGTGTACAAATAGAAGTTTACAAATACAAAGTTTACAAATACAAAGTTCACAAACACAAAATACACAAATAGAAGTTTACAGATACAAATTACACAAATAGAAATGATTTTGAACCTAACACCGCATATTAAATCGGTAGTATCTTATATTAACCATTTACTATCCTCTTCTATAATTCCCACAACTCCATCCATTCTTTGGCCGTATACTAAACAATAATGTTTCAACAACATTCTAATTTCCTCTACTTCATCTATCAATTCCAAACGATTGATTCTATTCAATTCTTCTTCATCAAACCATGGGTTCTTACCCCCATAGCCACCAACCTCTGCGATATCTGTTGCCCTAACTTTTGAAAATCCAAGCTCTCTCAAAAATTCAGCTTTTGATTCTAATGTTGGATAATCATTTAAAGTCAATAAATTTATGCCCCTTGAAGCTAAATTTTCAGTCATTTGTTTACCAAACAGATCATTCAAGGATATTGGTTCGTATATGAGAATGGCTATTTGGTCAAGATAGTTTGACCAAAAATTAATAATCTGTTTGTTCTGTAAAGGGGTTGAATAGCATAGAACACATTCACTCAATACTAAAGTAGGTAATGATTTATCAACACAAGAAATCCAAGAAGGGGATTCAAGTACTCGTAAATCTTCTCCTATGAGATGATAATAATCTGTATGAATATCAGGACTCATAGCTGCAAATTCTTCAGCATTTTGAGGATGGATACCAGATTCAGTTAATCCAATTGCCCTTTTCATCTCTGAATCACCTAAAATACTGACTTTTTTAATCTTTGCTGTTTCAGGGAAATCAATTTCAATATACTTCACGTTGGGGCTACAATAAGTGAAACATCTTGTGTCACTTCCACCTCCAAGGGAAATAATTTGACACGATTTAAACAGTTTAGTAAATTGATCTATTATGGAAGTAATTGCATGAGTTCTGAGGTACGTACCTCGATTGATGATGGGGAACTTTTTGTCAAAGGCTTTTCGTATCGTACGGGATGCAGATAAGTTGGTATAACCTTGACAATATTGGAGGTAATTTGCATAAGAATTGATCAATTTAGATATCGCCTGATCATTAGGGGAGAAATAACCTATGTTGTTACAGCTATTGCGGCAACTAAGAGCTTCTATATCTGTGGACCTGATAATTTTATCTTGCATGAATAAGTGTATGAGAGTTTTTTTGCTTTTACTTTTGTGGAGGATCACACAAAACGAGAGAAATACTGAGTTGGTGTGAGGAGCTAGGTAAAGTTAACGAATTAAAGATTTAAACATACTAAAACAAAAAGTGGTTCCATAGTCTATGTACCTATATTCTCTCTATTACAACCCACCAATTGTCTTTTTCGTAACCCTCTTCAACTATCTTACAATTACCTGCTTTAACAGCATTCTCTGACAACTCACCTTTCTTATAAAGATGGTAATACCTGTATTTAGTAACTGGCTCTTTTGGTTCTTCAGGTTCAACAGTCTCTTCAGGTGAATCTTTCTTGCCCTTTTTAGCCTTTTTTTTCTTATCTTGAAGAACCCAAGGCACTAAAACATCTTGATCGTCACCTTCTTTGTAACCTCTTCTACTATTTTCTTGCTCTAAAGCCCAACAGTATATCAAAGCACGACCTCCTACTTTAAGTCTACTCATTATTTCCTTAATAGCTTCAATCCTTCTTGTTTCAGTAGAGAAATGATGAATTACTGCAATTGAAATGGCAAATTCAAACGTATCTACCGGATGTGGAAGCGAAAGTCCATCAGCTACCGCTAAGTTGTATTCCTTATTAAGGCCATGTGCACAATCAATTAATCCTGTACTTCTATCGGAACCAATTATATAAAGATTTGGATTGACATTCAAGTATTTACCATTCCCACAACCAACGTCAAGACCTATTGAATGATCAGGACGAGACTTTAAGAACTGTTCGACTATGGGCCAAGGTTTATAACGAGTCTGGGAGAAGTGTGGTGCAATCTCGTTGTAAACGTCATGAACTAACGATTGTTCTTTATCTGACGGATCCATGAGATGAGTTGAAAAATCAAAAGATCGCATTTCTGGTTAACAATGTTTAAGCGTCTTTTAATTGTAATATTATTACCTTTATTGGTATTAATTATACCATCAACCACAAAAACTAAAATATTTGTATCATATGGTGATAATGGGTTTAATTTCCCTGATCTTTTAAAAGCTTCACAAATACAACTTAATACAATTACAAATGAATATCAATTGGTTTGGGGTACTCCTCAACAAGGTCAATATGGGTTAGAATTGTATTTACTGGGAGAGAATGGCATTATGGTTAACGAGAATCATTCAAGAATTATTTTGTTGTATAATTTAGAGCTGATACACCAAAATGATTTACCATTTTATATGGCGCAGGCTGCTGCTCATATCGCACTGTCTGGTGCTAGCGATACCACGATAACTAGTACCAATGATTAGTCGCATTTTTTTTCTGGCAGTTTTGTGAAATTTTATTTTTTAAGTTTTTATTGTGGACTACTAGTTTAAACCAGAATTTAAAAGGGTTTACAAATAAATCAAATTAAGAAAATGTCTGAATTTGAATCACAAGAAATACCAGTATCACAAGAACCACAGGAATCAGAACCACAAGAGCCAGAATCACAAGGGCCAGAACCACAAAGTCCCGTATCCGACGTGAGTCTTGATGAAGAAGATGAAGAACTCATTGGAAGAGTATTCTACGGAGATGGCAATGACCTCTCAGACGAAGATACTTCTGAATTATCAGAATCTGAATTACAACTGTTGACACAAATAGACCCAGAATTAGTACGAAAGTATCGTCAATTAAAGACTGGATCAGTTCTAAATGAGGAAGAACGTAAGAGACTCGTAATGTCCAGCTTCTCACTGGACCAAATGGACAGATTCGAGACTTATCGTCGTACAACCATCAATAAACCAGGAGTGAAAAAAATTTGTAATGGGGTGTTAGGTCACTCTATTCCCCAGAATATAGCAGTAGTCTTAGCAGGATTAAGTAAGCTGTTTGTTTCTGAAATTATTACTAAAGCATTTGAAGTTCAAGAGAAAGAGTTTAAAGCAGATTTATGGGTTCAAATTGACGAAAAAAAGAACTACAAACGTGAAATTTTGAAGAACTTAGAAAAGGGTGAAGATGTCCAATTGAATGAGTTCAAGTTGCATTATAGAGGCGAAAATCAAGAGCCACTAAGACCAGAACATATACGAGAAGCTGTCAGATTGTATAAGCTAGAAACAAGTGGATCAATCAAAGCGGAATGGAGAGGTCAAGGAGAGGGAGATGGAAGAATGTTTAGGTGAAGATTTTAATTAGCTGGAATCCAGTGGATTATAGTATACTTATCCTTTATAATACACGTTGCATTTACGATGATACTTATATTAGTTTTTGATTTTAGTTTTGTAATATTATACACAAATAAGTTTTGATTTTGTATTACGATACACAAATAAGATTTATTTGTTTCTTCTTCTTTTTGGTTTTGATTTTGGTTTTGATTTTGTAATATTGTACACAAAACAGGTAAATTATATCAGATTTCATACATAACTAAGATTTAAACTATAACTTTTGTACAATTTGACACAAACCCTGATAACACCTTGATATCCCTCCTCTAATTCCAGACTCAAATTTTGTTCTTTGCAGGGTCAATGTCTAGGTCATTGGCCAATAAGAAGTCTTCGTAAGAACCTAGTTTGTTCCAGAAATCACAGGCCGGGTGTTCAACACACTCCAACTTCTGTTTATAAAACGAAATCAGCAATGTCATAGGGTGGGACAAGTTATATGCAGCCTTATTAACTCTTGCCCAAATTTTACTGGTTTCAAATAATTTCTCGTACAACGACAATATTGACACCATTGTGACGGAAGCATCAGGCATCAAATCAGCTTCTAGAACATTACCTTCAATCACTTGATCGAATAACCAACAAAATGGAGCTCCAATACGGAAACAAGACCGCAAGGCGGTATTGTGCCAGAGAAGCATAAGATCCAGGGGGCAGTCTTGGGTCAAAGCGGTGTTGATGATTTCTACCATGAATTTAACAGCATCTTTACCGTAACTTATATCGGTGGTGTATTGGTAGAGTAACAACGATAGGGTGAAGCTCATGTTCAAGGTTAATGATTCAAGCTCCAGGGCGAACCAAGGCGAGTCACAAAGCTTTTCTGGTACGGGCCTAGTGGGAGGTTTCAGTAAATCAGTGAGTAAACGATTGTAATCACTTAATGGTGTAGGATTGTTCGTATACCGTATCGCTTGTCTTAAATGTACCACGACCCGGGACACTTCTTTAGCGGTAGGAAGCCACAGTGATTCCTTAGAAGAGATCCATAAGCTGTTAATGATACATTCGTCTAGTGGTACCACGTCATGGGCCCAATTAAGGGAATGGCCTACAGTGAAACTTAGTTGAGCATCAGCTAATAGCAAGTACAACCACGTCAAGCACCACGAGAAGCACTGCGAGGGCCGTAGAATGGGTTTACCACCGCTGGTCAATAGCAAAGGAGATTTATCGATTCCAATAGTTCTTCCTGAGTTACATGCGAGTGCTACCACGGGACCTTGGTCTACCACTGACCGGTGTCGTTGTGGGCAATGATTATGGTAAGTGTTCAAAAGTAGTAGTGCCTGGATGTGTCTTAGCAGGGGGGCCGTAGCGGTGAGTACCCGTTCGGCAAATACGGTGTACTGATCAGAATCGTAAGGCGACATGGCGGTATAAAGGGCCAGATTTCGTGGTACGGTAAGAAAAGCAAATCTTAGCATCGTATAAGCCATTGCTACCATACAGGGGTTTCCGCCAATGTCCACGTAAGGCTCGGTCGATTGACCGTTCCAGAGTACATCAGGCAATACCTCTAAAGTTTCAGTTTCATCAATATAAGGGCATGCGGCATGACACACGGCGAAGAATCGCTCAATCATCTCCCTAACCGTACCGCGATCAGGTAACGGAGGTGCAACTAATGGCTTTAAATATTGAATATCAATACCTGCATCGTACCCTGAACCCGTGGCGGCGATACTAGCTAATTCGCCTTGTACATGGTCTGAGATTGGACCGGGAAACGAATTATTCACCCCATAAAATAAATACGACGTAGGGCCTGCCGCTACAATCGTACCAAGTTTAGACGAGAGCTGATTATATCCAGCGAATGAGATAACTTGTTCACTCAGTACCACCAGAGTGGCGGTAGAAATACCTTCTTGGTCCAGCACAGGACTAATTGGTAGTGGGTTGGGGGTTTCGTATTCACATATTGCCAAACCAGCAGCCTTACACGCACCGCATGGCCTCTGCCTATCGCAACGGACCTTCTTCTTCCTGCAACCACGACATGTCTTTGGAATTTTGTTTCTACGACGAATCATAAGGAAAAAGAATTACCGGGAATAAAAAACCATGACCGGGAATAAAAGCTTGGGTGTAAGGATGTAAAATCGCAAATAACTTCGCAAATAACAGGGGATAACCGGGAATAACAACCATATATTGAAATGTATGAACAAACCATATTTTTGACAGCTATAAACTAACCATTTAAGCCTTCACGGAGAGAGCTATTGTATCTTCCACCCTTAACATCTAAAGAGTCTGAGTACAGCTGGATCTTAGCTAATTGATCGGCTGAAAGACTGGTTGAGTTACCGTAATTCATATCGATCTTTTCAGGGGTTGTACCACTAGGAATTGGTACCAATTGAGTAATCTTGTCAATCCCCTTGTAATTAGTTTGACCACTAAGTGCATTGATATATGCAATAGCTAATTGCTCGAATCTAAGTCCTAATTCTTTAGCCATATTGTATAATGGAACCAATGACTTTTTGTTAGCTTCAAAATTGTTTGGTTCGAATCGGTCAAACTTAAACGCCTTTCTAAAATCAGAAGGATCGATTGAATCTAACCAATTTTCCTTTTCCATTGACCAATTAGTTAAAAGACCTCTTGCCATTGGTGAGTAACATAAAATAGGAATTTTAAGCTCCGAACATGCTTTAAGGATCCCATTATTTAAGATATCTTGACATAATACTGATAATTCAAGTTCTGCCACTGAAATAGGTGCAATTGCAGCGGCTTTTCTAATGGTTTCAGCTCCTACTTCACTCAATCCAATACCATCAACTTCACCTGATTCAACATGTTTATACAATCTTTTAACCCAAGTTTCAACAGAAATATCCTTTGGAGCTCTACTATTTTCAATAATGATCTTTGGTCTAGACCCAATTGGTTTAAACCATTCAAGAACTTCTTTAACTTGTTCAGCAATAGTA
Organism: Yamadazyma pseudoaaseri; assembly: GCA_030674785.1. Classification (NCBI taxonomy): domain Eukaryota; kingdom Fungi; phylum Ascomycota; class Pichiomycetes; order Serinales; family Debaryomycetaceae; genus Yamadazyma; species Yamadazyma pseudoaaseri. The sequence goes on along the minus strand of JAKUBW010000018.1, from coordinate 97,731 downwards.
GATTCTTCAAAATTTATTTGAAGATCTTTTATACCTAATTTATATACGAAAACGATCTCTGGATCGGGTCTAAGCTTGAAGAATTCAGCAAAAACTTTAACGTTATTAAATTCAGGGTTGAATGTATAAAGTTTACCACTATTAAAAACTCTGGCTCCATACTTATCGTATACATGAACAATGGCTGCAACTGATTGATCAATTGGCTGAGGTTTAGGGGTAGCAGTTAATGACATTAAGCCATAACCAACAGATGGAATATCAACTTTCATTGCAAATATGTGGGTAGTTTACCACTTTAAATAGTTGTCCAAGTCCGTGGAGTTAACATAAGAATTGAATACCAGTACCAGTGGAGATAACTTCTTGTTTTTTGGAGGGGAGTTAAATCCGCGGACATATCATCCACGCCTTAAAAGTCCACGGCGATAAAATTCATGTGGAGATAATAAACGGAGATCAATGCGCGTTATTCATAACGTTATTTCTTAATGCCACCAAAGAAGAGACAAAGGATTGTGCTTGTATGTGATAATTGTCACCATCGTAAGATTAAATGTGATAGGAAACTGCCGTGTGATAGTTGTACCGCTAGAGGTATTGCAACCCTCTGTAAATATACCGCGATTGAACGAGAATTAGTTAAACAAGGTAAAGTACCAGAAACTTTAAGTGAAGTTGCCGTATTACGAAATCGTATTAAAGAACTTGAAGCATTAATTGGCGTGGCAAGTTTAAGTGAAGAATTTGACGTAATCGGTACTTCACCAAGTACTAGCAGTACGAGTCCAAGTACTACTAGTACTATAAATTCATTAACTACCACTGATTTCTTTATTTCATCAGCTAATACAACATGTTTAAGGGTTCAAGAACCATATTCTGCAAGTTATCCATTACTGTTCATATCACTACTTAAACGTGATAGTGCTTATACTATGTTTTGGCACCACAATCGTCTGCAATCTCAAAATGATAAATTTACAAAACATATTCGTGAGGGAATTACCGGATTATTAATAGAATATGGTGAAGATGATACCATTAATGGTACTAATACAAATATGTCTCCTAATAATTTAACTAAGGAACAAATTGTATCGGCGGCTGCTGCAACATTTGGACCAAAATTTATATCACATTCAAATGGTGATACAGTTGATAGTACAGGACCACCATCAGAAGATGTTAAGTTAGCTATTAATGATTATTTAGCCCCAGATCCAGTGATATTCTTCCCATTATATCTTCTGCCATCTGCTACGGTTTATACTCAATTAACAACTCTTTTACCACCAAAGTATATTATTGATCAATACTTAACGGTATGGTTTAGAGATTTAGATCCTTTAATACCAATTTTTGAAAGGACATCTTTTTGTAATGATATTGATAATTTAGTACAAGCAAATCCTTCTGGTACTATTAGGCTTGTAATAGAAAAATGGGTTGATGTAGCTAGAATAGCTTCATTACTTTTCTTATTAAGATTTACTTATCTTTACATGACACCAACCATATCATATAGAACGACAACTGATCCATTCCCAATTTATGTAGAAGTGGTATCAATTGCTCGTGAAATGCTTAAACAATTCAATATTTCTACTAATCAATCATTTGAAGTGTTACAAACTTTTGTTGTAGCTAAAGTTTATCGAACTTATTGTCAACATGAAGGTCATTCTGTTAGGGATACTGATATTTATATCACTAGCCTTGTAAATGGAGCTTGTGTATGTGGTCTTAATCGAGACCCTGATATTTATACTCATGATGAATTAAGTTGGATAATTAAAAATCATCGTCGGAAACTATGGTTCTTCTTATTGGCACAAGAAACTTTAGAACTGATGATGTATGGTCGTAGTATGTATAATATTCGACATAGTGATGTTTCAGTTGATGAAATTCATGGTGATCCTTTATATGAATATGTACTACGAATGTCAACTATTAGACAAAAAGTTAGTACTATAATGAATCGGTTAATGGATTTAAAACTGGTGGTAAATCTTGATGAACTTAAGACATTAGTTGAAGAATTAGAAGCACTTTTACCAAAAATTGACGAATCACTCCCTGAAATATTCGATCCTCGTGAAGTACTTAATCAATTAGTGTATTATTCAACAAAAGTATTCCTTGTAAAGATGTATTTTGCCTTAAATCTCGTATATGAACATCATAAAGATGCGGCTAATTCATTTCATTATTATAAGAAAATGCTTCAATTATTACTCATTGAATTAAGACCATTTTCAACCGTTACAACTAGAAATATGGATCCACTTTATATGGTAATTATGGGGAGTCTTGCGGTAAGAACTCAATTTATTACCGTTATTATGAGTATTGCTACCATTATTCATTTAAACTATACCATTAAAATGTTTGTTGGTACTGATAAACCAGAACATTTATTTGGTATGGTACGAGATATGCAAATTTTTTGTCGAGGATTATTAAAAATAACTGGCCGTACAAGTGCTAGATATTTTGGCTCTTGGAGAGCTACTAAAGGGTTAATTTATGCTCTTCAAGAGACAAAAAATTTATCAACATTTGATGGAGTTTGTAATGGGAGATCAGCTGCCTGGATTTTTAGTACAAATCAAATGCATGAAATATGTGAGTTACTTCAAACGGCTACAACCGGGATCGAAACATATGAATTCCCATGGTTTGAAATAGTGGAATATGATTCATCGAAACTGGTTCAAGAAAATCTTCAATTACAACTCCTACACGTTCATCAAATTGATGGAATTTGGTATCATTATTCTAAAAGTTTACAAGAACTGGTTCCTGCTACTTATAAAGATGAAGGAGATGACGGTGGATTTAATTTTGATGAAATATTCTTAGACGGATTTTATAGATTTTAAATTATAAATAATCATCAAATACTTCCATCCCCCATCGATAAACTTCCATATCAGAATCTTTCACTTTAATATCTTCCAAACTAATTTCTTCAATTGCCAGTTCTCTCCATTCCCAACCTAAATGTTTCATATAAATTTCTTTATCATCTTCACTTACTGATAATTCACCATCTTCACCATCATCACTATCACTATCTTCAAGTTCGAATCTATCTTCCCGTTTTTTTTTACTATAACCTAATTTTTCCATTCCTGATGATAATAGACTTTTTAATTTCCCACCATACTCTTCTTCGGTATCTTTACGACGCAGTTCAAATGGTGAATAATCATACGCGGCTGTTGCATTTGTAGGGAAATATCTTGAGTTCAGATTCATTGTAAACATAAGAACTTCAGAAAAACTTTGATATTTCCTAGGGATATAACATTCATTATACCAATTATCAGAATCAGGTTTAACCATTGGTGGGAATGGTTGGCTTAAAAGACGAAGTGTTTGTTGGCATATTGGTACTGTATACCATTGAATATAACTAATTTTACGTCGTATATCGCCACTTGAACGATTATGAAGGTAAAAATCGTTAGGTAATTCCCATAATTTAGGTTTAGTACTATCATATACGTAATTACCAAGGAAAAGGTTAATAGCTTCTTGACGAATCAGATCCATAAAACTATTTGAATAAATTCTTTTAACACTATTAAGCATATCTCTAGTATGAGAAGACCATTGATTTAAACGACGATAGGAATCCATTGTATTAACCAAATTACTTCCTCCATATTGTATGGCTATGGTATCACCATGATCATGAAACATTTCGGTAACAATATTAATTAAATCACTATCATAAGATAAAGGGCCCAGAGCTAACCCAAGACCTTTTAATTGATGAGCTAGCGCTTGTTTACAAACAATAAATTGTGCTGCATTAGTACGATCAAGGCAATCGATACAATTAGTTCTAAGGATCCCATTTTGAAGTTTAGTAGATTCTAACAGTGAACCATTATGAAAGTAGCCAGTTGCTGCAACTGCCAGTTCAGCAATTGCTTCTAAAGGGGTAATAACATCAAGATTTTTTTTACTATGTTTCAGCATATCAAAGGAATGGTATTGAAGTTTGTGTTCAGGGTCAAGGAATTGATTTAAGTATTGAAGGCATTGTTCGAAATGTTTATTCAATTTCAGTTCACGAGGAATTTTCTCCTTTGTTTTAATTAAATTCAAGACAATGATTGGCAGACCATATCGACGGAATAAATCATTAAAATGAGCAGCACTTGCGGTATAAAATGGGTCCAGAAGGTTAATTTCAATTGGAGGTTTTGGAAGTCTATTTAAATCTTGAGTCCAATATAATGGGATACTACCACGATGTTGAACGTAACTAGTCCAACGAGGATTATTATAAGAACCATAATGAGGGTCATGGAATGAAGTAACAAGCATATCACTAACGATTTGTTCAGTTTCAATTTCATTAGCTACGTTACCATCATGATTAACACCACGTTTAAGGAACCTTGCACCAGCAAAATGACGAGATCTTCTAGCGATAATTGTAATAGCTACTTTCTTACCATATATGGAAATATTAGCTTGATCGACGAATCCATGAATAATTGGTTGAAACCAATCGTAAGGTGAAATATTATGAGATATAATTGGCAGTAAAAGTAATGTATTCCAGACAAATCTACCACCACCAGGACCTGGTTGGATCCCTGCACCATTAACTTTAGCTCTTACCATATTACCTTGTAACGTATTTGTAACATCATAAGAATAACTAAAATAGAACGTTTTCCCTAAATCTAAATATTTAAATATGGAAAGTAACCTTTCTTCGTCGGTATACTTATTTGGACGACGATAATTAATATCTAATGGTACTAATTTTGTATCATCAATGTGGTAAATATAATGACCTCCAATTACGGCAACTTGACTACATTTAGTAATAATACTGAGGTAATAACCTTTTGTAAATCTAATTAACCCTAAAAGTCCATAACCTTGAGCAATTTTGTGTATACCTCCACTAATAGATTCATTTAAGTCATTTATTACTTCAATCATATCCTTTCTGGTATAAAAATAACTTTGATCTTCCATAATTGTAAGCTTTTGTGGATCTTTATGTTTATTAATTTCTAAAATTCTGAAAAGACTCTCTTTTGCATTTGATCCAACAATGTACATAGTGGAGGATGAATTGTAGATGGTGAATCGTTGAAGGATGATCCGTTTGTTATTGAATTGCACGGACTCATGTGAAGAGGTGCTAGAGGTATCGTCATAGGACATACTGAGATATACGCGATATTGATTATTATACAGTGGTGGAAGCATGTGACAAGGGGCATGTGACCGGCACCAAGACAGGCTTTTTTTCTTTTCACGTGATTATCAATCACATGACTTTAGCTAGTACTCTGGTAGTTTGGGTATCTTCCATTTAAGTCCATACATATCGTAAGAACAAGCCCTATTATCATCTGCTTCAACTAACCGTCGTTCACCTCGTCCCCCATATGAGTCTGCAGTTTCTGTTGTGTTATAATTTTCTTCACCTTTTGCCCAATCAATTTCAAAATCTCCGAATCGATTAACAAATTGTCTCTTTTGATAAATTGTATTAAACTTAAAGTACCGACGTATAAATACTCTATTATAATAGAAATCTGCGTATCTCATCAATTGTTTGGTACTAATTAAATTTGGATCTTGCAATCCAACTATTGAATCTTTACGACCAATTGTTTGATTATGTAAAGAATCTGTCATAAAATTATTATCATAAGTTGCCATTATTTCATATGGATCACCTTTACCATAAGTTGTATCATTTAAATCTTCTGATTCACTATTTTGTACATAATTTAATGCTTTATAAAGATTTTTTAATGGTATATTAATAAAATATCGATAATCAGTTTCCCTTACTGTATAATAAAGGAGATCAAATTCATTAAATAATACTGTAGGAGGAGCCAAGTCAATAAAGAAGATCCTAAACCCAGATTTTAGGTATAATCCTATCTCTTCCATAACTAATTGAATTTTGTAGATTTTTTTCGTACTTGGTAAGTGAAATTCTCCTAAACGAAGGAGGCAAAATTGTTTCTTGGGTAGAATGTCATTAATGTTAGTAGGAGGATAGAAAGTTTTAGTTTTCAATTGATCATTTTCATGATATTTAATCTCGAATTTTGTAGTACCTAATCCACTACCATGCTTTACTACAAGTCCAATATTGAGGTTATAATCACCGGGAGAAAGCCATAAATATTTGGTTAATGATAATAAATACGTTCGATTAATCTCCACAAAGTGATTATACACATAATTTGTTGGTTCATCAATCTTATAATCACCATATTCAGCGAAAAGTCTTTTATTCTTGAGTATTGAGTATATATACCTCCAAGAATCTCGGATATAAACGACATTTAATGGATTATCATCTTCTAATTGTAATGCTAACCTTCTAGCCACGATATCTCTTGAATCATGTCTAAAAGCATCAAGGGTCTTTATGTACGTTTTCAACCACGGAGAAATTTTGACAAGTATAGGAACAATCAGGTTACCAAAAGTTTTGATTATTTTTGTATAGAAAAGGTCATTATAAAGGGTGTAAAAATGAGTGTTTGTAAACTTCAAATTTGAACTTGGATCAAGTGTAAGGAGATGAATATGAATCTCTGTGGGAAGGTGTTGGAGCATGATATCTGGGGTGCGAAATGTGACGTAATGGATAAAGGGAGGATGTCAGGAGACCCCCAAAAACTATAAAAAAGAGTACTGCAGGCAGCTGACTGTAGAAGGTAGACAGAGATACCACAAAGAAGAATCAAGGGACTATAGCTTGCCGAATAGGGTAAGGAGACTGTATAGAATGGAGATGGAACAACACAGGTCACAGTACCAGTGTTACTGCAGGACCACTTCTACACACCATTGCAACTAGTATCACTGCAACAAGTACGGTACCACTTCTACACACCAATGCAACTAGTACGATACCACTGCTACTGAAGCTACTCCACTGGTATCACTGCTACTCCTTCACTATATAAACACTATCTTATTGTGCTGCGCTAACCATCCACAACCTTCTATGACATTCTATAAACTACTTATGTCGGTTCGCACAAAAATTGCCATCAACATGTCTATTACACCAAACGTTAAATGGGCTCAAAGGTCCAATGCTAATGATGAAACAAAGAATATCGTCTACTTAACTATTGAAGTTGTTGATGTTAAAGACGTTAAGATTGATTTAACATCAACTAATTTAAAATTCTCTGCTGCAGCTCAAGATACTTCAAAGACTTATGAATTGTCAATTGAATTCTTTGACGAAATTGATGTCGAAAATAGTAAGCAAAATTTAGAATCTGGTAACCATATTACTTTTGTATTAAGAAAGAAGAATAAACAAGAAGATTACTGGCCAAGATTAACTAAAGAAAAGGTCAAGTACAGAAATATCAAGACTGATTTCGATAAATGGGTCGATGAAGATGAACAAGACGAACAAGAAGAAGATGATATGGCAGGTATGCAAGGAATGGGTGGAATGCCAGGTATGGGTGGAATGCCAGGTATGGAAGGTGGTATGCCAGGTATGGGTGGAATGCCAGGTATGGGTGGAATGCCAGGTATGGAAGGAATGGGCGGTATGGATTTCGCCAGTATGATGAAAGGAATGGGTGGAATGGGAGGTGAAAATGGCGATTTCGATATCAGCAAATTAGCCAGTCAATTAGGTGGTGCAGGTGGTATGCCAGGTATGCCAGGTGTGCCAGAAGGAGAAGAAGATGCAGAAGAAGAAGGCGAACAAGAAACCACTAAAGAATCTAATTAGTCCATTTATCTAATATATAGTTATTTGTGTTTAAAGAATTATCACAAATTACAAGACCATTTAGTTTATTACTAAAGAATAAACACAAATTTACCAATTTTGGATTTAATTGTTGTCGTATATATACAATTACATGGGGGAATGATTGACCAATAATGTGCATAAAATCCTGTGCTAATGAATCAATTTCTACTTCAATTACTCTAACATTAGCGGCTTTATTTAATTCAGCTAATGTTCCTTTAATACGTAATAAAGGTCCTTTACCTACTACCACTAAAATAGAATCTACCGCTATTCGTTGTATAACATCCTCTAGTGAAGTATAAATCATTCGCGGTGAAAAGAAAAATTTTCACCATGTTAAGAGGAACCAATCTTAGACAAATCATTAACGTTAGACGATACGCTAACGGAGTTGGTGGTGTTAATGGTGGTAATACCTCTAGTGATGAAGTATCACAGAAACAATTAAGAGATAAAGCATTAGCTGAAGCTGTAGCTAGAGAAGAAGCCGCATTAGCTAAAGCCAAATTGTTAATTGAACTCAAACAACAATCCAAAGATTTAATATCCAAATTAAATCAAACCCCAAGTGATTTAATTAGGGCAAGAGTAGCTAAGTTAGACGATGATTTAAGAGGTATTGATGGCGAAAAAATCAAGAATTTAGATCAAGAACTCGAAGAATTCTTGATTAGTCAAATGAAATTACCTGCTAGTGAAGTAACAAATAGTCCATGGGCTGATACTACCAGTACTAAGAAGACGATTGATCCAACTAATGGACAAGGAACAGGGAATAATTTAAAATCCACTGCATCTAATTCATTATTAAATAAATATCCATATTTAAAACCTTCGGCAGATCATCATGCATATACTACACAAGAATTATATTTAAGACATTTAAATCATACTAGACATTCAGGAACTCTTGGTAGTAAGATTACAGATGTATATACCCCAAAGAATGAAGTTAAACGTCCAAAATCTATTAATGATATAACAATTTCAAATTTATTAGCAGCAGGATGTCATTTAGGACATGCAAAAGCTCTGTGGAGACCATCAACTCAACCATTTATTTATGGAGAATATAATGGGATTCATTTAATCGATTTGAATGAAACATTAATTGCATTAAAGAGAGCTGTTAAAGTTATTAAAGGAGTTGCTAATAAAGGAGGTTTAATCTTATACGTTGGAACTTCGAAAAATTGGGAACAACATAGAGCATTAGAAGAAGCTGCTAAAAGAAGTAATGGATATTATGTATCAAGAAAATGGATTCCTGGTACAATTACAAATTTTACTCAAGTTACTAGACAACCAAACGAGAAAAGAATTGAGTTAAATATGTTGAATGAACCAACCAATAGAAACTTATCAGGAGAAGATGGAATTATTAAACCTGATTTAATCGTTATAATGAATCCTGTTGATAATAGAAATTGTATAAATGAGTGTATTAAACTGAGGATTCCAACCATTGGATTATGTGATACTGATATGGAACCTTCTTTATTAACATACCCTATCCCATCAAATGATGATTCAATGAGAGTTAGTTCATTAATGTTAGGTATTTTATCAAGAGCTGCTCATGATGGTATTCAAGAAAGAATTAATACTATAAAATCATAATTCATGTATATATTGTAAATAGCTAGTTAATGCTAAATCCAAGGTCTTTAACTTCTTGTAAGAAATTTTGACGATGTTGTTGCCTTTCACGTAAGTACTGTTGAGTGTTTGGATTTGGTGGATGAGCGATGTTGTGGACGTCGAGTTCAAGGTTATTGATATCGATATGGTGAGTTAAGTAAGGTTCAGTACCATCAAATATCTCATGTTCATGGTCCAATATATGCTGTCGTACTACCTTATCATGGTAATAATAATCCCTATGGTACGTTAAAAGCTCTTCAATGGTTAACATATATTAATAATTAATTGAGGGTTGGTATATACACTATTGGTTCTTCTTTTCGTCTTCATCATCGTCTTCACTATCACTTCTTTCATCTTCTGCAACACCTGCTGCAGTGTAACGATAAAGGATTCTAAAGATTAAGAAAAGCCAATAAAGGTTAACTAATTGTAAAGCAAATATAAGAACAAATACAATTGGTTGAGAAATCCAGCATTTATATTGTTGAGTGTCCCAGTTCAACTCCCATTCACCAATTGTTCTAAAATCGGTTAAAACTGACCATAAAATCTTTAAGTTAATGTAGTGTCTAAAGTAAACCCAAATGAATACAAAAACTACGAAAAATGGACCAGTAATTGGAGAATCTAAGTAATTTAATGTTTTTGAAAATCCTAAAAAGAAATCTGAAACATCCATTGTAATAAAGATTAAGAGACCCATCCACGTAAAATGAAATCTATAAGAGTTCCAAATTAATGCAATGGTTACAATGTGATGAAAAATTAATTCATGATAGTCTTTTCTTGGTTTTTCAACTTGTAAAATCATTATAATTGATTGTTGAGTCCAGTAAGCTGCTTGACCCAAATAAAAAATTTTAAAGAATATATCATGAGTTTTATGAGGGTAAGTTTCATATAATGGAGTTGTTTGAAACCACCACATTGGAGTTCTTGACATTATCCATAAACCGAATGGTCCTGAAATACCAAAATAAATAATCGCATATGTTTGTTCCATAAATCTCTTTTGTTTACCTTCTTTTTTAATACCAAAATAGTTTGCTAATGGTCTTAATAAAATACACATACAGAACTCTCTAAAGAAGGTGAAAAAAATGGCGTAGTAAAACACAAAATAAAAATCATTACCACCTTTACCGTATTGATCAGTACCATCAATCTTGTACGAAGGGATGATACAAGCTTCTAAAAATTGATGAACTGATGACTCGGGATCAGATATAAAGTACATTATCAACGTCAATAACATTACAATCAATGGATTAATCCATGTTTGCCTATAAACTAATTCAGTGTAAGCAACAACGATTTTCTTAAAGATTTGAGCATCCGTTGTTGATTCTCTTGATAATTGAGCGATTCTATCGGTTGATCTTTGCCTTTGAGCTCTACTAACATTCATAGTACTAAGACCAGGTGATGTATCACCTACATCAAATTTACCAACTGATGAACCCCTTTTACGTTGTACTTTTGGTGATAATGACATTGTTGACTTTTATTGCGACGGGCATATTTATACTCGCGATGGAAATGGATTATGTAAGCGAAGTCCCCCTATTCGTGCTCTCCTATTGTCTCCCAATGACCTCACTGGCCTACACCAAGAGACCTACGCCAGCTGACTTACACCAACTGACTTACACCACCTACACCAACTAACCTATTCACCCTTTCCTGTCTCCTTATTTCCCTATTCCCTAGCTCTCCCTAATTCTCCCTAGCTCTCACTAGCTCTCCCTAGCTCTCCCTAGCTCTGCCCTTTCTACTTTTATCCCTCACGCACTTGCCATCCTTACCATGTTCTCAAGGTCTGACAATTCTCCCTTGGATTCCCTTATACAAAAAGCAACTGATGCAACACTAACTGCTGACAATTGGCAATTCAACTTAGATGTTTGTGATGAAATTTCAAAAAATCCTGAAATCGCTACCAAACAAGCGATTAAATTCATTACTTTAAGGTTAAATACTCGTGATGCAAATGTACTTTTAAGGACTTTATCACTTATTGCAGCAGTTGCAGAGAATTGTGGATCTCGTATGAAACAAGAAATTGCTACAAAGACTTTCTTATTCGATTGTTTACTAAAAAAAATGAATGATCACAAGATTCATAAAACGGTTAAATCAAGAATTTTTGAAGTTATAATGCAATTAAATGAATCCTTTAGCAATGATCCATCATTAAGGCCAATATCTGAAGCTGCAGCTGTTTTAAATAGAGAATATAGTCAATATTCTCCTATTAAACCTCAAAAACCTGCAAAGACAGAACTTAGTCAACTGGATAAATTAAGAGAAGATGAAGACCTTCAAAGAGTTTTAAAAGTTTCATTACAAGAATATGAAAGAGAGCAAGCAGTTAAAAAGGCTTATCTTAATGATAAACCATTACCAGCTCCTGAACCAACTCAATCAGAGCCTGAACCAAAAGACAAAACAATTGCCACTGTTAATAAAGTAAGAGCTTTATATGATCTAATCTCATATGAACCTGATGAATTATCATTTCGTAAAGGTGATATAATTACTGTTATTGAATCAGTTTATCGTGATTGGTGGAGGGGTTCTTTAAATGGTAAATCAGGTATTTTCCCCTTAAATTATGTTACACCAGTTGAAAATAAAACTCCTGATCAATTAGCTCAAGAGACAGAAATTGAAAATAATCTCCTTTATAATGAATCTCGTAAAGTTGATCAACTATTAGCATTATTATCATCTGAAAATAGCAATGAAGATGAAATTACTGCATTATATAATGAAATATTACCTTTAAGACCAATGTTAGCTAAGGCTATTGATAAATACAGTGTACGGAAAGAGGAATTGATGGATATGAACGGTCAATTGAATGGCCAAGTCCGATATTTCAATGATTTAGTTGATGGAACTATGAATTCAAGGATCCACCAAGCCCCTGGGTACAACCCATTCCAACCAGTTAGCCCACAAGCACATCCCACTGGCCCGCCGTTCACCGGACAACCTGCTGGACAACCCACTGGGCAACCCACTGGACGAGGGCCCCAATTTAGTTCACAATTCAATGGATCTCTGGCCCAACCACCCAGCTATAATCCGCAGCAGATCCAAACACCAACATACACCGGTAATCAGCCACAATCACAATCACAATCACAATCACAACCACAACCACAACCACAATCATCATACCCAGCATTCAACCAGTACTACCCACCGCCATCCAACCCCAACTCCGTAGCACCACAACCTACTAGTTCAGGGTTCGGTAATCAAGTATATACGCCATAGAAATTGAACGCGCAATTATGTCTGATTTGTACGCCCATAGAGAGAATCAAAATAATCAACGATTTGATGACCTCGCCCTGACTCTACGTCTGTTCCGTACCACAGTGGAGGACATTAACACTAACGTACAGGCAGAAGGTGGACTTATGGATACGTTAAATGATGGGTTTGGTCAATTAATGACAGGAGTTAAACGAACCAGTGGCGAGCTTCGATCTGTTATGAATAGAAATGCAAGCTTAACAAGATCGGTGGCGGTAGTATTAGCGATATTCTTCGTGTTATGGATGCTTTGGAAGTGGCTATAAACAAAGTGGGTCACGTGTATATTTTTAATATAAGAAATTTACTGATTAACGGCGTCACTTCCTAATCGGTAGTTGCCGATAGCGTTTCCCCAGTGGATCTTGGATCTGGTCACCGGTAATAATCTTCTAAGGTTCTTGAAGTATTTTTGATTCAACTCACTGAAATTCTCTACAATCTTTAATGTGGCTTCATTCTCTGATTGGTTGATGGCATTGACAATGGACGCAGCAGAGTCTACGGTTTTATTGGTGGATTCTTCGAACTTTAACCTGACGTTACCATCCTCGTAGTAGTGAATATCCACTTTAATATCTCCTGTTAATGAACCGTTGGAAATTTCATAAATGCTAGTCCATTGGCCCGTGTAGAAATTTTGATGGTTGAGCCTTTGCCCAATAATTATCACGTAGCATTTACTGCCTTGTGGTACTATCGTGTAGGCGTATGTAGAAGGATAATGATCGTCTCCGTACTGTTGTAATAATTCAACTAAATCATCGAAATAGTCAGGGTATGTTACATCAGGCTCGTAGTCTTCTACGTCAATGATCCTCTCACCATCCACATCCACATTGAACGCTTGTCTACCGATATAATCGATATATTTACTTGATCCGTCAAGTTTATTGTATTTACTAGCGATATAACTTGATGAAAATACCGCCCCATTGGCGTCAATGAATTGATCTATTGCACTAGTTATGGCACGAGTTGGTACTAGACTACTAAGATCAGTCTTAACCCCTTTTAACTCCCCTGGTGGAGCATGATTCACTAACTGCTGAACGACGGTGTTGAGTTCCATTAAGGATATTTCGCACCGAGATAAAATAATATATGTATTTGATCCAAACACCTATACTTATATGTTACTTAGAGTCCATGCACCGATACTTTATTTGTATACCTTACCTTGGGTCTACCCATCCATAACCTTTACTTATGATAATAAAAATGCTTCAGCTCCTTCTCTCATTGCTTGAAGGAGTTTATGTTTCATTACTTCTTTACTGCTGTAACTAGGAAGTTTTAAGTAATTGGCACAAGTCATTACACTGGGTAAATAATCATCATCTTTGAGACCATCTTCTGGATATTTTCTAACAGCCGTAAACTTTGGCTTTAATGCTTTAAATCCTCCAATTGGGAGCCTTGGAGCTCCCGTTAAGAATTGAAGGCACCGACGTCTTTCCTCTTCTGTAAATTCTGTCATGATAGATATTAAATGTCTAATGGCTGTTGATTCTTTAGTAAACCCATGATCTGCATGAATTGATGAATCTAAAGTGTCGTACGACCAATCTTCGATAGTGTTACCGAATAGACTAGCTAATTCTTGTGATGAAAAAACAATTAATGAACTGATAGGGAATACTTTACTGAATCCCTCCATGAATGCCTTAGTTTGTGGGATAATTCCATTGTATAACGTGGCTTCGATTACTTTACTGATATATGACTCAATATTTGTGTGATCAATGGGGATATTTGCACCATCTTCTACTAATTCGTAATTATATCCTGGTAGAACAAACGACAATGATAAATCTTCTAATGTAGTACCATTCACTTCAATAAATGGCTTCTCCTGTTCATTGGCATTCTTAGACAACTCCACGAATTCCATTAAAAATGTCATAGAATCTGCCAATTGTGGATCAACAAGTCTTAAACTATTTAAATTTGTAATTTTTCTTAAATGTTTAAATCCTTGCTTATTCAATGAATGATCATTGAAAATTTGAATCACTTTTAAGAATACGACATTAAATTTGAAATCAATAATTCTTGAATCTAACATAGCTCTAGCAATAAAAGTACCCAACATTGAGAAGAAGAATAATACCTTTTTACCATTCTCACTTTGAATATACTTTTCATCCATTGGACGTGGGAATAATCCAGTATTGTTTGTAATAAATTCATCTTCTGGTCCAGTTTGATCATCATCTCTCCAAAGTTTTAATTTTCTTTTGCAAACTTCTCTTGAAACAATCGAATAGAACTCTAATGTAGGTCCCAACCCTGTACCAACTTCATCGAAATACTCTATCTCTAATACTCCTGGGCTAGCACCATAAAGATTTAACACTTTAATGGCACTTTGTAAAATAAGTTTTCTGGAAATTCTAACTTTATGTCTTAAAGGACGACCTAATTGAGGTCTTGAAGAGTCTTGAATTGTTCTAAGACTCCATTGATGTATAAGTCTTGAATATCCAAATGATGTGGATTGCAAAAAGAATATTCTACTATCTAATGGGAACAAGAATGGGAATTGTCTAGTAACGTGAATAGCCCATCCTGGTAATGTACCACTAGCCACTATCAAGGGTTCTTCGAGTTGTCTATTTAGTTTGACTGATAATTTCCAATTCATGAATTGATCATTTTCAAGCGTTTCATAATGTAATGCTTTAGCAAATTCATTTATCTCATAAATCAGTTTGAGTAATTTCAAGATATTGACTGTGGTAACATCATATGCTTCAAGTTCAGAAAAATTTGTGTCCGAATTATACATCAAGATGCGTGGCTGATTAGTGATTTCAACTGTTCTGAAGCTGACTTGGTGAATCGACCCCCATACTTTGAATGGGTCAACTATTTCATCGGGTTTAGATTGAAATGATCTATAAAGAGCCCCATAAATGGTTGTTTGATTGGGGATGACTTCACCGTTGATAATGAATTCGAAATGACTTTCTGTTTTATCGTCTGGTGGTTTTGCTGTGTCAATTTCTTCTGTATCTTCATCTTCACTTTCAAGTTCTTCAAATGGGTTTCTCATATCTGAAGAGTTAAAAAAGTCTAACCTTTGTTTTAAAAATGATTCAATTGAGTTAAATGTAGCAATAGCATGAATACTTAATACTAAATTTTGCATAGCAGGGGGGATCTTTCTATCATCTTGTTCATAAGTAAGTTTTAATCTTACTTGTTTTGCCATTCCTGCTGTTTGTGAAGAACCATTCAAATATGGAAATCTAGACATTTGGTTGTAACTACCACCACTAGTGATGACTTCAAATGATTCACTTCTAGTTAAGGCTTCTTGTAGTTTATCTACTAATACACCAATATGTTTCTGTTTATCAAAGAATACAGTAATAAATGAATTATAACACCAACTATCGGTACTAAACTGGTCTGAATTGAAAAATTTAGTCAATACTTCAATGATTCCAGCTGATATAAGTTCAAAACTACTAACAGGATTATCGCCAATTAAACAGCTCTTGAAAGCGTTCCAAAACTCAAGCCAATCATTAAAGGTCATATGAGCTCTTCGTTCACTGGTCAAGGTTTCTTTACATTGTTGTAAGATTTTAGCTGATTCTGAATACAGGCTAGTACCATTTTGTTTATGTTCGGTATAAATATCTTCAATTTCCACTAAAATATGGTATAGTCTATTCAAGACATTATTACTAGTTAGTTTGGCAAGGTATCTTTGAGAAAATTCAATATCTGAAAACGGAGAAGCATTAAATGAAAAGAAAGGTTTAGCATCATAATCCTCAGCATCATCACGTAAATTCATACGTCTTAAATGACTTATTATAGCCAATAAATCAGTAATTAACCCTTCTTTTTCAAATGCGTCGATGAAGGTTGACAGAAGCTTTATGAGGTTAAATACAATCAAAGAAGAACTTAGTAAAAGTATGTAACCATAAAGATTTTCTGAAGATTCTTCTTCTGGTTCTTCTGGTTCTTCTGACTCTTCTGGCTCTTCTGGCTCTTCTGGCTCTTCTGGTTCTTCTGTTTCTTCGTCCATGGCTTTCATTTCAGTGTCAGATTGTGACAGGTGAACCTTACTCTTATTTTGATTTATTACAGAAGCTAATAGACCTGAAACTTTATTGAAATCAGCTACTTTATTTAGATCTTCTGGACTCATGAATTTAATAACTCTAAAAAGGTTAATCAATACTTTTCTTCTTATTTCAAAATCAGTTAATGCTTGAAAGCTATTAATTAAAAACAGCCAAATATCACTAACAAATTTCCAAAATGGTTCAGGAAGTAAGGATTTACATAATTCAATTCGTTTTTCATTAACCAATAACCTTTCTTTTGATTCTTCATGGTAGTTCTTTAAGAAAGGAGTTTGCTGGGGAGTATAAGTAATTGGTAACATGTATCCAATTAATGTAAGAAATTGAGAAACTAATTCATTTGGAGTAGCCATAATAGCTTCAATAGAATTTGATTCCGACTTGGAGAATTTGTTGATGGTTTTACTGATGCATTCACCAATTGAAATATCCTGGATTAATATTCCAGATATATCTACACTAGTACTCACTAATGTAATTAAAGATTTGATTAAATCTAAGCAAGTAGGGAAAGATACTGGAACTTTATCATTTGAAGTTGAACCTTTATTAGCACTGACAAGAATGATAGATACTAATTCTTGTAACAAATCAGTTCTTGAAGCGAAAAGTTTCTCTAATTCAGTTGAATGAGATTGAAAGCTTGAAATTATTCTTGATATTGATGACCAGCCCTTTTCGAGTACTATAGGGTCGGTGTGATTCTTTAACACGTTTGAAATATCTTCAAAAACGTCCTCTATCATTTTAAAATTTTGTATGGTCACATTAACACAAGAATTTGCAACAATTGTCATACATTTACGTTGAGAATGAACCGTTAAAAAGTCCAAATACTGTAAGCAAGCTTTTAACCCATTATTTGATACAATTTGATGGTGAGAAATATCTTTTCTTGACATCATTTCAAGAGTTTGTAATGCTTGTTCAGTTAAATCAATAAATGTAATTTCACTTACTTTACGAATAACTTCTTGAGCTCCACCATTACTAACAACATCTTGAATAAAATCAAGGTTAACTTCCATAAGGCTATATAAGCACCTACAAGCCACTAATTGTAGTTCCATATTATCAGCTAAATCAGGGTCTTTCATGATACCTATCACTGACTTACTTAATTTATCTGGCAGTAACATTCTTTCGGCACTAACAGCGTTCATCATAAGTAATTTAGTACTAATTTCGTTCAAACTCTCTTGAAGGATGAAATGGTCATCACGTTGATCTAAATTCCCTAAAAGTCCTGCAATTTCATTATTATCACCACCTACAAGCATTTGAATCATATCAACAAAAGATTGACCAGTAGGCCGATTAGTATTAGTAATACCAAACCTATTCATAATGGAAGCAGGGTTGAACTCAGACATATCCGAGTCATGAGAATGGTCTGAGTTATCGTCATTTTCATCATATTCATGAGCGAAATCTTCGCCTTCATCTTCGTGGTACAGCTCGTAGTGATCAGGGTAATCTCCATTGTAATCTTGGTAATCATTATCGTCATCCTGGTGTGATTCTTCGTCCTGTGACATGGCGTCGTCTTCGTACGAAGGTTTTGGCTCTTTAGGGAGGACCATTATCTATCACAAGATTAGTAAGGAGAATTGCGAATGTTTGTGGATTTAATAAAAATCGTAAAAATTACATGTTAAGTTTTACATGTTCTATACACTAATTAATCCGGGGGTCCAAAATTAATTTACCTAATGGAGATTTACTATGACCATCTCCGAATAAATAAGCGGTGTGTCCTCTAACGATTGTTTCTGTTACTTTCCCTTTAAATTCTTGCCCGTGATAAGCAGTTAATTTATTTTTGAAGAATGTCTTATCATTCTCTACTACGTAAGTAATATCTGGGTTAAACACCAAAAAATCAGCATCATAACCAACAGATATCTTCCCTTTACAGTGGGATAACCCTACTTGTTTAGCAGTATTCCATGAGCACCATTTGCTGATTTCTGCAACTGTGATTGGAGGGTTTAATTTTTGTCCTTCAGTGTACAATATTGGTAATCCGAATCCAACAGATGAAATACCTCCCCATGCTTCGAAAAAATCTCCCTTTTCCATACCTTTAAGTTCGGGTGTACATGGTGAGTGATCTGATACAACTGTTGTGATAATATCATTTCTTAAAGCTTTCCACAATAACTTTCTATTATCATTAGTTCTAATTGGTGGACAACATTTGAAATGTGTTGAACAGTTACTAATAGTTTCGGCGTATAATGATAAATAATGGAAGCAAGTTTCGGCACTAATTGGAAGATTTTGGGCTTTTGCAGCTCTTATTAAGGGGATTGCTTCATGAGTTGCTAAATGAACTATATGCAATGGAACCGTTGGAATCTTGGTGGAACAATTAATGATTTCAGCAATTGCTGTTGTTTCAAAATTATCGGGCCTAGAAGCTAGGAATGTGGCATATGAAGTTGGGTCAATATTTTCTAAAATTTTATCCTCTTTTTGAGCCATAAGTAATGGAGATTTTGGATCATCTTCTGGTTCATCATGTTTATGAGCCATTCTAGCAAACTTCCCATAAATTGGCTCACTACCAGCTAAATATGGTGATTTTGCCAAAGCTTTTGCTTGTTCATCGGATAATACTCTATGATCAATAGATCCGGCATGATTATGTGGTAACTTACAGTCAGGATCATGATCGTCTCTTCCTCGTTTATCTGAAGCTAACAAATCAACTACTGGTCTAGGTGCCCTATGAATGAATGAAGCTGACATACCTAAATCAAAGGTTTCAATATCTTGAGTTAAAACATTAACTTTTGTATCTTCTGCATCAAAATCTTCTTCTTCTTCTTCCATATAACTATCAATATGATGAACATCATCATCTGATGAATCATCTAACTCAAAAACTGGCCTATTCTCATTAGGGACAAGCTGTGGAGTTTTATTTTCGTCTTGATGAACCATTATAGCAGGACCCTCTAATACATTTGGTTGCATCTCAGCATGAAACATTAATAATGTATTTAAACCCTCAACTTCTTTCATAGCTTTAAGTATATGCTTTGGCTTGATTGCCGGGAATTCCTCTACACCACTTTCAATTAAGAAAGACTTAAATCCACGAACTCCCATATTAATTAAAGGCCTTAAATGATCGATATTATCAGGGATTAAACCACCCCAAAACCCAACATCAACCCAACACTGATCAGTAGCAGCTTCTATCTTCAAATTAAAATTTTCAACTGTTGTAGTCGGAGGGATTGCATTTAATGGCATATCTATAACGGTAGTTACACCACCACTAGCAGCAGCTTGAGTACCAGTAGCAAAACCTTCCCATTCTGTACGACCTGGTTCATTCAAATGAACATGTGCATCTACTAACCCCGGCATAATCACCAAAGGACTATAATCATCATACGTTTGAACATTGTATACTTTGAGTAGTTTGTCATCTGTCAGTAAGATATTTGATGATATATGGAGAATTTTACCAGTCTGTAATGAGAAAATGACAGTAGCGGGTACTAACAGATCATTAATCAACACTTTACTTGAACTGATAGCACGAGACATGGGATCAAGAGATTTGAAATTTGAGAGTTGATAAGACAATAAGTGTACCGGAAACGGCGTCGGTGATATCCGATAATTTCAATTTTAACGGAATTGTTCAATTGCATAATCAAGCGTATATATTAATTACTTATTGACAACTAATTGTTTACCTGATTTACTGTTAATAATTGCTTCTTGATAAGTACTTGCTAAGTCTTCCTTTATGGGATTCTCCGAAGCAGGTGCTGCGATTAATTTATCTTCTTGGTACCATTTAACTAATTGATTAACGATACTCTTCTTAAGTTCAGGGTCTTTTTCAACAATTTTTGTACACCAAAATCCGGCGCTTGTAATGTTTTTGAAAATATGTAATGATGGTGGTATGATAACTGGTTGTAAAGCCATCGCACCGTATGTAAGCATAATACCATTTTCATCTAATTTTCTTGCAACTGAAGTTGATGATTTACCTCCAACACAATTTAACCCTAATTTGATACTACCACCAGATTCTTTGACCCAAGATTTGATGGTTGAACTAAATTCTTTCAGATTACTTTCATCTTCAGTGATCACGTGAGTGGTACCTAATTTTTCTAATTCGTGTTTAACTTCCTGTAAGTTTGGTCTATCTCTAATGATACTAATTGAATTAACTCCTAATATTTTACCAATTTGACATGCATATTTACCAACAGCTGAATTACCACCATTTTGAACGAACCAATCATTTTTACCTAATTTAACAAAATTCGTAAGCATTAAGTAAGCAGATAATGGATTAACCAATAATGTTGAAGCTTCCACGATGCTTAATGGTCTCTCAGAATCAGGGCCAGGAATTTTAAATAATTGTTCAGGTTTAAATTGTCCATAAGTTCTCCAAGTACCCAAACAAACAACTGATGGAACTGCCCAATCTCCGGCTTTTAAATCTGAAACATTTTTACCAACTTTAACAACTTCAAATAATCCTTCATTACCACAAACAAAACTTGGAAATTCAGTACCATAATCTGTTGTTTTAACTGGTTGACTTGGATAAACTCCTTGAATTTGATTAAGATCGCTTGGATTAATTGGTGCTGATAAAACTTTTACAATTACAGAGTCATCCGCAATGTTATCATCATCAATTTGATACTTTTGGGTGAACAATACGTCTTTGGGTTCACCATGTTGCTTAATCATAACCGCGTGTGAAGTAATCATTGTTCTACGAGTTTGAATTCTTGCAATTGAACTCAATGATTTGAACATAGTGGGGATTCGTAATGTGGAAAAATTCGCATACGATTGCTACGTATATTACTAATCACTAAGGGATAATTTTATATGGGTGTTTTGATATGTGCCTAATACAAAGTATACGATATTAAAGAAAACGACCCATAATTCTGGTGATAAAAAGTTTTGGGCAATTGTTAAACTGATGCAATTGGTGATGACTGAACTCTTTAAATTACGGCCATAATTGGCTTTTAGCCCCTTCTTTATGACTGTTTGTATCTTGTTTAACTCCTTATTTAAATCATCTATATCTCTAACAGATCCTGGAGTGTATTCGTTAATCACGGCTACCCACAGGGTGAAAATTCCGGTTATAATTGGTTGAATCGTACACATACTGGTTAACACTTGAGCTACTTTAAGTAGTGGGGTAAGTTTTGTTCCATACACTTTGTTTAATAACCCATACAAGTTATGGGATATGGGTGTAAGGATCATTGATCCGTATATAATCATTTTAATTATCTTGTTATTAGGGGTGAGACTAAACGAGGAGAAATCACCTGATATAACTGATGCAATGAGTTCATTAAGTCCATTGAGTACACCAGCGGTTACTGCTTTAGTTAATAGCGGGTACTTTGATAAATATTCAAGATATACCGTGTTTGCAGAAGACATGCGTAAAGAAGATATTTATTTTGTTGGATCAGAGAGAATTGGTTATCAACCGCGGCGGTCCGCGGTTGTTTTTTTTTGGTGCTGACGCTAGTTAATAGTGTACGTGTATTTTGAATAATCTATAGTTAATTACCTTTGGGTAAGTACTTAATACCAGAGCTTGGACATGCACTGGATTTCAAGCTATCAATAGCTACGAAATTTTCACTAACTAATGGGCCTCTAATATTATGGAAGTACCATACTTCGTTAAGTGCATCGTTATCGTCACACTTAAAGTATACTTCCTGACCAAAGTGCTTTTGTAAAGCAGCAGAAATTTCGTCTGACGTGTAAGTATCCAGACCTGGTACAATACCTTCAGCTTCTAAGAACTTGTACGTTGGAAGTGTTGAGTATAAGTTGTAAGCAACTCTAAAAAAATCGTAAACGTTCTCGTTTTGTTGATAATCACTATAGCAATCGGGATTAATAGTGCTAACACAAGTCCCGTGTTTATTGAATTCATGTTCCCAGAATGAATTATCATCACCTTTATAATCAGGCCAATAAGTCTCCATATCTTGAAGTAAACTGCTGCTAAACAGACCAATAATCAGTTTAACATTTGATACTTCAAGATCTTTGCTGCAAAAGCTATCATAAGATCCATCACAGTTATCTGGCCATAATCCATGTACTGTAAAAGAGTCTGATGGTCCAGTACTTGGGTCGTAGTCCCAGTACTGTGTTTGCACTAAAACACCACCGGGTGATTCAACACAACAGGTATTAGGAGACTTAATAGAACAACTAAGGGTATTAGAGCATGAATCAACAGCTGCTCCACTAGCCAATGCTAAATAAGCAATGAAAAACATGTTAATTTCACTGGCAAAGTTTAATTGAATTTATACCCATGGGGTCGTGGAGGTACCGGTTGCAACCAGGAACTATGCAGAAGTCGTGTACTTACAATTATATACGGCTTTTATAGTTCATATATTAATATACAATTACTCAACATGTGATATCTCAGTCTTTTCGTTCCATTCAGGATTTGTTACCGCCATACGTTTTTGGTGTTCGTATAATGGTTCCATTGGTGTAACTGATTGCCTAAATAAGTGTTTTCTAATATTATTACCAAATTCCCTAACCCTATATGAAGCATGTTTACGTAATGAAACACTGAATACTTCATCTAATTCTTCTAACGTTAACCCTTTAGTTTCAGGAAGGAATAATAATACAAGGAAGAATCCAACTATATTCCATGCAGCATAAAATCCAAAAGCACCTTGTGGAGTGAATGCATTCTTCAATCTTGGCCATGTGAATGCAAGAATAAAGTTAAAGAACCAACAGGTAGCAGTTGCAAAACCCATACCTAAATCTCTGATATATAATGGGAAAGCTTCTGCAGAATAAGTGAATGGAACCGGTCCTTCACCTGATGAATAGATACAGGAATAGATGTAAATACCAAAAGCAATTAATCCGATTCTACCATTTGGATTAGTATCTTGATCAATCCAGAATCCACACATCGTGACAAGTAAGAAAAGTCCCATTAATGGGAATGTCGTTAATAACAAATTTCTTCTACCAAAAGTATCAATGGTATAGAATGCAGGGATAGCAAATAAGAAATTAATCATACCGAACCCCCATGAAGCAATCAATGCCTCTCTAATACCTAAACCAGATTCAATAAAGATCGAAGAAGAATAATATGCAATAACGTTAATACCACAGAATTGTTGCATAAACATAACAATCCATGCCCCTAAAGCACCATTTCTATTTCTCCTAATGGTAAACATTTCAATAAGTCTTTTATAGGTTGGAATACCGGTATAAGATCTTTCTTCACTTAATAAGACGTGTTGGTAAAAACAATCACGAGCAGCAGCAATTCTATCATGTCTCAAAGAGGCTAATGACTCAAAGGATTCAACATGTCTGTCTTTACCCATTAACCATCTTGGAGATTCTGGTACAAATGGGATTTGGAATAAGACGATAAGTGCAGGGATACATGCACTACCCAACATTAATCTCCAGTTAAGACCATCTCCAATACCTCTATCTGGAATTGAGTAAAATGCTAATGATGCAACGTAACCAAACATAATACCAACAGCAGTAAAGAATTGCCATAACATCACCAATGCCCCTCTAATTTGTCTTGGGGTACATTCGGCAGCATATGCAGGAACCGTAGCAGATTTAATACCTAACCCGAATCCTAACATGAATCTTGCAATGAACAAGTGCCACCAAGTATTAACAAATCCTTGCCAGATACAAGTGACTGCAGAGATGAAACATGTCCAGAAGATAACCCATTTTCTCCCGACTCTTCTGTTAAAAGAGTCACTCAACCAACAAGCGATAACAGAAGAACACAAGTAAGGAGCCCCATTAACTAACCCTTCTAATAAATCCTCATTCTTCATACCTTTTAACCCTAATCTTGTAGGATAGTATAATGTAGCACCATTAATAACAGATTCATCCATACCTTGCACAGCAGCAGCCATTGAACCTAAAGCAATAACTTGGAATAATTTCCATGGTACATGCCATCTTTGAGTGGCTTCCTTATTTAAACCAACTTTTTCCTCTTCTGTTAAGAAAGGCATACTGTTAAACTCAGCAGGAGCTCTAGCTAATGCAGCAGCCCTTGCAAATAAATCAGTATCCATACCATGCTTTGACGCATAATTACGTCCCATTTGCATTACTTGCTTTTCACTATATTGGGACAAGATATTACCTCTTTCACCTTGACCTGGCTCTGCAAGTTTAGAGTGTAAACTTTCTAAGTCATCAGGGTGTCTCTTTTTTTCAAATGAAGATGACGACGAAGTGTTAACATGTTCAGTCGTCATTAAATTATCGTTTGTTTCAGACATTTTGAACCTTGAGAAATCTGGGGTTTCTGGGGAAATCTTATGATATTTATACTTTACTTGGAAAATGACGTACTAAAATTTGTGTAAAAAATTAAAATAAAAAACAATCTATTTCCCCATTTGACTATATACCTGAATAGCACATACGGGGTTGTAGATAACCGGCAGGCGTTAGGCCATAGCTACAGGAAATGAATATTATTTTTGTGGCGGGGTGGTGCGTGCCAAGACCTGTCAAATCTGAATGTAAATTTGACACCTCTTGGCACCAGGATTTTGCAACTTCTTATATACCAGAATGTCTCAAATATCCTTATCTACATAGTTTCCCTTTAAGGAGTCGTTCTTTAAGGAGTCGTTCTTTGGCATTGGCTCATATCATGAGACAAAGTGTCATACATCCCAATAGCAAGCTTTCCATCACACTCGACAGAAACCGTTTTTGATCTCGTTTCCATACAGAGAAAATAAATTATTCTTATAGTTTGTTTATTCTACATATACATTATTCAACATGAGAAACTTCAGTCTTGTCATTCCATTCAGGATTAGTGACTGCCATACGTTTTTGGTGTTCGTATAATGGTTCCATTGGTTTAATATTTTGTCTTAATACGTTCTTTCTGAAGTTATGTTGGAACTCTCTAATTCTATACCAACTGTGTTTACGCAATGACACACTGAATACTTCATCTAATTCTTCTAACGTTAACCCTTTGGTTTCAGGAAGGAATAGTAACACTAAACAGAAACCAACGATGTTCCATGCAGCATAGAATCCAAAAGCCCCCTGTGCAGTGAATGCATTTCTTAATCTTGGCCATGTAAAGGCAAGAATAAAGTTAAAGAACCAACAGGTAGCAGTTGCGAAACCCATACCTAAATCTCTGATATATAATGGGAAAGCTTCTGCAGAATAAGTGAATGGAACCGGTCCTTCACCTGATGAATAGATACAGGCATAAATGTAGATTCCAGTAGCGATAAGAGCAACTCTTCCATTAGGATTAGTCTCTTGATCAATCCAGAATCCACACATCGTAATCAATAAAAACAATGACATTAATGGGAATGTAGTCAACAATAAGTTTCTTCTACCAAAAGTATCAATGGTATAGAATGCAGGAATTGCAAATAAGAAATTAATCATACCGAACCCCCATGAAGCAATTAATGCCTCTCTGTTACCTAAACCGGATTCAATAAAGATTGATGATGAGTAGTAAGCAATAACATTAATACCACAGAATTGTTGCATAAACATAACAATCCATGCCCCTAAAGCACCATTCCTATTTCTTCTAACAGTAAACATTTCAATAAGTCTCTTATAGTATGGGATTCCTACATATGAACCTTCTTCTTGTAATAAGACATATTGATAGAAACAATCACGAGCAGCAGCTACTTTATCAATTCTCAATAAAACTAAAGATTCGAAAGCTTCGCTATGACGACCTTTACCCATTAACCATCTTGGGGATTCTGGTACAAATGGGACTTGGAATAAAACAATAAATGCAGGAATTCCAGCACTACCTAACATTAATCTCCAATTAAGACCATATGCAATACCTCTATCTGGAATAGTATAGAAAGCTAATGATGCAACGTAACCAAACATAATACCAACAGCAGTAAAGAATTGCCATAACATCACCAATGCCCCTCTAATTTGTCTTGGGGTACATTCAGCTGCATAAGGAGGGACAGTAGCAGATTTAATACCAACACCAAATCCCATACAGAATCTAGCAATAAATAAGTGCCACCAATTATTAATGAAACCTTGCCATACACATGTAACACCAGAGATTAAACAAGTCCAGAAGATAACCCATTTTCTACCTAGTTTTCTATTCCAGAAATCACTTGTCCAGCATGCAATACAACTTGCAGCTAAATATGGAGCACCATTGATTAAACCTTCAACAAGATCTGCATTCTTCATATCTGCAACTCCAAGTTGAGTTGGGTAATAGATAGTGGCACCGTTAATAACAGATTGATCCATACCTTGCACAGCGGCTGCCATTGAACCTAAAGCAATAACTTGGAATAATTTCCATGGTACATGCCATTTTTTGGTTGCTTCTTTATTCAAACCAATCTTTTCTTCTTCACTTAAAAAAGGCATAGCATTGAATTCTGCAGGAGTTCTTGCTAATGCAGCAGCTCTTGCGAATAAATCAGTATCTAAACCATGTTTTGAAGCATAGTTACGTCCCATTTGCATTACTTGCTTTTCACTATATTGGGACAAGATATTACCTCTCTCTCCGTGGCCAGCTTCCGCTAACTGAGAGTGAATACTTTCTAAGTCTTCTGGTAATTTAGATTTATTTTCCACTGAAACTGATGATGAACTCTCAAGTAAATCACTTGCAACCTTATTGTCAGACATTATTACTGGAGAATATGGGGAACCGGAGCAATATTTATAGGTATGGGGCGATTTTTTCTTAGCCATCTTCATCGGATATGACAAGAAATTTGCAGCCTTTCATTTTGTTAATCAAAGTTTTAAAACCTGTCATTTTAGGATAGTGCGAAAAAAGCCTTTACTACCTAAACAGCAATCATCCTGTATATACGCGGGACTACAATCGGTAAAACATGACCATTTTTAATGTATGGGTTAAGTAACTTTGTATATTTTCTGGATTTTTTAGCAACTAGTAATAGTTTAATGTAATATTTGTCATAATTAAGTCATCCATACAGCTTTGATAAGCTTTTATAATCATCTTATTGTGTGATATTATGAACATACTTAATTAATTTTTTAAGAATAATATCCGGTTTACGCGAATATAACTTTTAAGTTTATGTACACTACATAATCAATTCCCAAAATGGAAATATGGCAAGAAATCTGGAGAACCTTCCATGAATCCTTCCATCTAGACATTTATATGACGTAATATTGAACAGCCATTATACTTATTGGGTAAGGAGGGGCAAGAATAACTAGTTCTAAAAGATTCTAAACTGGTCGTATGGCCATTTTAAGGTACAGTTAGTAACTTCAAGGATTGTGGGGATTGTTGTGACGGGTGTTTTGAGCACATAGTATTCACGTATGTTAAAGTCTAAATTCGCCTCACGTCTTAAATGTTATAAGATCTTCATATTCATGAGCTATAGGTAATTTACAATTCTCCACAGTCTCAAATAAGATATCGCAGTGATAACAGTGTTATTTACCATAAGTGAGAAGATAATTTTTACGTATCTCTAGTAGGATCCGGGGTCGCCAAGCACTTCCGTATTATGAAGGTTCTCCAGTAATTCGGGAGGAGGGGTTTATAATTAAGGCGGTAGTATTAACCATTTTACGGAAAATGTTTTACATGACGTCATACGGTGCGACGTTCGGAACAACTGATATAGGTTACTTATCATATTAAGGCGCTTCAAAACCAATAAGAAAATTTGGGATTCGATTACGAAGATCCTGTGTGTTATCTCATTCAGTTGTGTGGGGTTAAGTTTGGAGGTGGAACGTTAATATTCAAATTGATTCATGGCATCGGACATATGCCGATCCCGTAAATCGCCAGATGTTAAAACCGCACCACATGACATGTCAGTGTCACATGACTCACGTCATATGCCAAAAGTCACGTTCCCTCTGGATGTATGAATCCTCCACTGCTACTATCATAATTACTTGTTTATTCCTATAAAATTATCTTAAGAAATCTCTTAAATACTGTCCAACCTTTGTTGCACCATCTTCTAATGCATCCTTTAAAACATCTAAATCTTGATTTGCATTACCACTAAATTTGCTTGCAAATTCTCTTGCGGTACTTTCGATATTAAATGAGTCAGATCTACCTCTTTGTAAATCATCTTGTTGATCTTCACCAAAATATGATGATGAACTAATCGATTGTGCATTACTAAAATTCTTTAATTTCTCTTTTGCTTCAGTTTGAGCATTTTCGTCAAATCTACCTCTACCAAAGAACTCTTCTGATGAAATTGCTTTTTGGCTACCAAATTTATTCGTAACTTCACCAGTATATTTAACTTCTTTATATTTCTTTTGTTGACTTGGTACGGTATTTAAACCATTCGTCATACCGAACCCTAATTTTTGAAACTGTTGAGTAGTATTTTCAATTGGTGCAGGAGCCAATTTCTCTTTTCTTATACCTGAACCTAAGGATAATGAATTACCAGAGGTTGTTTTTTCAACTGGTTTAGAAATTGGAGCATCAACAAAATTATCATCTTTTTCAACTTTATAACCCAATTTTTTAGCTTCTTCAGCTTCTAACTTTGCTTGTTTTTCAATTTCCTCAAAATCGATATCATCATCTTTTGAAATTTTCTTACTTTGTAATCTTGTACTACGTGGACCTGAACCTTTTGACGATAAAATTGATTTACCACTATTCGATAAATTACTTCTTCTTGTTGTTCTTGTGGTTACAGGTTTTTTAACTATAGGTTTATTTAAATCATCAGTTGAACCATTTGGAGTGGCAGATTTTGAGCCTAACGGAGATGGAGTTGAAGTTATTGGTTTTGACCAATTAGAGAAGAAATCATTATCACTATTATTGTTTGAAGTTTCTCCACTATCAGAACCATCATTTAAATCAGCTAAAGTAACGATATCCGGATTCTTTTCTGCGTCTTTAGCGGATTTTTTACTTAAATGATCTTTATACTTTCTGGCAACTGGAGAATCATATTTTGCTTTTGCATCGACTGAATCAGACAAATATTGAGAGCCACCATTCTTTCTAAAGAAGTCAGCAGCTGATTGATTACCACCGAACTTGAAATTACGTAATTGAATTCTCTGCCAGGCATCTAAATTTGATGATTTAACAAACGAAATATGAACTCCTAGATTTCTATGAACTGAAGAACATTCCATACATAATAAAACACCAAAAGGAACAGAAGTCCAAGTAGGATTTCTGTTAGAACAGTCAAAACATAGTTGATTCGCTGGTTGCTGCCTTAACCTATTGAAAATTTTTGCTGCTTCGTCTTTACTAGCAAATGAATCACTCATAGTTTATGAACAAATGTTTTTTTCACTTGAAAAGCGCGATCATATTCCGGGTAATGAATCTAACAATAATGATATTATGAACTATTTACATATTTAGTGGAATGGTCTTGAACCACCTCTAGCGAATTCTAATACTTTCCAGCCATCAGTAATTTCATTATCGAATTCTTCTGGATTTCTCGTTAAAACTAAAGCATAATTACTTAATTGGATATTGTCTTCAGTACCAGCAGCTACTTTACCAGATTTAATATTACGGTATAAATGAATTTCTTGTGCTCTACAACTAACCACTATAACTGGTACATCACTTGGTTGTAATAATTTACATGTAACAACTTCAACTCCTCTGATATCTAAAATTTTTGAATCAGAGAAAACTCCTTGTTGAACAAATTGTTTGTTAGTGGCTTTCCACACGTTAAATGGTGCTTCACTTAACCAATTCTTCAAAATTTCTTCATCATTTTTGACGTATGCATCTAATAATTCAGGTACAATATAATTGGTTAAAGTTTTTTGAAAATCTGTTAATCTAAAGTTTGGATCCATTAATTTAAACTGTTTAATAACTTTTGCTTGTTCAGTTTCAGCAAAGAATCCAGTAACTTTTTCAATAATTGTTCTAACTAATGAAATTAATCCATTCTCACTTTCATCCCATTTTTCTTTTAATAATACAATGGTTTTTCCAATAGGATTTGTCAATTTAAATTTTTCCCATTTATCTGTAACAGTTGGTCCAGTTGCTTTATGTTCAGTTGCAACTAAATCAGTTGATTGATTTTCTTCATCTTCTTTAATTGGTCTCCAAATTTTACCTTCTCTTAATCTTTGTTGTAATTCTTTTTGCCTTAATCTTTGTCTTTGTTCTTTTGTTAAAAATCCTCCATATGCGTTTGAACTTCCATCATCAATAACTTCTGAAACATCTTTATAAACTTTTGTTTGTCTTACTGGTTCAAATGCTTTATCGGCAACATCTGCTCCGGTTTTAACAGTCTTTCTTACACCTTTACCTAAATCAGATTCCCATGCTTTATAAGCTGCTTCTCCAATATTTTCTGCTGCTTTTGTAGCGACTCTACCAGCTGCTGAACTACCTTTTTGAGCTTTATCATATGCTTCTTTAGCCTTTTTGAATGCGTCACTCTCTCCTAATCTTCCTGTTTCATCTTGTAATGCCTTTATATTCTCTTTTAATTCATTGGATTTTTTAACTTCACTTTTGAACGTATCAAAGAATACTTTTAATGGTGATTGTGGTTTACCACCCTCCAATAAATAACTTCTCTGGCTAAACAAACGAGCAGCCACTATACCACTACCTTGGATACTACCTGGTATACTAACCCCTATATGTATAGATGGTCTTAATACACTCTTTATTATTGCCATCTTTTGGTTTTATGAGTGGAATTTTTCAATTTTTTTTTCAGTCATTGATGAGAAATTGGCGTGTTTTTACCAAATCATACCAAATGACCAGCTATTGTTGGGTAGATGATTACACTGTTCGATAACAAGTCACTCGCAACGGAGTAGAGTCTCTTGGTATTTGTAGTGATGTCAATGGTAGCACCCTTCTATTATGAGGTGTGCGGAGTCATTATCTCAACATTGAGTAAATCAACTCATCCCTACACCTATAGTTAACTGTCACACGACTCCATAACATTAAATTACCTATTTATCTATTAACATCTATGACGATCTAGAGAAATTTCTCCACCATCCATATGCAATGGCTGCAGTAGTAGCAATCCCAATAGCTCCGTATTCCAATCTGTTCAAGAAAGTATCTTGAGAATCTCTAATCTCAACTGCCTTGGAGTATGAAATATCGTCCCTAAAGGAGATTAAAGAATAAAAGGGGATCCATTGGAACCATTTCCCACTGATATACTTCCCGAGCACATAATCAACTTTCTTTCTGAACAAAAATGATGGTTGTGTAACTTTTGAAGCCATTTCATTATAATTATCCATTGCTAATTGACAAATAGTGTCTACGTCTTTCTTTCTGGCGTCAGTATACAATTTAAAGCATTCGGAAAGATCATTATTTTGTTTCATTAATTTCAAAAGTACTCGGACATCTTCAACCCCACAATTCATTCCTTGACCATAAAATGGAACCATTGCATGAGCTGCATCTCCGATGACTAAAGCCCGTCCATTAGGACTATGGAAAGGATAGCATGATGTTTGCATCAACGGGCCTCTTGGATACGATTCATAAGCATTGATTAACTGTACTTCTCCCAATAAACTAAACGCATCAGGAAAGTTTAATTTGAAGAAATCAACAAACTCTGTACTGGAATGAATACTATCGATTAATTCCCAGGTACTAAAGAACGTTGAGGTGAACGAACCATCATCATTTGGTAAGGCAATCAACATGAAGTCGTCCCTTGGCCAAATATGTAATCTATGGGGGTGAATTTGAAATTTGTCCAATGGGTCAGCCTCTGGTCCCAAATCCTTTGGAGGGATATAAAGCTCAATGTATTGCATATTGATATAGTTTTGAGCGGTGTTCATTCTCATTTTCTTCTGTAATTGATACTTAAACTGAGAATAAGCCCCGTCACATCCAATAATGTAATCGAATTGGAATACTTTCTCGTCTTCACCTACTTGAAACACCATCTTTGGTTCATCGGAGTTGGGGATAGCCATTAATTTATGATTGAAGAGGATCTTAACTCCCTTCTGTCTAAGTTCTTCAATTAAAAGCTTATTGAATAGTGCTCTGTCAATTGAGTTATTATGTTCACCAAAAAGCCCATATAATTGTGACTCTTGTTTGGTTCCAGTCTTATCGTGAATCATTCTCCCATATAGTGGTACTGTATGTTCCAAGATCCTTGCATTAAGTTCTGGATCAATTTCGTTCAAAGTATTTATCCCTCTATTACTAAAACTTAAGTTAATTGAGCGTAAATTCTTCATTTCTGGTTCAAGTTTTGGGTCATTTCTAGCTTCGAATACTGTAACCGCGTACCCCTGAGACTCGAAAGCTAGAGCTGCTACACATCCGACGATTCCTGCTCCAACGATTCCAATTCCTATTCCACTCATAATAAGAAAACTGAAAAATTCAATGCGAGTCATACCACTAGAGGTGCGAACAGTGGGACGATACTCGTATACTTTAACACCGCATAATCATATACTAACTACTTCAGATATTTATCGAGTTTCTGTTGTTTATCGGCTATTTGTTGCTTCAAAGCTTCAATTTGTTGTTTTAATTCTTCATTTCTCAGGTTAAATTCATTATTAGCTTTAATAGTATTATCCAAATTCTCCTTCATAGTAAGTCTATTGAACCTGTTGCTAAGCTCCTGATGCTCTTCGGTTAGCCGTTGGTTTATCTTCTCTTTTTCGGCGATTTGTTGTTCGAATTCTTTACTCTGGTGAACAATTTCTTCGTGGGTGGTATTTAAATTACTAATCTCTGTATTCAAATGGGTTATTTTACCACGGAGTTCCCTATTGATCTCTTTGCTATTCATCAATTCGTAGTTGTTGTTGCTGAGTGAGTTGATGTTTATCAAATAGTATTCATTCTCGTACTTGATTATATCAGGTTCTTGTTTCATGGCTTTAGACAATGATACCGTATAGAATTGTGCACTTTGGTAATCAGAGCCATCATAATCGTGGTATAGCTGTACTAGCACCCTTGCAAAAACTGTCAACCCTTGAAATGCCACAAAATCTAATAATTCAATCAAGCCTAAATTAAACATGTCAATAATTTGATTCTTTAATAACTCCACGAGGTTGACTCCTTGTTTGACGATGCTATTGAACTTTACTGGCTCTAAGTCCTCTAGGGACCTACTTATTACATAATATAACTCTTCGAAGTTAGCGTGAAGTAACATTCGATGAAATTTTAATAATACATATACCAATTGTAATTCCAGTAAGGGTACACCTACCAAAGTTTTGCCTATCAGTATCACTAACGGGAAGATTTGCTGGGTGCCGTTAGTATTTAGTTCATTGGAATTATTGATTATATCCAATTTCTGTGATTGATCATTAACTACCTTGTGAATATAGTAATTAACTACATTCAACGCATTCTTCACCGCTTGGTCCGGAATCTTGCCAATCGACTCCTTGAACGGCAAATCCGCAAAGGAGCTCTTATTCAACATATTATTATACCTCTCTTTACTCAATTGGTGTTTGACATCTAGTGCCGTGAGATAAACAAGTCCTCTATACGCTGAAGGAATTCCTTCTAACAATTCCGATTCAAGGGTATCGATGTGACTCATTACATCTCCCTTTAATATCTGAGCCCAGAATCCATTATCTCCTTGTAAAACTTGGTCAATTTCATTATCCACAGCATCCTCATTTAAGCTATGATTAGCAAACATCTCTGATATTTCATTCATTCCTGACGTCCTACAGGCTTCTAAATGGCGGGTAAATAACCGCTTAGATAAACTGTCATATGATATGTTTAAGCCGTCTACTTTATTTACAGCGGCTAATTCAGGTTCTCGAACTGGTAATGGTGGTTTACTCATAGTTATTTTTTTAAAAGTGAGGGTTTATGTTATTTATGCTATTTAATCATCACTAATTACGTGTCATTGTCTTCCACCATCTTATCCCCTGATGGCGGATTAATCTTAAATGACTCATTACGTGGCCTGTCATCATCAGTGTTACTGAAATTTCTGTTAAAGTTACAATATGAATCTACAATTTCCTTCTTATGCCGAGGGGTGTACCCGTTTAAACTCTTCTTTAACACATAAATTTGAGAGATTTGATTATCAGTAAATGGTTGATCTTGTGGAAGAAGATTGTTGAGGAGATATGCTGATAATCGTGTGATATTTTGTGTGATTCGTGGGGTGTTTAACGAAGGATTAATTATGGTACAGTCAGACGTTTTTAAAAAATTGTCCAAAACTTTTATGATTTGATCCTTAATGGCATCAGTTGATTGCTTAGATGAGTCTACAATTGACCCTTGATATTTAATATCTTCATTACCTGAGTCTTCGTCACTTAACCCAAACATCTCTCGTATTAATTTTGGTTTATCTTGAATTTTCAACTCGGGTGATGAAGTAGGAACGGTTTTCTCTCCCAATTTCCTCTTTTTAGATAATTCCCATGCTTCTGGATCGAATTCTTCTGATGCTCTCCGGTTAATTCCATTTCGTACCGTTACATTTAACTCTTTTCTACGTCCAACCGTTTTCCTCTCAAATGTTACGTTATCAAGTTGTACAGTCTCTAATATCTCTACATCTCCATCTGAATCATCGTCTATAACCTCAGACATCTCACTGGGTTGTTCATCTACTTTATCTGGTTCATGATCACTTTTAACCTCGGGGGTATCTCGTTTAGTCATATTCTTATGTAATGCTAGTAAAAAGTTGATTAAATCTTTACGTAGACCTGCCCTTTCACTAGCTTTGAAAAATTCTTTATATTGTTCTGCGTGTTTATCATATTTGTCCCATACCTGTAAACACCTTTCTCGATTATTTAAAAATTTCCTTATGTTATAAATGACATGAATTCCACAGTCATTGAAATTGTTCTGTTTGGGAACTTTGGTAGCCCTAAATATAATATCTGTGCTCTGCATTTCAAATCCATACTTTTCCTTACAGTATTTTATCAAGAATTCTTTAAATGCTAAGTGAATTCCCATATGCTTTTGACTCAAAGAATCAAATACAAAGATGTTCACCCTATCCTTGTATCTGAATCCTTCGTTGATTGACGCAGTATTATACTTCATAAGATGATCATCCACATTCACACTGTCAAGAACTTGCTGTTCGAGACGTTTCTTTTGTAAGAACTCCGCTAATCCAATAATCAAACACCCATACCAATGAAGGTTCTCATTGATGGGTATTATAATGTTATTATAGCTGAATAAGTCAATCTTATTAACCCATCTCCTTACATTATGATAGTAATCTACTCGATCTTTATCTACTTTATTAGAATTTGACATTAATTTAAGGAAAAAGAATGAATTGAATGCATAAATATCTTGACGATTCATGAGTTTCTTATTCACTACCTGATCAATCTCGTAGTTGATGAAAAAATCAATGATATTATCATTAACCCAATCATTATTGTACAATGTTTTAAAGTCTGAAAATCCAATTGTGAAAGACTTCCCATCGTTGAAATTATACTTTAACGGTGGTGAAAATGGTGCTGGACTTTCGGGTTTCGGTATCTCTACCAAATCTTTCTCTGACTTCTTATCGCTACTTATTCTTATTGGAGAACTTGACTTTAATTCGTCAGTGTTGTGTTTCTCAGTCTTTTTCTTATCGCCATTCACCTTGTTGGGCCCGTACATTTCTTTAGGATCTATCTTGCTAAAGACAGGTTCAACAGGTTTTTTATCCGGGGTATTTTGACCTTTAGCCACCGCAATTCTATTCACTATCCGCAGCCTTTCAGATTCAGTATCACTAGTTGCTAAAGACACAACGGTACTTTTCAAAGCTAATTCAAACTTATTACTCAAGTCACGGTACTTTACTAATACATAGCCAGTTTTCAGTCTCAATTCAAATATTATGTGTCGGTTATCATATAATGTTTGAAGAATATCCCGGGTGGGAATAATTGATCCTTCTAATATGGTTGAACCTTCTGTTATAAAGAAACATTTCCTATCGATAGATATGTTCAAGGTGGTAAGCTTTCTATCGAAATCTTTTCTTTTACTTATTGTTTGAAATGAGTTAATAGGAATATACGCTAATGGTTCTTGATCTAATTTCCAATCTTCAATATCTAATGGAGCCCCATTGAAATCATGAACGAACCTCCTACGTTGATTTCTGGTCACAGTGATTTCTATCGGTATTCCGTGACTTGCCAATGAATTAGTAGGCCTTATAGTACCTTTCCGTCGTGGTCTCTCAAGTGATCGATATTGTTTCTTCATGGCTACAAATAAAAATTGTACGTAGTAAAATATGGATCGTTTATACAGTAATGGTAGTATCAAACACTCCAGTACTGACACTATGTGATATTTCAATATTCCGCCAATTTAACGATTCTATACGTCAATTCTATTTAGTATACAAGTGGACTTCTCTCCTAGTTTACTATTCGCAAAAAATTTTATGCTCCTAGTCAAGTTGATAAATACAATGATTATAAGTACTTACTATAGAGTGGGTGATTGTAAAATCTTTAGGAGGTCTATGTGGTAGCAATGGTATTGTTTTGCGGGAGTTTCTGCTGTAATTATCGACATAATTACTGGTAATTTATTGGGATCATTTAACACTATAGCTGATTTGCACGATAATGATCGGTGTAAAAGGGGTTTAATCGGGGCGGATAGCACTGGTTCTATGCCGTTAGTGATGACGGGGATGTTATTGGTCCATGATACTTCGTATTTGCGTAATAATTCATCCGTTACAGTTAGCGACTGTGGCACTACTGAACTCTCAACTTCATGACCATTCATGTCAAATGAGATTTTACTAAGATCAATATTGAGCCCAATCCCCAAGTACTTGGTGAAACTCTCCTTCAACGTCCAGAGCTGGTTAAACATAGTGTATCGCCTTGATTTGTGATAATTCATCAATTGATTGTATTCCTGATCACTAAACATATCTTTGAAGTCTCGCATATACGTATCCTGATTAATATTCTGGGTTGCATGGGATAGATCAATTCCAATATCGGAGTCGAACCGTATTACTACACTCAAGAGATCGTTGGAGCTACTTGAATTAAAGTAAAAATCTTCAATTATAGGCTTCCCATATTGATTATAACTCATTTTTACTGGTTCAAATGGAGTGAAATGACCGTTGTTTGATGAACCACGCATCAAGTTGATCGCTATCCTTGTGAATAACGTAGTATTAAGCTTTTTGACTCTTAAATCATGCGTTTTAATGTTATTTATCCCGAGTTGTTGCGTTAATGATAAATTTCGGACGGTAATCTCATAGTTATAGTCATCCGCAAGCCACTCACTAACCTCGGGGGTTATATAAGTAGTAATCACCACAATACCATCTCGTGGTATCTTAACATCGCCAATTGCAACCGGCATTTTACCTCCAAACACCAAATTTTGGCTCAATTTCACTGAATAATCACATTCGCATTCCGCAACTATTTCAACATAATGGACCAATTAACTTCTATCTTATCACACATTGATTCCGTATGTATTTTAATCCATTCAACTAGAAATTAGTGTTCTACTGGTGTGGTTGACCTAGTTTGCCCTTTTAATGGGTTACTTTCCTCAAATACTAACCATTTTAGAAAACTTCCCACGTATCAATCTTAGGACAATTCGAACAGCAATCAGGATTACCAAGATCTTATGCAGTTCTTGGAGTTGTGGCTGTATACTTTGTATTAATCTTCTTAAACGTTGGTGGTATTGGTCAATTGTTAAGTAACATTGCTGGATTTGTTGTTCCTGGTTACTTTTCATTACATGCTTTAAGAACTCCTGGTACTGATGATGATACTAAATTATTAACTTACTGGGTTGTTTTTGCGTTTTTAAACGTTGTAGAGTTTTGGTCTAAAGCTATTTTATACTGGATCCCATTCTACTACTTATTCAAGACTATCTTTTTATTATACATTGGAATTCCTGCTTTTGGTGGTGCTGTATCTGTTTACAATAATATTATTGCACCAATTTCTGATCAAATCCTTGATAATGGTTCTGGTGTCTCTGAAGATATCCAAGATGTCGCTAGTGGTATCAGTAGTGCTGTTGACTTATAATTTATATAGTTCAATAGTTAATAGATTGTTTATTGTTTTCTATAAACTGCTATCCATGGTATAATCAAACATGTGTTCAATAACTTGACCTCCTAAGTGATAGTTAAATTTAATCCTGAATTTCAATTTACTTCCTGGTTTACCAACAACTTTAATATTTTGTACAATTGTATTACCATTACTTAAGTTGTTTTGTTCATTAGTAGTAATGGTTAACTTTTGTGTCTTTGGTACTGCTAATAGTAAGTTAAATTGGTCAATTTCATGTGCTGTGTTGGTAGATTGAATACGAGATTCAATAAATGCGTTACCATTCCCAATGGTTTTAGGAATAAATTTAATGATAATCTTATCATCTGAGTAAATAGTTATTTCATTGGAGGCTGGTTTACTAGGTGCATCAAACAAATCAAGTATATCGTTATTACTTGATTTTGGCTTATCGGTGCTAAAGATATCAGATACAACATCATTCTTCACTACTGGTTTGTCATCATTGAAATCGAGTAAATCCCCTATTAAATCTTTAGATTCGGGTTGTGTAGTATGGTGATGTGTTGGTTGTGTAGTTTGTTTCTTCTCTACTAATGTCAACAATTCCCGGTGTTTTAACTTAGGTGCTGGCATCTTAGCTAACCATCCTTTCCTTAACTTGATATCGCTAGTCAACACTTTTAAGTACTCTGCACTTCTTATTTGAATCTCTAGATTGCTATTAGCTAGGTTCTCTTCGAGAGTCAACTTGATTTCATTGAGTGAGTGATTAGATTGAAACTTAATTGATAATTTGATCAATGAGTTCATAATATAATTAGTCAATGAGTTGATTTCGGTTATTGAATAGTTGGAATTATTAACCACAAGTTTGAAGTATTTTAATACCTGTTCATCATTGACTTTTGTAGTTTCTCCATGAAGTTCAATTGCTTCATTGTTTATCAATTCAAAGTACTCTCCAAGACACCAAACAGTGATTAAAACTAATCCAAATTTATTCTTATTCATGTTACTATCTTCGTAGTTTAGTTTCAAGAGTTTAATTAATATTTGTTGTTTCAACTCTTGGTTCCCTAACTGAATGAAAAGACTTAAAATGTTGGAAATGTAGTCAATTTGAATATAATTATCACTATAATCTAAGATCTTGAGTAAGTTATCAAACTTCCAGTTATCATTTGGACTGAACTTTTCAATGGACAATACCAATTGTGATATAATGAATGGCTTCAAATCATTGTCTTCGGTATTCTTCAAATAATTGATGATTTCCTTAATCAAAATTCTGATATTAGTATCATTCAATATAGCAAATGATAACTCCAATGCTCTTCTTCTGATGGAAACATCCCCATCATTCAAACAACTGACAATAATTGACCGATGTCTTTGGACGGCATTTGGTTCAATGTTCACCACTGTCAATAGCGTGTTCAATGCCACATATTTAGTGTTATTATCCTTTGTAGATAGGAATTTACCCAAAAGATTAATCCCTAAAATCTTTAACGATTGGTCCAAGTTAATTTCGAAAATCGTCTTGATACATTCATACAAAATTGAGTGATTCACATTTTTACCAATTTCAATATTGGAGCAAATTTGAGTTAAAGTATCATTTAATAATTCAAGGTTTTCGTAACCTTTAGATAACAATCTCAAGGTAGTTATCAAGTTAACGATTAAGAATGGATCATTGATTCCTAAAACATCATAATCAGGATTATAACCAGAAGTAACTAACCTTTTCAATGTAGCAATCAACGTTGGATAAGTAGCTAAAACTTTTGCTTGTTCTTGTTCGTCTCCTAATATATAGCAGGTTTGAATAAGCTTTAAAGTGGCCAATACGACACCAGTCAGTTTATCCTTAATAGAAACTGGAATAAATTCAATAAAAATTTCCAACAAATCAGGGTTCTTTTCCACTAATTTGGAACCCACAACTATAGCCTTCTTTCTGATATAGGGATTCTTCAGTTGAATAAGCTTTTCTACGTTCTGATATAAATCTCTAGCCAAT
This sequence comes from Yamadazyma pseudoaaseri, assembly GCA_030674785.1. NCBI lineage: Eukaryota > Fungi > Ascomycota > Pichiomycetes > Serinales > Debaryomycetaceae > Yamadazyma > Yamadazyma pseudoaaseri. Next base: position 56,621 of record JAKUBW010000018.1, on the reverse strand, counting down.
TCAATTGATGCAATATTACCCAAACAGCATAACGCTTGTGCTTGGATATAATGATTTGGATGATTCATATCGTTATCCAAAGAGTTAGTCAACAATGTTAAAATCTCTTGATTCTCATCCAATAAAAGCATAGTGGCCAAATAGCCTAACCTCTTATCTATAAACCGTGGTGATGCCAACAACTTTATACATTCTACTTGACCGAAATGAGTTTTCTCCCCCATAATGTAAAGGTACAACAATTTTGAAATATTCACCCGTCTGGTAGTTTGATCTAAATTGGGATCCTTGAACGACGTTCTAATACTGGCACTCTCCTTCTTAACTACACTTCTCTCATCAGCAATTGTTTTCGCCTTCCTAACGGCTTTGATGAATGACTTTAATGAAGCCATAGTTATTTGTAGCTAAGTAAATCGTGGACATTTTGTTGTTGATCTATACGCGCATTGTCATGTCTATTGCTGACTAAGCATTTGACATCGATAAATAAATAACAAATATTGACGTAATTGGTCAGTTATTGGTGTCCTGTTAAGTTTCTGTATGTGTGTACACTAATGTGATCACAGTAGTATTCATCACACTTGCTATAACTGTCTGCGATGAGTTCGCACGTTATATTATTAAATGTCATTAGCACCAACCAGTAAGATCATATGGAACACGTCTAAAGGGCGAATTACAATTGACTTATACGCCAAGGAGGTCCCTGTAGTGAGGCAGGTGCTAGAAGCGTGCTTGAATGGTGGATTTGACTCAAAGGTCCTCAAGTTCAACCAAAATAATTTAATAACGATTGATCATCCCACAACGAATTACAAAGTCACCAAAAACAGTAGGCTTCAATTCAACAAAGGATTTGTTGGTATTACGTCGAGTCAGGTAATTATCAACGTTAACGATGGTTTAGTTGTGCAAGATGATGTGACGATTATTGGAAAGATAGTAGGAGACTCGATCTACACGATTAATAAATTAAAGGACCAGGAATTCGACTGTGTGATTACTGACACCCAAGTACCGATCACGTATTTTGATGATTTAAAGGTGCTAAAGCCCGTAGCACAAGAAGAAAAGAGTGAAGTAAAAGCACCTCAACAGAAGAAGAAACAAAGAGTGAAAATGGATTATGATGAAGATGATGAGGAGGGTGAGTTCAAAATGATTAGCAGCTACGATAAAAAGGGGAATTCAGACAAACCCGAAAACATTGCCCGATTAGGTAAAGATATTGGTAAACCCGATTCCTCGGAGGCAGATACTTCAATTACTGAATCAGAACCAACTAGTTCCACAATTGCAAGATCAGCCACGGATTGTGAACCCGAATATGCGGCAGATTCTCAGCCTTTGTCTAGTAATTTACCTGAAACTTCTACTGAGATACAATCTGAAACATCCCAACCACAACCTGAAACAATTAGCATCAGCAAAACTTTGGTTCCCTCACAATATAAAGATATTCCTATGGAAGTCATTAGATCACATAAGTATAATGTATCAAGGTAGTGCCCCATACGTCCCCAATTTCATAAATAAACCCCATTTCATTATCAACCCCATCTCACATTTTTCACACCGCAAACCCAACAAAAAAATAAACTTCTCAATCCCCATCTTTCATAAAACCAGCTGTTTGACACATAATAATAGTCAAAACTATGGCCCTTGCATCGCTGTTTCAAAACCCATACTTTGATGTTAATTTACTTGATGATGCGCTAACTAAACCATCAATTCCATTAACAATTCCATTACCTAAAACTAGTGGAAACTACGTCAACTTACCTAACAATGTTGCACCAGGTGGTGATTTTAGTATATTACTTCACTTTGTCGAATTCTTTACCGGTTATCAGTTCAAAGATGTGTATGCCAAATCGGAATACTTGTACTCGATGAATAAATTCAGTCTGAAATTCAAATCCAATATGGAAAGGTTCATTCAAACACGACTTGAAAATGATGAATACCTAGATAAACTAATCTATGAATTATTGGATAAAGAATTGAACTTGAACTTGATTCAATCAAAAGATTTACCCGTGAGATTTAAGGAAGTCAAAGAATTTATGATAAAGTATTATCAGCTCCAAAACCTGAAAAACTTTCCAGTTTTTGACAATAATAGAACATTTCTTAGAATATGTTATATTACTGTGATTAAAGTATTACGTTCTATGTTCCCAGATGGTATTTGGTGTAATAGGGAAGAAGTTTCAGACCTTTATGCGCAATATCTTAAAGATCCAATGTCAATTGTATTTTTACCATGTCATAAATCTCATGTTGATTATATTATCTTGCATATTTTGACAATTAGATTCCAATTATCTACACCTACCGTTATAGCAGGAGAAAATTTAAATGTAGCGGTGTTTGGTACAATTTTAAAGAGACTTGGTGCTATCTTTATTAAAAGAAGTTTCAATAATGAATTATACACTGAAAAGAATTTAGAGAACTTGTTAGAATATTTTGTAATCAATAATATCAATATTGAAGTATTCATTGAAGGAACTAGATCAAGAGATGGTAAGCTTTTATTGCCTAAATATGGAATATTAAAGATCTTACAACAAATATATGAAAGAACTAATAAGGACATGATTCTTCAACCAATGAGTATTAGTTACGAAAGAATTTACGAAACAGATGGATATTTGAAAGAATTAATTGGTAAAGATAAAAAGCAAGAAAGTTTTACAGGAATTATCAAGAACGGGGTAACAAACTTGGTAGGAAGTCTGGAGCCAGCATTCGATATCAACGAAATTATTACTAAGAAAAAACTGTACGATAATATGGACATGAAACTTAGTGGGAAAATATTTATCAAATTTGGTAAAAATTTCCATATGTCAACATATCCTAATAATCTTAAACAAATTGGGTTCACATTATTGCATGAAATAAACACTATCAATAATTTATCATTAATTTCAGTCGTGGGAACTGTTTTACAAATCATGATATACATGAACCCAAATAAGAACGTCATTAAAGTATCAGAGATGATTGAAAGTTGGAAACAATACTTAAAGATAATCAAAAAAGAAATTGACAGTAATAATGAATCTAATTTGAATTTATTCAATTATCTTCAATCATTAGATAATACTCAATTAGAGTATATGATCAAATATCAAATTATCAAATTTTTCAAGTATATTAAGGTAAACACTAAAACCAATGAAATTGTTGTTAATAATTCAATTGAACTTTTGTACTACAAGAACCTTATTGTTCATTTATTGATTAACAGATCAATTGTATGTTTTAGTCTTATTAAATCTCAGTATAAAACGTATGATGATTTAAAGAAAGTCACATACAGTATCAAGACGTTATTAAAGAATGAATTCTTATTTGATTATAACAACAATCCAAGAGATCAATTTGACTTTATTATTGATGATTTAATCAAAGATGGGATAATTGACGAACATTTACAAGCAAAGAATGAAGAGTACCTTAGATTAATGGCCTCATTGGTGTGTCCGTTCTTAAAATCATACTTTATTTGCGTTAATAGCATTACAGAAGTGATGGACTCGCACAAGTCAGTTACAGAAGAGCAACTAGTCAATGATCAACTTCAAGCGTTCCCTGATACGAAACAACTATTAAAGATCATTCAAAAAAAGAATAAAGTAGAGTTTGAATCAATCAACAAACAATATTTATTAAGTTGCTTGTATTACTTAAATTATTTGAATTTAATCAAGATTTTCAAGAATAAGAGTAAAACTAAAGCATTCGTTATCATACAAAATTCTCGTGATTTAGAGATTTTACGAACATTTTTGAGTAACCTTTTTGAAGCAGACGATGGCATTGTTGATATCAACTTCGTGGTTGATATAATAGATAAGAAACATAGATTAGTTAAATTATAATACACGGCTGAAAATTGATAACTTGGCAATCCTGTAAGTGACTAGTGGTTTAAATTAAATTTAAGTCCGATTAATAAATTAGTGCCGTTGCGGACCATCTAAATTTCCGACCACAGCCTCGCATATGCCGATATGTACAGTTACATTCTATACAACGATTAGTGACTAAACGATCTGCTGTAGCAATAGTCTTATGGTAGCAATAGTCTGATGAGCGGGTGTTTACCAATTCAAGAATTATCTGCCAGTAGCAACAACGCATGTAATTAACAAAACTGGTCTAATTCCGATTATATAATCAGAAAAAGCAATCCTGTGATGGTATTCCATCGGCACAATTTAGTAGTTGTTATACGATATTAATAGTTACACATGTAGAAAAATCTCTAGTTCTTTCATGAATCATATGATTACCAGTCTAATTACGTTTCATTTGATACCCAATTATAGTATGCTGTGCGTCCCCTGAGGTATCACTGACGACTTCGCCCCGCCGTCGTCCCGCATAAAAAATAGGAGTAACGATGTGGTAATCCACGACTCTCACGATTTTTCAAAAAGGAGATTCATAACAAAAGTTAGCATTTCAATCATCACTGATTGAACCCATAAAGTTTTAAATTCGCTTTATATTATGAAGAAAGAGTTGAAGTATCTTATATACTTCCATTTATTAATTGTGGCATATTTAATTTACTATGTATTTGACTTAATCACCTTACTTCATGATGATTCATTTACTGATGCATTGCTTGACGTTGAGTTAAATCCAACTGATGGTATTGCAAAACCTTTAATAATTCCAAAGATTATTCATCAAACTTATAAACATAATGATATTCCAGAAATTTGGAAACCTGGTCAACAAGCATGTATTGATCTTCACCCAGATTATCAATATATTTTATGGACTGATGCAATGGCCAGAGATTTTATCGCTGAAACATTCCCATGGTTTTTAAAAACTTGGGATAATTATAAATACCCTATTCAAAGAGCTGATGCTATAAGATACTTTGCTTTAGTTCATTATGGTGGTGTTTATATTGATTTAGATGATGGTTGTGAAAGGAGATTAGATCCTTTATTGACAGTTTCAAGTTTTGTTAGAAAGACGGTTCCAACTGGTATTTCAAATGATGTAATGGGTGCAGTTCCAAATCATCCATTCTTTTTGAAAGTTATTGATAGTTTAGAAAAGTATCAAAAAAATTGGTTAGTTCCTTATATTACAATTATGTATTCAACTGGTCCTTTATTCTTATCTGTTATGTGGAAACAATATAAAAGATGGGGAGTTCCTGAAGCTGGGAAAGTCAGAATTTTGTTACCAAAAGATTATAAAACTCATACATATTCTTTCTTTGCTATAAGTCCAGGTTCTTCATGGCATTTAGATGATGCTAAATTTATTAAAGGTTTAGCAAATCATATTGCATTAGCTGTTTTCGGTGGATTTTGTTTAGTAATGGTTTTTTTATTACTTGAATATTGGTTATATACTTTAATCGTTTCAAGTACAAAATTAAAATCAAAACTTTCAAGATGGTTTCAAATAAGAAAAACCAGAAAGAGAAAAGATTCAAACATCAACGTTTACAAAGAACTGGTATAATGTTTAATGAAGTCCAAATAATGAATTCCCATAGATTTGATGATCCCTTCAAATACTTTAATTTGTCACTCGTTTGAATATAATGCATAATGATAATTAATATACAACTAGTTTTTATTATCTACTCTCCATACTTTGTAACTGTCTATTTGTTTCTTGTTGTTCCTTTTGTTTGATTTCTTGTTTTATTAATTCTGTTAATTCATCAGCGTATTCATAGCATTTTTGACACAATTTTCCAAGTTCAATTGCATCAATAGCTAATCCACCTAGTTTAGTTATTTGAATAATTTCCTTATTATTGTTACATGTAACTACGAGTGACCCATCTCTTACTAATTCTTCTTTTAAATCAGCATCAAATACTGCTAATTCAAATTGATTATCACTTTTCAAATTATCTTCTTGCTCTAATGGGTTATAAAATGATATAGTTAACGTAATTGGGATGTGTAATATACTCAAACTCATAGGAGCTTTTTCGTCCAAGTTGTATAACTTGATTTGTGAATCCACAATTTGGTAATTTGGTAATTTGTAGTTACTTAAACTAACAATACTACCAAAACAACAGCTATCAATCAAATTACCATCGTAATTTATTATGTTGATATCGATTCTTATCATCCATACAGATTCTCCATTCTTGATACATAAACTCTCCATATCCACTGCATTAGATTTTCGAATAGATTTTTCGATTATTCTATTTGTTAATACCTCATCGATGCTTCTCTCATCAAATTTTATGCTGCTCATCGGGGACAACTCATTATTTATAACTAAAAGCCCTTCATTGGGTCTATCTTCAAATGGCTTAACGATTTCACATGATGTCTTGATTACAAGTTGTGTATTTCCCCATTTTAAGTCAACGTAGCCATTATCACCTAACTGTATTTGAGGCTTTCTAATCTCTGTTAAACTTCTTCCATCTAATCTAGTACCTTGTTTAAGAGACTCTATTATATAGTTGGTCTCATTAATAGATATTTCGTTACTTTTCATGGCACTTCTGGTGTTTCTTACCTGTTTACTTCTATATTATTCACTATTCCACTGGTATAACTAGTACTTAAGTAAGTGCGAATCACGAAAATTTTTCAGTGGCCAACTAGTATGTTTAAATCATTCACAAAAGTATCGCCAATAATCAATTACCAATTACAAACACTTAAGGTGGCTAGTGGTAGAAGATTTTTATCTTCCAATGTATCCACATTGAACTTCTTTCAAAGAGAAAGATTACCTTCGAATACAATTATAAAATTTGTCCCGCAACAAACCGCTTGGGTAGTCGAAAGAATGGGTAAGTTTCACAGAATTTTAAACCCTGGTATCGCCATTTTGTTACCTGTATTAGATAAAATCACATATGTGCAATCGTTGAAGGAACTGGCAATTGAAATTCCAACTCAAAATGCTATTACTGCTGATAATGTAAGTTTAGAACTTGATGGTATCTTATATATTAAAGTTGAAGATCCATATAAGGCAAGTTATGGAGTTGAAGATTTTAAATTTGCTATCAGTCAATTAGCTCAGACTACTATGAGATCTGAAATTGGTTCAATGACCTTGGACAATGTGTTGAAAGAAAGAAATTCTTTAAACATTAATATCAACACTGTCATCAATGAAGCAGCAGCTGATTGGGGGGTAAAATGTTTAAGATATGAAATTAGAGATATTCACCCTCCAGGTAATGTCTTGGAAGCTATGCATCGTCAAGTTTCTGCTGAAAGATCAAAAAGAGCAGAAATCTTAGAGTCTGAAGGTATAAGACAATCAAAGATTAATATTGCTGAAGGGGATAAACAATCTCAAATCTTAAGATCGGAAGCTGTCCAACAAGAACAGATCAATAAGGCAGAAGCATTAGCCAAATCCTTAGAATTAATAAGTAATTCTATCAAGTCTAATGAACACGGTCAACAAGCTATCAGTTTACAGATTGCCCAAGATTATATTAAACAATTTGGTAACTTAGCTAAAGAAACAAACACTTTAATTTTACCAGCCAACTTGAACGATATGAGCTCTTTTATGGTGAGTGGTATGAAAATCTTTAACGATTTAAATGGCCAACTTAAAAAACCGGAATCAAACATTCAGTCTGAAACCACCTCCGAACAAAAACCTGAACCTGTTGAGCAGAAGTAAACAGTGATGATATATATTGTAAATAGGCTACTAATGAATTACTTTTTCGTGAAGAACATATCCAATGCTCCTTTACCTTTCGCTACTACTTTTGTCTTCTTTTTAGTAGTCTTTACTAGCTTAGTGGTTTTCTTCTCTGGTGGTGGTTGATTTTGCAAGTCTCTAACAATGAGCTTATTATGCACTTCTTTTTTATATTTCAATAAGTCAGTGAATTCGAAAAGCTCAAGCTTTATAGTAACATATGACATGACCATCTCATTGGCAATATATAATAGCTCTCGTTCCACCATCCCCAGAGGGATTTCAACTTCACTTTCCACATACAAATTGAGTTTAATTTGCGTTACTAGCTTAGTTTCTTCTAGAACTTTTGTCAAAGCAGTTATTCTCTGTCTGATCAAGAGCTCTACTTTCTCGGGATCAATCTTATAGAAAACCTCATGCAGTTCAGACACTGTGTCACATATCAAAAGAAGTTTCTTAGTCACTAATGACTCTGGTAGTAACCCTACCCATTCATAATTGTCTACAATATTCTCTATGCTGATAAATGATTTTTGATTATATAAGGACAGTATCAATAAGTAGACTATATCAAACTTAGTTGTATTTATTATTTCACTCGATTCTATTATTAATCCTGCTTCTTCTGATGATGTCTCGAGTACGATAGATTTTGGATTTTGCTTCACTGATTTCATTTCAAAAACTTCTTCTCCTGATAAGAGATACTTTCTCGTACATTTTATATCTTCATAATCCGGTAACTGTATTATCTGACAGTTGGTCACATGGTCAGGTAAGAGAATGGTCTTGGTATTAGAATCAATCATAAAGAAATTACTGAAAAATCTACGCGTCTCAATTTACATTCCTACTATAGCATGTATAACACTTCTGATCTCACCTATACTGGCGAATATAACCATCATTGTACCAAATATGGTAAAACTTAAGCTACTCATACTTGCAGCTCTTGGGTCTGTATTAAGTAGATGTGCTGTGGCAATAGCCCCACAATTTATACCTAAACTTACTCCTCGTGTGACATAATCACTATTTTTAATACGAAGAAGTTTAAACGTAACGTCCCCTATTAAAACTCCGCATATACCAGAAAGGATTGTACAGACAGCCATTAATGAAATCAGACCATCCAATGAATCGATCAATGGAGTTCCTAACGCCAATGTCACTGATCTACCAATGAATCCAATTGATCGTTTAGCGTCAATTCCTATATTATAACAAATCAATGGGTATAAGAAGAATGTTAAGGCAATAGACAAAAGAATAGGTATCATGATCCAAAAATTTTGAATAAAGTCCCTTCTATGAGTGAAAACTGGTAAACTTAATGATACAATTGAAATATCCATCAAGGAGCTCAAGAAATCTCCACAACCTGGCCAAATTGGGTACCTAGTTAAACCTGGTTGATCATTATGTTCTCCATTATTGAACAAGTAAGCGTCGCTAAATAAGTTAAGATAATTTTTACCAGTTTTGTAAAATTTCAAGTCCCAAAGGAAGCCAACTGGTTTGTGATAATAAATCATTGAAGAAATAAAACAAATAAATAAGATTAAAAACGTTGATATTAATATTGGATGAGCAAACTTTTTGGTTACGGGGAACTTTAAGGGTATCAATAAAGCTGTATAATAACAAAGCATTGTAACACTTAAATGAAACGGCAAAAGTAAATGATAAGATGAAATATAATACAATGGTAACGACGCAATAAATAAAAGCCCATAGATTATCCAATCAATGTATTTAGTAACGAAAAGCACAATATCTTGAGTCTCCGACGATAAATGAGGGTAAGTTACCGTCTGTTGAGGTGGTGGACTCTCTGTGGAAGTTGATGTCACTGAAGTTTCGTTACTAGCAATGGTACTCATAAAATTTGCTGGTGTACTTTGATAACTTGGTGCTGGTCTTATCACCGGATCAATATCTTGTAACTCTAAGATTTCGTTTCTTTCGAGCTCTTCTTGATCAATATCATGTACGTTCGTGTGAGTTCCAGGTTCTGTTTGTACTTCTCGTAAATCAATAGTGGTGATATCCCTCATACTGGTAAATGGTTTATCATCAGCATGGACGGTAATGTCTTCAACTTTTTTGTGTAACCGTAAGAGTATCTTAATCATCTGAATGGAGTACACATTTATAAGCATCAACACCCACCAACCTACCACAAATACAGCAGCAATCTTTAATACTTCTATTATGGTAATTGGCTTACTTAATGGTAAAATTACAAATGATGGAACAAAGAATATATTGATCCACTTCAAACTAAAGTTCATGGATGGGTTTGTAATTTTCAAGTAGTAATGGAGGACTTTCCCCGCTTGTGGTATGAACTTACTGCTGGTATCTAGTATCACTAGTAGTGCTAAATTTATTAACATACCTAACACCGAAGCCGGAAATTTGATCTTTAAGATTTGAATGATGAACTGATTTAATCCATATAAAATGATTAACTCGATGATTATACCAATTGGAACCAATACATAAGCATTTATAAAGTGAGCTTTCAGATAATAAAGTCCATAACCAATCCCTTTGGCTATATTATCAAGAGAAAGTTGTGACATAAATTTGAAATAATCAACAAAGCATATGCATCATAGATAAGGTTCGCACCAATGGAACAAAGTGACGTTAGTCATACGAGTCATTTATGAACCTACAAGAGTGATTGAGGAGTTCTAGTTGCAAATATCCATGGGTATCAATGATAGCAATAGTTTAATTCTAACTACTGAGATCAATATTATCGTATAATATATATTATCTATAGTACATCAAGTACATGCAATCCGTAACCAGTGTCATCATTTACTGAGATTCAATCAAATGTCTGTGTTCTTCTTTAGCATATCTTAATCCACAGTAGCCACAAGTTGAAGCCATTGGCTTATCCAAATTAATAAAAACTTTTGGATGACCTTGTAATGTTGAACCTTTATTACCATCACAAACGGCAATATTTCCTTCAGATAAATATCTAACAGGTTGTTTGGAAATCAATTCCATAGCTGAATATGGTCTTGGTTGTTTATCTAAATCTTTTTGAATGAATCTGTATGCAAATCTGGTGAAGATATTTAATCTACTTTCTTGAGATTTAGTCCATGTTTCATCTCTATTTGGAGCTTGAGTTGCTACTTCTTGATTTTTTAATTCTGCTTTGGTTAATCCCGTAACAGTAGTGTTAAATCTTATACAAGTTTTATTACTTTGAATAACTCTTTTTAACATTTTTAAGTGTTTACAAGTTTTTATAAATTGATTTGTTTCAATTGGTTAATGTGAAAATTTCTCACTGCGAAGAAACTTTTGTTACACACGACAAATAAGTTGTAAGAAATATAGATTAAATCTCTAAACACTATTACTTCACTATAAAATGCCAAAGAAACTCAATAAACAGATTATTAAGATTTATTAATTATTGTATATTCACCCCAAATATCTTAATCCAGAAGTCTGTTCTAATTTAGTTTCACAAAACTAACCCTTATAAAAATAATGATAATAATAGTTGAAAAAGGATAAAATTACAACAAATTTAAGAATTAAACAACAAAATATCAATGAGTCAGCTTATAAAATGTTACATTTCTTTTTACTTCCTTCTGGCTTATCATTAGTTTTTAATGAAGCTCTTGTTGCTGCTTCAAAAACTTCTCTAACACCTTCACCAGTTCTAGCTGAACATTCTAAATAATTTGCTGCACCAATTTTTTGAGCAACACTTTGACCTTCAGAACTTGTAACTGGTTGTTGTTGTAATTTTCTTAAAGCTTCAATAACATTTGGATCATGTCTTAAATCACTCTTACAACCAACTAAAATAATTGGAACACCTTGACAGAAATGTAAAACTTCACTAATCCATTTTTCTAATACATTATCTAAAGAATCTGGTGAATCAATTGAAAAACAAATTAAAATAACATTAGAATCTGGGTAAGATAATGGTCTTAATCTATCATAATCTTCTTGACCTGCAGTATCCCATAAAGCTAATTCAACTTTTCTACCATCAACTTCAACATCTGCAACATAATTTTCAAAAACTGTTGGAACATAAACTTCTGGGAATGTACCTTTAGAGAATACAATTAAAAGACAAGTTTTACCACATGCACCATCTCCAACAATAACTAATTTTCTTCTAATTTCAAAAACTGGTTGAGCCATATTAAATTATTATCTAAATTTGTTAGTATCTTCAGTTTTATTGAGTTAGGGATAAACAATCGACAATCGTTCGGTCAAGAGCAGCTACACGAGAAATTTCAAGTGAGCATTGGATTGAGCGTGTACTTGGTTAAAATCTACCATATCTTTGCTGTACGAGATGGTAATACAGCCTCCGCAGACGCAAGACAATTTCAGGTATCAATTATTGTCATAAATCATATTACTGAATGTAACATTGGTCCCCCTTATACTTAGAAGTGTCTAATGTACATGTTGTCTTAGTCATTTATCAGACACATTCTAAAAATATCTCGCGTTTGTCAAGGGGGCGCTACTTGTTAGTTTGATGTGACCATAACATTGCAGTAAAGAGATCACGACTTGGCTAATTGATGCCATCAATGTCACTTTTCTCTCTCGATTCTCATATGTATGTATCCCACATATACCATTTGAAACACCTTTCAATATAATCAAGCAACCCCCTTGTTTGATCCGTTGTTTACAGTTTCACAATCACACTGATAATTACTAAATAAATCTCATAAACTATTAATTACCATCCATAATGGACATTTGATATAGCCCCTTAATCTGATTCTATACCCTTAATCTTATGATGTATCGATCATTTACCCTTGCCTATTGAAGTCATTTACTTACACTTTGATGTATACGTTCGAAAAAACTTTTCCTGGAAATCTTGAGAAATAAAAAGGGGATAAAGGGGGAGTCGTGCCTGAGGTCGTGTGAGATGTGTCAGTATAGAGTGTGAATGATCCAAGTGTTATATTATGCTATGTATATATACAGAATACAGGTTAATCACTATGTTTACGTTTGAGTTTCAGGCCCCTTTATGGTTTTATCAACCTCCTTTTTATCTGTTTCTACGTTATAAATTTCATCTGATTCGGTATCGATTGGTTCTGATTCGGCCTTAACTTCTCCAACTGATTCATTCGATTCCTTAGTATTTTTGATCTTCCTTTGTGGTAATACTTCGTTGAACGCCTTTCCCCAGTCTTTTGTCTCGAACCACTTACATATGATTTCATAGACGTGACTTGTAGCTAATACTTGACGGCCGTTGATTTTGATATACTTGTCAATAGGTAATCTACCAACTTTGAGACCTAGTTCTTTAGCTTTCGTCACACATAAGTTTTTATGTCTATTTTTGTCCACTATTCCTCCAATTATATACTTTTTACCTTCTTCTAACGTTTCAATAACTTCATCCGTATCAGCAGTTAAGTAAATGTAATCGTCTTTTTCGTCATCTTTCAACTGATTAAGTACTGTGGTATCATTCATACTGATGTTTCTCCATAACTTGTATTGGGGGATTCTTTTCTCAAAGGTTTCTCGAAGTCTTTTGTCAAATGGTTCAATTTGTAAATCAATCTCATAAGGACACACTCTTTTGGCACTATACATTCTGGTAATTTGATTTGACAACGATTTGATTTCTTTGTCATTCATCAAGTCATCAAAGCCACAATCAACTATGCAAGTGACATTCGTCTTTGTTTGTTCTGAAGCTTTGAACTTTTTCACTTTTGGCTCATCATTATACTCTGGTTGATGTTTTCTTTGTCTCTTCTCGGCTTTCTTCTCTCTTCTTTTTTCTCTTTTAATATCCCTATACTGTTCTTTGGTCTGATCCCATTTCCTTTGCTTCAAGATTTTCTTGTATTGATTCTTGGACAACCCTAATTGTTGCCTCTCCTTCTCTTGGGCTTCTTTATCTACTTCAATTGTGGTAGGTTCCATTAGATTTTTCTCGCGATGAGACATGTCATATATTATAGTAAATTAAACCATATACAAAGTTATTGGGGTGCATTGAAGGTGGGTTCGAAAATACCCGACTTGAATACGTCGAATCCACCACCTATCTTTTCAGAGGATTCCAACATTTGAAGCCAAATCTTATCAATTTCCACCGAATCAACAAAGTCTAGATCGTATTGAACCTCTTCCGTTGATGAAGTACCTCCAACGCCGTTATCCGGAAGATCATTGTTTGTGTAAATTTTGGGGGTCTCTGCTTCTTTTTGTGTATCGAAAAGTCCATTTACTGCAACTGGTGTAATACCATTCACGGGACGCGTACCAGACATAGGAGTCTCTGCTGCAGCATATGTATCGAAGAATCCTGGACTAAATATGAAGCTAGGGTCCTGTTTACCTAGTTTCTTTAAAGTCTCTTCACACATATTAATGATCTCTTGAAGTTGCTCTGCCTCATAAATTGGTTTGCAGAATTGTTTACCTTTCTCATAGTTGTTTTCGTAAAAACTGGTGTTAGTAATAGTTCTCAACATGAACGTATGGCCTTTAGTAATTTTCCAAGCGTAGTAGTATCTATTACTTATCTTGGATATCACTGCCACATTAACTTCAAGGCATCTGGTTAAAGATGAAGATAATTGACAGACAGTCTTGTAATACCTAAGATAAGCAGGATCCTTACATTTCTTTTCGTGATCAGGCTGGTTCTTCAAATCAAAGACTACAAAATTGCACCTCATTATCAAAGTCATCATTATATGATTATTCCTGTTGACTGCTTGCTCAAGAGCCGGATTCAATATAAGGTCATGCTTGAAATTACCAATCAATTCAAAGTAATGGGGCATAATCTCTAAAACTGTAATAAGCAATATTTTCTTAATGTAAAAGAATGACAATTCCGGACTTTTTGTTTCATAATAAAGGTAAAAGTAATAGTATATAGCTGAGCAGAAAGATTTTGCTGATAAGTAGAATTTCGTGGTCATTACTCTCGTGATGTTAACATATCTCTCTGGGGGTGGATGTAGACAGTCATTTAGTTCTCCGTACTCATGCGTGAGTAATACTTCGAATTCTGACAACTGTTTGCATAATTCAGCAATATTCACTTGACTTTCTACATTCAACACCAAGTGCAATATATTCCTAACAGGGATATATAAGACTGCATTGTAAAATAACGCATCATTGATATACTTGTCTAACTCTTTGTCCCTTAAACATTCCTCGCCTTCTTTATAAAACGGAATTTTAGTATCGTAAGACCCCCTATGAATCATTAATGGTGTACCAAAGTTGTAGCCCAAATAGATATCATTCAACACCAAAACATGCCATATTCTTCTAATCATATTGTTCATAGGATCAGCTTCTTTTGAAATCGAAGTGTTTTCTGGTTCTCTATTACAACCTAAACTGATCGCCATTTGAATCAAAAGGGCTAACATACCAGCTGCTACTCCACCATCTGCACCATCACCATCCTCAGGGGCATAAGTGTGATATAATTTAGTGAAGAGTGCCAATTGCAAAACAGGAAAACTTGGGTGTCTATATAGATCAAATTGATTTAAACACTCTTCTGAGATATCAATAATATTGATGGTTATAGGATTAGACAACAAGTACTTGTAGTCTTTCTCAGAATCTTGACTGTTTTCATGTAATCTAGAAACATTGACCTCATTTCTATTGGTGAATAATGATAGGTAACTAAGACGTAACATGATAAATAATTGTCCAATAAAAGCTAAGTCTAATCTCTTTTCGATCTTGAGCTCTGTTATTTTCTCATCTTTATACCCTTCAGGCCCAATTATTCGGGATACTTCACGTCTGAATACGTTCTCATCTACAAATGGTGTAAATGGGTAAACGTCTTTGAAGAATATGAGTAGTAATGTCCAAATTACTTTTTGTTTGGGTAAAAATAATTGAATTTGATCGACTAACTTAAGTTCTGATTCAAGTTTACCAGTGTAGAAAGTCAACCCCAATGGTAACGTTTGAGGGTTCTGCTTGCTTTTTTCCAAGTTCTTTTCAACTAAAGTTTTCTTCACATTGTAGTAAGGTAGCAAATCGCCTACTCCCTCTGTTTGAAGAAATTTTTTTTCGAAAACTTCTTCGTCCAAATTGACGGACGTTTCCTTAACTGTTTCTTTTGTCATTACAGACGTCACCTCTGCTGTCATATCTTTCTTTGTGAATATAATAGCAGCTTTAGCATTAGCTTCTGAGGTCTTATAACAATGGTCCCATAGTATCTTTAGTACCCCATCTTTTTGCATCAAAGTGCACCAGCAAAAAGGACCAAAACTCAATCTTTGAAACTCTTCCTTCAGGTGTACAGAGCAATATCCTTCGTAGAAATTGATGTAATCATCGTGACTATAGACAGGGTTAACACCAGTGAAATATTTCTTTGCTCTTACTAAATTTTTACCTGTGAGGCTAGTAGGTGACGTCTTACTTGAACTCAAACTATTAGAGCTACTTTCCATTGATTGGCCCTTTTCCTGCGAACTAGTGGAGACATTTGAGTTATTGTGCTTTCCATTACTGGCAAGGTTGGGGGTATCAAAGCTTGTGAGTGGCTGTCTTGGAGCTTCAGGAGATTTCCAATGAAGTGGTGTATTCACTATTGGAGGATCTCGTATGTTGAAAGTGGAACCGCTATCAATGGGGGGAGAAAGCGATTTCATTGATGGCAATGGTGTAGAATCCTTATAAGAACCAAACGCAAATGGGAAGGAAGGTGAGTCGCTTGAAACTGGACCACCAATGCTCATTAATGATGGTAGTGGGTCCATTGTCTGACGTAGTTTATGATGGTTATTCAAAGCTACATTCAGATTATTCATTTCCAATGACTTTTCAAGCTTTTGAAGTTTTGATTTGAGTAATGCTAACTCATTTTCGGTTGCTTTAGTATCGATTTTCTCTGGTCCCAAACCAGCATTATGTTTATGTAACATTGATGTCACTGATTCTAATTTCTTTGGATGAGGCTGAGGATTGAATCTTATTGGGTTCTTAACACTTTGATAATATGGGGCATGGTTTACATTAACTTTGGAACTTCTTGCATTTTCTTCGTAAACGCATGAGCTACTTGACTTCACGCATTGACTACAGGGTACGCCTCTATCACATTTAGTCTTCCTCTTCTTACAGTTAGAACACACTACGCTTACCCTTTTCTTCTTCTGCTGGGGTTCTAACATGATGATTACTAAGTGCGAATTTACAGATGACAGATTAACGGTGTTGATACAATAAATACAAGATATACAAAACTAATGGATTATGCTTCCTCAATAGCACCATAACCTGAATTGGATTGAGTTTCTTCATTGTAAATGAAGAATTGAACAAATATCGTAAAATCTAAAAATAAAGTTCCTAGTGAACCAGCTAACCAGCTTGAGTTAATTAATAAGTAATTCCAACTCATATCAATACTTAAGATAGAAATTACATACGTCAAGTTACCTAAGCATGCAAACAAGAAGAACATGAAACTAATTCCTTCACAACTTTTACGTTTAAAGTTGAGTAAAATTTGAGGGACCCTGGAGCCCAAGTACAATGCAGCACATAACCATCCAAAGAATTGGGCCAATGGATCAAATACAAGCTCTGGCTCTTCTGGATGTTTGTGTTTGTAATAATTTTTAACATATGAGATATACCAGCCAATCAAACCTGATAAGAATACCATACTGACCATTAAAAATTTGTAAAAAAAATTGTAGAGTGGTGTATTTGTTTTTGACTCTGATTCTTCTGCTACGTTCTCCTCTCTTGATAAAACATGCTCAATAGTATCACCATCAAATGGATTAGCAGGTGATAAATGAATATAATCCGGTTCGGACTTATGACCATATCTTAAGCATTGCCATAGTAATAAGATATCTGCTAATGTATAATAGACTGCTAATATAATCATAGTCGGTAAAACTCCTTGTAATATAGCTCCTAATACATTGAAAATATCACCTGCTAACCATAGTATAACAAACATTAATGATAATCCTTCGCATGATTTTCTAGTAAAATTCTCATAAATTTGTGGAGCAAATACGATAATCCAACATGCAATAGATATACTCCCAGTTATCCCACTTACTGCTTGAGCATTAAGTATGATTGGTGGTGGTGGCATACTAATTATAGTTAAAAGACATTTTTTCTCAGTTTGTCTTTACGTATGGAAGAGTCGTGCACAGGGCTGAGATTTTCAGGAAACTCTGAACGATATGTGGAGTGCCCTTTAAATGAGTCATAAGGGCTCAAGAAATATATCATACTACTAATAACCTCTGCTTGGTGTATCGATTCCATGGATACTATGGAAGATAATTCAACAGTGTGCTACCATATAATTTATATATTACCTATATAATGCGTATTCCGATACCTGATCGTTATGCATCAGACATATTTACTAATCAGTCCATGCCATTAGTGGCTTATTGGGCTAGATGTGCCTGCTTCGTTTACTGAATCCTTACTTCCTCTTTCTTTCTAAGCACTTATTGATATGCTGAGCGAATCTACCTCCGCTGATGTTTCTTCCACAATTTTCACAATTGAAATACTTATTGGTATCACTATTCTTTAGCTTTGTCTTATCTTGTTGATATATGTCCGTATTTGCTCCATGTTTATCTATCAAAAAATGAAACGGCTGATGAGCCATACTAGTGACGGTCTTGAAATTAGAATACTGCTCTAATGTTTGGTTTCTAATTATATTTTGGATCATATCCTTCAAGATACTCTCTGCCTACTCTAAGTTAATACATATTCATATCAAAAATAAGATGAGAATACTTACTAGAATATCAAAGGTTACCTCCATCGTTGTAACTTTCAACAGATCAATTTCGCAGATATCACCATACAAAGTGCGCGATGCCATAAATCTGTACTTAAATGGAGTCAGATGATGAACTAGATATTGTGATTGAGCAGCATGATGAAGTCCAAGATTACAAATTCTTAGAGAAGCAGTTCCCAAAGACTGGTGAAAAGGATTTCGAGCCTGATGGAACTAACTTTCAATCTGATAAGCTCCAAGAGTCAAAGAGTTTGATGTATAGCATCTTACAACAGCCAATAAAGATCCACGAGAAACTGGTCTTACAAGGCATATATATGTCACACGATGATGAAACAATAATCCTTAATATCAAAGGAAACTATTTCAAAGACTTGGGTCGTCATTTGTCTATTCGGGGAAAACCTGTTATCATTTTAAATAAACTAGAAACATTGTATCTCGTGGAGAGAGGTTCAATGATTTTGTACTTAGCCAATGATAAAATTATGAGCTACTTGGATGGTGCAGCTAACTCTTTCAGCTATCACGATTTAATACCGATGTCATTACAACTGCTTTATAGTCATTTCACATCTTTTGAAATCGAGAAATACCAAGTTTTTTCTTACTTAAAACGACTAGGATACTTGGTACAGGATTACAAGCAATTTATATTGCAACGGAAAGAAGAACACTGGGCCCTTCTGTTATATACAAGGCTAATTAATTATTCGGGATTTCAGCGTTCTAAAACTACCATTGGTCTAAACCTAACCAAAACTCACTACCAATCATTTTCACAAATTTTCGACAAGTTAAACTTCATTCCTTCCGCTACAACTTACTCCAGTCTTAAGAAATCGATCGAATCCAATTACTCTCTCCACTTTAATGTTTGGAAGCCTAGGAATGCATTCAGCAAAAAAAATCTTCCTTCGCCAGATTTCCACGTTTGCATCGCTCACGAGTTTCCCAGACTTCACGACATTCATTATCTTTTGAACAAGATCAACTACGAGATACAGCCATTGGATTTTGATTTGAGTGTAAAGGTAAAAGATGCAAAACTAAAATATGGTTCAGGGAGATCTATAATAGTAGCAGTCATAAATAATGGGGTTAACTTCATAAACTTAAGTGAAACGGATTTCAAGTTGAAAGACAGAGTAGTGAATGGATACATTCATCCGTAAATATTGATCGGTTGGACGTCGGGTTCAATCAAGTACTTGAAGTCTTTTATAGCTTCCTTGTATCTCAACTCTTCATATATGTCATTATTTGCATAGAACTGAAGGAAGTTTTCCATCCAGTCTAATGTTTCTTGGCGCTTCTCTCTGTATAGAAAAGCAAAATGTACGTTAAAATTATCTGTTAATAGCCTATCATAATCCACTGATTCTAGTGATTCTAACGCGTGTTTATAATCGTTCAACGACAATAGTCTGGTAAAGAGGTTACTGTGCATGCCAATGATTATTTTTAGCTTATGGAGATTGCCAGCACTGAATCGATTTGTCACTTTCGAGTTGTCACCGTGCTGGGAAGTGGTGAACTTTTTAAGTAGTATTCTGAAAATGAGTTGGCCTTCAAGACTGTAACTGTCCATTAAAGCACTGAATAACTTAGGGTCGATGGTCGCTTTTCTTTGCATTCTTTGATGGTACTGTACCATTTTAATTACCTCCATATCATTAAGTAGGAATGCCAATACATTAAAGTCGTTTTTATTTGATAGTCCACATTGAATTGCAAATGGATCAGAAATTTTCCTTGCAAATGGAAGAGGCTTACGGAAATGTGGAAGTTGATAGTCAGCATCTATATCATTAAGCCTTATCATCGAGTCAAACGGCACCCCTAATGACTCGATACACGACAAGTCATCGTTGGTGAAATCATTGGCTAACTTGGTGTAATGACTGTGATCTCCTCTTTTTGCTCCCACATATGCATCATAATCAGCAAATGAATCACTTAGGAAATCATTGAGCTTCTTCTTTGTTTCAACCCATACTCTTTTATCTCTAGCCACAATGTGCTTATTATTTAAGTAACTAACCGTCTTGTATCTGATGATATCTCTACCAAAAACAACCGATTGATCTTCTTGTTTCACGTGTTGTCGATCCAACAAATCTAGCAAAGTATCCATTGACTTTATGGAGCTAGAGTCAAGGGAACCAAAAGGATTTGTTTTGAACGCAACAGACCTCGTGAACGTTCGTATCATGTTCACCTTTGATTGAAAGAAATTTCGCGATTTGAATCATTGATAGAACTATACAAATGCTGCCATGAAAACCTACATAAGGGGGTACACATGTCTTTATTGTTGTGGAGTTGGTTTAATGGCCTGTGGAGTTTCCAGTTTGTGAGTTGTTTTATCAGAAGAAGTATTTTTCGACTTTTTCCGCCTGTTTCTAGGCTTCGGTTTTTCACCTGTATCGCTAGATTTATTCTTTGATTGATTACTGGTATCAGACACACCAGGGGTTTCATATGTGTCTTTTTCATCTGCATTAGAATTTTGTGGTTTTGCTTTAGGTTTTGCTTTTGGTCGCCTAGGTCTATGTTCTCTAGGCTTGTTGTCCTCTGTGCCCACCTGGTCGTCTTGTCTTGCGCCGTTTGTTTTGTCGGATGTCAGTACTTTCTGATTTGCCTTCTTCTTGTCTCTCTTCTCTCTTTTGGCACCTTTTGGTTCTCCTTTTTCCTCTGATGGATCCTTTTTAAGATCGTCCTTTATCCTATCTTTTCTTTGTTTCTGCCTCTTTTTCTCGTTACCACACTTTTTATTACCATTTTTTTCATTATCTTTTGAGTTGTTTTCAGATTTTGACCCATGTTCTACGTCATTCGAATCATTTTTATCTGTTTTCTTTTTCCGAGTTCTACTTCTTTTTCCAGAAGATTTCCCCTTTCCATGACGTACTTTTCTCCCCTTCTGCATCTCCTTTAGCACTTTAGAAAGGTCGAACTCTTTAGCTTTGTTTTGATCATAACAAGTTTTGAACCGGTCAAATAACTCACCTTTAATTTCATTATTGTCAGAGCACCCTATTTGAGGCCAACGTTGTTCGATACAAGATTCAATAGTAGGTCTATTAGACTCTGAATCATCACTGAACAGTTTGCCCTTTAAATTAGTCTCAAATTGTTCTCCTGCTTGGGTACTCACAAAATGTAGGTAGCACCTAGAGTAAATAGGGTACTCAAATGGATTTAAAGGTACTCTACCCTCGACGTATACAGAGCCAGTTATAGATTTAGTATCAGTTATTTCCGATAATTGACTTTTAAAGTCATCCTCCGTTAACCCTGGGGGTAATGATCGTATTACCAATTTCAACAGGTTCACCATTAGGTATCTTTGAAAACTTCGCACACAGGTATTTCTTCGTATGAATCAATTACTATCTGATATACAACGATGTATTAAGCTACCAGTACAGCAGCAAGTCACTGAGTTTGATAGGATATTCAATATTGATCCACTAAGAAACCAACATATTGTAAAAATCTACAATGAGAATTTCCAAAATCTTAAAGAAATAGATTCTAAAGTAGAGGGCTGTAATTTTTATAATGATTGGTTAGCATTCAATGAAATGGTAATCAGTTTCAGTAAGCTAAGTAACCAGTTAGAACCGAATTCTTTAATAAAACTGTTTGACTTATACATGAAGTTTCTCGAAGACCTTACAACAGCGTTTAGTAATAACAGAGGTTGGGTATTGCACAATTTGATAAGACTGACAATTAATTACATAATACCATTGGCAAAACAATTAGATCTTCAGTTGTATTACAAAGAGTATTGCTCTCTTCCCAGATTGTCATATCTAGCATCAATTTTATTGAAGATTTTTAATAATATAAGGTCACAGACTAACGAAGAGAATCAACAGAAAGCGAAGATCCTTTTATTCATTGGTAATAAATTATGCTTAATTTATTTCAAAATAGACAATCCGTTATTGTGTAGGAATGTTTTCAGTAATATCAACACATTGAATTTGAGTCCTAAAAGCTACCAAAAGCAAGAATTAATCACGTATCGGTTTTATTTATCGAAATTTTACATGATTAAAAACCAATTAATCGACAGTTATCAACACTTGACGTGGTGTTTGATCAACTCTCCAGCCACACAGCATCCAAATACAACTAAAATCCTCAAGCTTCTCATCCCAATTAGTATTTTAATAGGAAAAAGACCTAATTTCAAGTATATAAAAACGGTGTTCTTGAGTCAATTGCCAAAGTTCATAATGGTGTATCAGCAAATATCCAATTCCATCAACAATGGTAATTATGCACAATTTGAGAAGCTAGTCCAGATGAGTTCACAGTACCTTAAAGAGAGTAATCTACTCATTACCCTCCAAAATAAAGCACCCATCTTAATTATACGAAATTTATTCAGAAAAGTATGGTCAATATCTGGTAAGCCACTAACATTAAGTTATGATGTGTTGATTGAACTGGTCAGAATATCTGGATTCCACTTTAAAGTGGATGATTTCATCGTCGAAAACTTGTTGATATCTTTGATAGACCAGAACTTACTCAAAGGTAAAATTTTCCCCAGATTAAGGGTAGTGTCTCTTGCCAAATCGAACGTCTTCCCACCGGTTGACCAAATCAACTTTATAAGATTTGGAAATGGTGATGAGGTTACGTTGAGTGCTAGTGATAGATGGTTAACGATTTAATGAACTGTATATTTTGCAAATGTAAACCTATCAGACTGTAATCCGTCATTCGCGATTGTTGCTCTTTACTTCACACGATCAGATCATTTTATATCTCAACTATGCCTTCTCCTCTAGTAGAAGATAAAATAGGTGATCTTAACAGTCAATTAGCCCGTTCTGCTGCAGTCGGTGGCTTAAAAGGTCTGTTATTTGGTTTAGTTACTGGGTTTGCTCTTCGGTATAGATATAGCCATGGGGTCAATAAGGGATTTTTCAGAACTCCATACCAAGTAGGATATATTGTTTGCTGTACTGCAGTTGGGTTAACATTCAGTGCAGAGAAGACTACCCAGAAAATGTCCAAACAACTAATGGTAGAGGAGGAGTTGAGACAACAAGCTTACTTACAAGGAAAATGAATCATGATAAATAAATCGGATGATCGTGAAATGATAGCGACATGATATATATGATTATAATATAAATATTACGAATAAAAGGCTTCTTCGTGAAATTTGAGCCCATTCTCTTTACTCCATACTTTAACATTATTTACAAGGCCCTTAGGTCCCGCTCCTAGTACCCATACTTTGGATGCGTCATTTTCTGTTACGTTATTATTTGGCAAGTCCTTGCAACAGACTAGATTGGAGTTAATTTCCACGGGTCCAGTACATTGTGTAAACCCTTCATGCAAACACCAATTATAGTATCTGTAGTTCAATTTAGGTCTACCTTTATAAATTTTGTTTGTGATATTAAGCTTTTCAATTGTGTCCTTGTAGTTGTTCAAGTAGTTTCTGGACAAATCATTCATTGACTTAATCTTTGGCATAAAATGTTCATTGGTACCTGAAGAAGTTGTGGTTCTAAGAGAATGGGTAGGTGAGAGATCAAGTGTCTCATCGGCTTGCTCTTCATATTCTGGCAGCCCCATATCGACCATAAAGGAACCTGTTACCTCAGGCAAGCAATCATTGCTTTGGGATCTAAAACAATCATCATCTTCCTCAGTGTTTTCCTCGTCTTCATAGACTGATATATCCACATTTTCGTCTTCCCATGTGCTGCCCATTGCATTTGTGTTCATGGTTGGGTTAAGAACCATACCACTCTCCAAGTCAAAGGTCCCGTATTGAGTAACATCATCGATAGTCTCCGATCCGGTAACAAAGATCTCAAAATCATCACCATGTATATACCCATCAAAGAATTTTAAAATAGCAATGTCTCTGAAATCCTTGATGACCCAAACGATTTTGATTGGAATACCATGGTAATTCATGCATCTTAGGATTGGTAATGCAAAGGATATAGCAGAACCTCCTACAACTATCAAAACTCTTTTGGTATTAATGACCAATTTTGAGATTTGAAATTGGGAGTTTTTAGTGGGTTTCAGGGTCAAGAATAGCAAGTTAGGATCATAGCTACCAGTAACTAAATATTGGGACTTTGTGAATTGAAAATTTCCTTTTCTTACTATAAGCTTCTGATTTGTGTCATTTGGTAAAGAGACTAAAGTATAAGGATGGTAGTTTGGGATAAAGTCATTCAAAACATCATTGAATGGAGTAGTTTTCTTTGAAAGTCTAATGTGTGATGCTGGAAACATAGATTTCCGTTGAATCAATCGATTGGGGAACTCAATCAATGATAAGTTAGGTGAGATATCAAGTATTTTGAAATCATGCTTTGATGATGTTTGGGTCATAAGCTTTCTATTGATTATCTGATATAATAGTATACCGATATTAAAAATTGTATAGTTGGTTAACTTGTTCGGCCGTACGTGGATTTGTAAGGTTAATACTATTATCCATGTTAATGTATAATGAAAAGTGTAGAACACTTTATAGAAGCTATTTTTGAACTTCAGTATTGAGGTGAATAAGATTATAATAAATGCAGTCAAAGCTACCCACCCGTATGCATTTTCTCTTTTGTAAGCTTTTGTTAAAGTATTTTGTTTCACAAAGTACCCCATATACAATACGCAATGAGCCACAGATTCGAGTATTATGAATCTACTCAACCATTTGTGAATTGGCAACAATGATAAGTAAAGTGTATTCGGTAAAGGACTGGGTCGTATTGTTAAAAATAATATAGGTGTTAAAGAATTCACCGCAATTTTACCTAACCTTCTGGACAAAATGATTAAATCACCATTGTTTAACTCACTTAATGACAATCCGGAAAAGATGAAACCCCAAACGCATAACTGTATTATCGTAGACAAATTGTAAAGGAATATGAAAAGAGCCTTCTTCAATATTATTCCACAGATTCCCCGATCATTTAGCTTATTATGGCCCCATTTTAGTATTTTGAATTTATTGTGAAAATAGTAGCCATGCTTTATGAATGTATTTATAATGGGAATAAACAATATTAGAACAATCAATGTTATGGTCGTTATGTTCCCATACTTGACAGTAATAGTCTTCAGGAATTCCTTGTACTGTTTAGTCTTCCCTTCTGGGTAGTGAAACCATTGACCTGGGTCCATGTTGATTGCGAACTTCTGTGATTCAATCAAAAGTTTTGGATCAAGTCCGATTTGCGGTACGGCATCTCATTAAATATTTAATCCTATTTACATTTGGCTAATAAAGGTTATTGAACTTTCTCTTATCTATCATTCCTGACCGTGTAGGTGCTGTAGTCTTTTTCTTTTTGTTAGTGTTGGTATTTTGGTTATTATCATTATTGTTTGCGGAGCTGTTATTATAATTATTGTACTTGTTATAGCTGTTATAATTACTCCCATAGCTGTTGTAGTTGTTGTAGTTACTGGTATAATTAGTGTTGTAGTTGCTATTATAGTTGTTGTTGTTGTCGTAGTTGTTGTAGTTGCTCTTGGACTTGTTATTTTTATTCCGATTGCTCTTTATCATACCAGATCTTGAGGGATTAATAGAGTTTGTATTATTCTTAACTTGGTCAACAAATGCAGGCCTTTTAGGCAATTTATTATCAAATAGTCTTCCGAAGTATTTCTTTCTCAAATTCACGGGTAAGTTATCTCCTGAGAATGCACTCCCACTGATATTGGGCACCCTTGAATTTCTCATTTGCTTACAGTCATCTCCGTAATGTCCTTCATCTCCACAATTATAGCAGTATATTACAGGTAGTTTATCAGGTTGAAAATCTTTCTTGAGTAGGTATGACCTCCAAATGTAAGGACAGTTATCATCATTATGATTGAATAAATCACAGTGATTACAATATTGTTTCTTTTTAGCTTTATTAGTACAATCAATAGCCTTATGGCCTCTATTACCGCATTTTGCACATATCATAGTTGTAGGACACTGCGTTTCATAATGATCTCCTACGACACCACACTTATGGCATATCACCGTTTTACATTTAGACCGTATATGACCTCGTTTATGACAGTTTGCACATATAGGGCCTAAAGACTGGTTATTATTTATAGTCTTCCCACTAGGGTCTATTACTCCAAAGTATCTTCCACTCCCTCTGAGTTCAATGAGCTCATCCGGGTTAGTATTTACTTGATCAAAAGAAAGTGAATGGATCTGATTGTCTTCCTTAGTATCCATGCCTTTGGGTAAACTGTTGGTGAGTACTTTTTCTGTACTCTTAGAAGACATGCGATGAGTTCTTCTATTGCTTCTCTATATTTCAAGTAGTTGATTCTTAATGTTATTGTCAACCTACTACTGATAAAAAAACTTTTTGTATTTTCTCATCGTCGCACCATGGGAGTATAAACCAACGGGTATACCGAAGGTCATTAAATAGTTAGTGATCGGAGGTGTTTCGCTTCAAATGCCCTTAGTGACGACAGTCTGTTGATTGAAACCATAAACTTCCTTAATACATTAATTCGAATGTAGCATCACGTGACGGTGATTGCGGCACTAGCTACTAAGGCGTACTGTTTCCGACTTATAGCTCCGTAGTATACTGAAATTGACAATATTATTGTTTAATTTAAGGTGCATTGGAGAATTGGATACACTAAATAGACTTTTAACTATTTTCACTAGTGTACTACCATTGCGAAACACAATATGTGTATGCCTTGCTATTTTAACCGTATCCTAAAATAGTAGTAGGAATCAGATGATTCCTGCTCATCTCCTTTTATAGCTTACTTTATCCCGTAAAAAGTACGTAGATTAATCTAAAGATCGCTCCGTACCTCTCCGCGCCACCCCCCCTTCACTCCGCTCAAGCCTTGAATGGTTGCGAAAACTGGAAGGTTCTGCGGAATCAGGAAAAAGGAGGATCACCCAAACCTAAAAGGCGTCAACCACTAACAATTGTCATTTTTTTTTATTCTGTTACAAAATTCCAATGATTCATGATGTTTGTTAAAGAAGAGATACTCCCATCAACGGATCCTAAATCTCCTTTTTATCTTAATCTACCAAAGGCTGACGCTAAGCCGATAGATGAATTAATCAAGTATTTTAAAAATTACAAGCACTTAGTCAAAAATCTATTACACTATTTCAAAGAGATATCATTGGTTAAAGAATTTGAAGCAAATTTGAATAACCAATTGTTGAATTCTTATATAAATAGTACTGATAGTAATACTAATGGTCTGAGTAGTGCTATATCACCAAACTCACTGACGACAAATGTAAAAGGATTGTCAAACAAATCGTTAAATATTTCGGGAAATACGAAAGGAAATGCAAGCAAACCATTAAATACATCATCCAATGATTTGAAACGTCCTGGATTGTTGAAATCAAAGTCAAATTCTAATCAATCGTTCGTTAGTTTGGCTTCCTTCAGATCCGTGACTCCCACCACCAAAAGTCCAATGATTAATACTATCAATGCAACAATTATAACTCATCACCAACATTTATTTCAATTAAATTCAAAACATCATAAGGAGCTTACCAGTAAGTTAATCCCAAAACTCGAGAACTTGTTGAAGAACTTGTCCATAAAGATCAAAGAAATAAAAAGTAGTTTAAAGAATGATAGTTTTGTGAATGATTCCATCTTGAAGGAGATCAGTAAAACAGGTGCAATTTTGAAGGACTATACTCAAGCAGTGGAAGTTTATAATACTCATCAAGTTACTCATGATGGTAACGATGACGAGGCTGATGATGATGATATTGACCCTTACGCCACATCTAAAAACTATGATGATCCCTTTTTAATCAAACTCAAATTGAATTATCAGGTCAAGAATCAATTGATCAAAGAGAATTATTTATTTGCTGCTTTCATTAACTTGCAAAATATTTCAAAAGAGTTGCTTACATATATCTTGAAGGATTTGGTTTCTATTCTCGAAAAATTCGATAAGATAAACCCTTTGAATATCCATAATTTGAATATCAACTTCGATCCAAACAGTGAATGGGAGAGTTTCATTTCTACTAATCCACATTTTATCAATTTTTACACGGATTCAGGTACAAATCCTAGGAAGGAAATAAGGCACTTCAAGAACATCGTTTTGCCTTACTCTTCTTCTATTCACAATAAATGTATAAGATTTGGTATCATATACAAGAAGTCAAAGTTGTTGAAGAATTATAACAGGTATTATTACTTGCTAACCTGTAACTACTTGCACGAATTTAGAATCGAGAATACCCAGGCTACAACTCCTCCCGAAAAGCCTAAAACTAAGTTGACAGGGTTTATCAATCACAATGACGTACCAATAAAATCTTATAATTTGAATAATTACAAAGTCATCATCAAAAATGAGAAGAATCTCAAATTCAACCTAGTGAAATTAACAAGTGGTAAACAAACTAGCTTCAAGTGTAGCAATGCGGTAGACTTTCAAAACTGGTTTAGTGACTTGAATGACCTATTACAATTTGAAGGGGATAGTCACGCAAGATTTGAGTTTGTGGAACGGAAATTGGCTGCTAAAGAGGACACGAAAGATAGTAGCATATCTCCTTCTTCTGTTAATGGCGCTAAACCTAAAGGACATACACCACAGAAGTCGACATCTTCTTTAACTTTGCCTCCACAATCTATGACGTTACCTACTCAGTCACATGCACAATCACAATCTTTACAAGGTGTATTTACTCCTCATATTCGTACACCATCAAGTTCTGGTTCCGATAAGAATCCATTTGATCAATCATTTAAATTGAACGATCTGATGGCATCAAGTTCCAATGCTAGTCATTCACATTCAAATCATAGTTCTAATCCTACTTCCCCAAACTCCAATTTTCAGCATGAAAACTATTTGAAACTTCAACAAGAATACTTGAAACAGCAACAAGACTTAATTAATTTCCAATTGAAAGAGAATGAAAAGTTGAGAGGTAAACAATCAGCTCAACAACTACCACCGGGTCAACAACAGCAACAGCCACTCAATCAATCGTCTGCTCCTTCTAAATTACTTATTCATCATTCACACTCCAATTCAGTTGAATCAATCAACTTGGGTAGCTTAGATTTAAACTTGAAAGATCTACCACAAGGCGATCGTGATAATTTACACAAGTCAACTTCAAATGTGAGTTTAGCTTCAATTGAATCTAATCACCAGAGAATTAACAATTTCCTTCAACAAAATCAAGACTTAGTACCACAATTTTTTGTTACTGATGAAGATGAAAAGGATGAACAACAAGAGAAGTAGATAATAAATACACATTGATTATAGATTATGTAATCAGGTAAAAGCTCATATCTCGACCATTTTACAAACGGACTCGCATCACGTATATTGCTCGATTGCGCATGTTTTTTTCCCACTAATAATGAGTTACAGTTCAGGTATTAAGAAGCACGAGTCAGCCATTGATAGTGATCATGACTTGACAGATTCCGAAATTCCACCTAGACCAATCAGGAGATCATCATCATTGTTCTCGCTTTCCTCTAATCAAGAGCCATTACCAAGACCTGAAGAACATGAGTATACTGCTTTTATTGAAGATAAAAGACATTTTTCTTTAGTCAGGAACTTACATATGGCTGATTTCATTACATTATTGAATGGTTTTAGCGGATTTTACTCCATTATTAGTTGTCTTAGATTTGCTTTAACTAATGATGACAAATATGTTCAAAGAGCTCATTTCTTTATTTGCTTGGGATTATTCTTTGATTTTTTCGATGGGAGGGTTGCAAGATTAAGAAATAAAAGTAGTCTTATGGGACAAGAATTGGACTCATTAGCTGATTTAATAAGTTTTTCTGTGAGTCCTGCAACAATTGCATTTGCAATTGGTTTTAGATCTACCGTTGATGTATTAATTTTAACTTATTGGGTCTTATGTGGTTTAACAAGATTAGCTAGATTTAACATCTCAACTAATAATATCCCAAAGGACAAATCCGGTAAATCACAATACTTTGAAGGGTTACCAGTTCCAACAAACTTAATCTGGGTTGTTTTTATGGCTTATTTGGTGTATACGAATCAAACCTTAGACAACTTACCTGGCCCAGTTTATTTTAAAGATTCATTTATTGAATTTCATGGTGTCGCTTTGTTCTTTATTTTACAAGGTTGTGGGGAAATATCAAAGAGTTTACATATTCCTAAACCGTGAATTATATATTTCGTAACTACAAAATTTACAAGTTTTCATCCTTATTCGTGTTTGCAACATGTTTGTCGTAATACTCTTTGGGGAAATTTTTAGGATCGAGTACGCCTATATTATTCACGTTCCATCGAAGTGTGTGTGTATGTTCACTAATATCATTGATACCGCATGTGTCCCATATCACTGAGTGTAGTTGATAATACTTCCATATTCTACTGTAATATCCAATTCTAGCTAGGTTTCTATCATCTTTTTGATTTATGCCAACCCCATTCAAATCTGTAAGAAACTTCACTATTAGATCATTGATTTCTGCTTTCCCATCTATCTGTTTTAACAAAAAATCGACTTTTATCTGATCTGGCGTCTTTGCTAAGTTATTGTATTGAGTATCTATAACCTTTACGCTATTCAAGGCCTTAATAACCCTCTTTATCATGTAATCTCGTGGTATCGTATTCGCAATTCATCTGAGAAAAACTTGAAAATTTTTTCAATACTTGAAAGGAATTACAATGTTTAATAACTTAATTAAGCAGAGTTTGAAGAGAAGTGTTCAAGGGTTCAAGCCTTATGGATCTATTGGAGCTTCCAAATCTCAAACAAGTTCATCTTCATTTAATATAATTAAATATTTCTCACACACCACTATCAGCTTGAATGAGAAGAAGAAAGATGATAAAATTCTAACTGATGACTTATTAGCTAAAGCTGGCTTCGAAGATGAACAAGCCGAATCGAAGCAATCTCAAGAAGAGCAAAGTAAAAGAAGAAGAAGGAGAAATCAAACTTCTAAAGACAAGCAAAGAGAAAAGGCTGCTAATTGGTTTTATATTTCATCATTGGCAGCATCAATCGCAGGAATGGGTTATTTGAGTAGAGATTGGGACTCTGAAGAGGAACAGAAGAAGTTAAAGGCAGAGGAAATTCCAAATGGATATGAACCTAAGAACATGTACCACAGAATGACAACTAGGTTATCCAGTCTTTTTACGTTCTTCAGTGAACCAGTATTTGAAAACTTGTTGCCACCACCAGCTCCAGAGCCTTATAGGAGACCATTAACTTTAGTCTTAACCTTAGACGATTTATTAATTCACTCTGAGTGGGATACTAAGAACGGATGGAGAACTGGTAAAAGACCAGGTTTAGATTATTTCTTAGGTTATTTGTCTCAATATTATGAAATTGTAATCTTTGGCTCAAATAGTCAAATGTTCAGTGAAAAGACTGTAGCAAAATTAGATCCATATCATGCATACATTAGTTATGCTTTATTCAAAGAAGCTTGTCGTTACAAAGATGGTAAACTAATCAAAGATTTATCATTATTGAATAGAGATTTATCAAAGGTTATCTTAATAGATATTGATGAAGAGAGTTGGGCCTTACAACCAGAAAATGCCATTCCAATGGAACCATGGACAGGTGCTCCAGATGACAAATTGATCAAATTGATTCCATTCTTAGAATTTTTAGCCACACAAAATATTAAAGATGTCAGACCTGTTTTGAATAGCTTCAAAGACAAGTATCATCTAGTTGAAGAATACCAAGAAAGGGAAAACAGATTGAGAGAACAGTGGATGAAAGATAACAAACACTTATTTGAAAATAGACCAAATGCTGGTAACTTTTTAGCTAAGTTAATGGGTTTGCCAACCAGTTCAATCAATAAAGAACCTAAGATGCCAATAGATATCATCAGGGAACACGGTCAGTTACAATACCAACATTTTCAAAAATACTTGAAAGAAAATGCTCAAAAGTTCTTGGAGGAAGAACAGAAATTAAAAGAAGAATTTGGTAAGATTACTCTTAACAAATTAATCACTGAAGGAGCACCAAATCCTGAAGAAATTGCAAAAATTCAAGCTGAAAGAGCTGCAGCTGAAGCTGAAAAAGCAGAGAAATAATCCTTTTGTATATAGGCAAATAAATTTCGTGTAACTACTAATTTCCGAGCCCCCTTATGTATCCCCCATTTTTATCTGTTTCATCAATTCCGTAATCGGTATGGTCGTCTCTCATTGGCTGCACTGATCAAAAAGATAAAAATTTTCACGCACAGAATCTTGTTTTCAGTCATAACTCATTCAAGAAATTATGTCGAAGCCTATAATAACACCAAGACAAAACCCCATAAATGCTAAAAGTCCTATCGCTATATCTCCACCTATTCTGGTACGGTTAAAGACTTCAAACGGATCAAGCAATGGATCATCCATCAACATAAAAACTAATAGCTCAGCTGCCTCCCCTGGATCTGGAATTGTCACTTCTAAAGAGTGGGTATTACCTCCAAGGCCGAAACCAGGTAGAAAACCTAGTGTAGATACTCCTGCAAGCAAACGCAAAGCTCAAAATAGGGCCGCTCAAAGAGCTTTCAGAGAGAGGAGAGCGACAAGAGTTCAAGAATTAGAGGCAAAATTATTAGAAGTTGAAAAAGAAAGGGATGTTAAGGAAATGGGCCTTATAAACACCATAAACAAATTAAAACTCGAGAATCAATATTTGGTCAAATCATTGGATCAAATGAAGCATGAAATTTCTATGTTAAAACTGAATAAAGGTGGCAATAACAACTCTCCCGCTCACTCAGCACACTCAACATCACCTACTAACTCGATCTATTCAGTTCAACAAATAAGCCCTGCTCCATCAAATGCTGCAGATTCTCCTCCAAATACTCATAAGAGAAGTTATCAACCGATCAAGAGTGATACCCAATCATCAGATTTCGATTGCGGTGTGTGTTTGAAAGACGATTGCTTGTGTGAGTCTGTAGGTATTAAACATAAAGACAACTTGGAAGAGAAAATATCAAACTTCAAACCGATGCTGGCAGTAACATTGAAGCGTAAAGCATCCACTGAAATTGACTTTACCTATAAATTTAAAAAGACAATGCCAGATTTCAAAAAAGCGAAGAAAGTACAGGTGGAAGAAAGATTCGACGAAAGCTCACCTGTTGACAATTGTGGTTTCTGCTCTGATGACACTCCTTGTGTTTGTAGGGAAGCTGCTAAGGAAGCTGCTAAAATAAATGAATCTTTAAATAACGACAAATCAGAACAAGAAGAAAGCGATGAAAGTGATTTCGATGACGACCATTCAAAGACCTTACCACCTATACAACTGTCTTCAATAATCAGAAAAGGGTCATTACCTGTGATGCACCCTGGTCCTACAGTTAACATAAGAGATATTACGAATTTGAATTCAGGACAAGTGGTAACACCGAATGCGATTGGTACTCCACCAGCATTAACACCAGGTGGTATAATAACACCATCTGTGGGCACGCCGAATGCAAGCTCGAATACTACTTCCAAGCCAAGTGGCTGTACGGGAAACCCAGGTACGTGCGAACAATGTCAGATGGATCCTATGTCTACGTTATTCTGTGCTACAGTTGCCAACAAAGCAAATGAATCAAATGAAAGAGAAGTATCGAGAAGGGCTTCGAGTATCTCAAAGGAATCTACTTCATCTGCTCCTTCAACACCGAGCTCAAGTGTAAATTTGGCTGCATTAACAAATGCGATTGGATTGAATGCTTCCAGTACCACTCCTTCAACTCCTGGAGGGATGTTTATTCCTTGTGCTGACGCATATAAGACATTGTCTAGACATAAAAAGTTTAATTCGGTAGATTTCACTGCTTTGGTTGGTAAATTAACTACTAGAGGAATGCAAGTTGAAGTCCAATCTGTTGCTAATGTTTTACGTGAATTGGATAGGAGATTGTATAATTAAAGTTGGATAAAGGTTTGTTTATAGGAAATAATGATAATGTAACACTTCGTAAAATTCTGAAATCATCGCGAATCGAAATTTGGCTGTTATCCATTGCTACTTACACTTATAATGATACGAGAGCAATATATAAGAATACGGCTCACTGCTACAACCCTCTTAGGTACCTGCTCTCCTGTTTTCACACCAGGAGCTAAAAGGCGTACAGTATTGCATCAGGTTAGTCACTTCTGTAGATATGCTAACCCGTTGCAGAATGCAAATGACTCGTGGAAGATAAGACACGATAAACTAGCGAAGGACGTAGATGTGGATATGTCTGTTGATGCTGCTTCTTCTGATGAACTATCAAATGTTTTAAAAAATAGGTTACGTTTGGCTAGATCAGACATCGAAAATGTTGAGCATGACGAACTTGATATCAGTCAAAACAAGCACAACCGTGCACCCCTCGAAACAGAACTCAAAGCGGTTCCCAAAGATGCTTTGGACTATTTGAATAAGCAAAGAGAGGTGAAAGTGAAGCTTCTTCGAAAATGGCTCAGACAAGATGATAATAACAGCCTCACACAAGTTGTACCTTTGAAAAAAGATGAGCTACCCCAGCTAGCCCATGAATTAGGTAAGGTTTTAGATAAAAGAGGCATTCATTACCTCCATAGAAGTGCAGAAAGTTTAGAGACTCGTTTCCATAAATCACTACTGAAAATTGATCATTTAAACGATTTCAGTGCTTTGAAAATCGACTTAGTCAATAAGTTTGTTAGTCCCTCAAAGGATAAGACATTGTTAAAGCTAAGCCAAGAAACACAAAGTAGCTACTATTCTTCTACATCCTCCATGACATCAACATTATTTCAATTCTATACTCTTTTGAATGATTATGACTACGACAATCCTGATCCTGAAAGATTCAAATTTGGGACTTTCACTAAATTTGCTCGTTCACGTCCTTCAGCGTTTGTGGTCTCTGAAAAAGCGCCGGGAATACATTCTGTAGAGTCGGATAAATCTTGCGATTCAGAATCATTTTTGAGTAAATTTGGTCATATAGCAGAAATCATATTGACTAACGAAGCTGCTGATATGGCCTTATTCAAGGAGATTTATAATGAACTCCTAGCTGATGAGGATGCAGATAGCAATATGCCATTCATGTATGATCAATTATTAAAGTTTGAAAAATTCAAGAATCCTGAAAATATTTATAACATCAGTACTTTCGATAAATTCCTAATGAGAAGTCAGCTTGACTGCTTCAGCCCCAAATTGTCAGGTAACGGCACATTTGACTTGAAATCGAGGGCCATATCCGAAATTCGGTATGATAGTGATAATGTCAATATGGAACATACAGAATATCCTTTCAAATTCAACTACAAAAATGAGATGACAGATTTAATACGAACTGGCGCCTTGATGAAATACTCATTCCAGGCTAGGATCGGTCAAATGAACGGTATATTCTTAGCTTTCCATAATATCAAACAATTCCTAGGATTTGAGTATCTCCCTCTTGAGGAGATTGATAAAGTTTTTTATAATGATTCTGACATACTGTCGTATTTGGCTGCAAACCACTTCAGATACAGTATTAGAATGTGGAGATCACTCTTGGATACTATCAAATCTGATTTAAACTCCAAGCATTTCAGAGTAATTCTAAAGCTGGAAAGAAAACCACAAACTAGATTCATTGTCGTAAAGGTCAGTGCGGTGCCTATGAGTGATGCAGAACTAGCAAACTTGAACAGCATGAGTGCAGACATGAAAGAGAAATTGAGTTTGTTAAACGAGGAATTCATAGCCAAGAAAATAGATGAACAATCTTACCTTGAAAGCAAGCAAATCATTCTTAAAGGTTATAAGGTAAAGCTAGATGCTTTCAATGACTCTTTGGTGGATAAAGTTGTTACGTACACCCTCGAGTCGAAGCAATTCATTAATGGTAAGAGACTGGATTTGTATGAATTTCCTAATATAGATGATCGGTGGAAGATACTATTTCACACTATTAGAGAACGCCCAGATATTGATTTACATAAGAGTCATTGGCGCTTGATGACAAAAGATTTAGTTCTAAAAGTGGCCAAATCCCCGAATAAAAAATCTGAAGGTGCGCTTGATTCAAAAACAAGTCAAAGAAGTAAAGTAGATCTGAACAGTCAGGAAGTTTCTGCTTCTTTGGTCAAAAATAGAGATCTTTTAAGCAAATTGAAAGCGCTCAAATCTAAAAAAGAAATCAGTAAGAAAAAGAAGCTACCAAAACTGAACGGTAAATGATACATAGACACGACTGGAAATAATCGAATAAATAATACATTAGAACCCTTGCATTCCTATTATAC
This sequence comes from Yamadazyma pseudoaaseri, assembly GCA_030674785.1. Classification (NCBI taxonomy): domain Eukaryota; kingdom Fungi; phylum Ascomycota; class Pichiomycetes; order Serinales; family Debaryomycetaceae; genus Yamadazyma; species Yamadazyma pseudoaaseri. The sequence continues at coordinate 19,735 of JAKUBW010000018.1, read as the reverse complement.
AAATAAATATGTTACAAAAAAGTGTAGAAATTAATCATCCTCAGCTACAAGGTGGGAAATCTTCTCTTGAGGTGTGGAGAAGATGTCACGCTGTAGCCCTTAGCATTGAATTTGGTAGAGTCGACGTTGTATGCCTCCTTAACCATTAAGTTAACATTATCGTTGAGTTTTAAATTCTCAGAAGGAAGATCTGGTGTGGTTTCAGTTTCGTCGTCGTCGTCATCCTCATCATCATCATCAAAAGTGGTTTCTTCGAAAACATAAATAGTTTCATTTCCCTCACAATTTGAACCCATTAATTCAATCAATTGATTATAATATAAATCAAGAATCGATTTTGAATCTTTAATACTTGACCGACCATTAACTAATTGAAATGGAACACATTTCCAATTCACTCTTGTCAAAAAGTCAATCTCAAGATAGTTTAATTCAGGAACCGCCACACCACCAACTTTTGCATAATGCTCGTTAGTGAAGAAATAATCTTCCATAGATTTCTGTGATATCATTGTTGCTACAAGTAAGAATCTATGAACAGTCCAGCTATTCAATGTGAAAAATGGTTGATAATTATATGACAAAAGATCGATATAGTAAATGGTTGTTAGCAAATTAGAATTTGATAAATTGTTGAATTTGGTTAATCTGGTCAAATAATTTATCACGCTTATGTTGGGAGGGGTCCTTGAATGATACCTTGTCAATAATGGATTTTTATCCCTTGAGTTACTTGCTTGTGATCCACTAACTGATGCAGGAACGTTCTTATTATTCAAACTAATCAAGTTTTTTATCATTCTCGATATTAAAGTAATAAGATCATTAGTATCGCAATGTATAAAATTTCTTGAAACAAATTTTGTGGAGTCATTATGTGGTATAGGTGGTTTTGTAACCTCCAAATCATTAATTAACTTATGATTTTGGTTGCTTTTTGGTTGTACTTGTAAATCAGTAGGACTGGAATTAAATGACTTTATCGAAGATGATGTTGAACTTAATTTATCATCGATAATAGACAATAATCTAGTTCTTTTTCTGTTTACAAGAACTCTATGGGATCGAATTGACTTAGTTGATCTATGATTCTTTGAATAAAATGACGAAGAATTAACTGTTAGTAGTTTTTTATTCTTTATGTACTTTAGTAGGAACGGGTCTACGTTGCCGTTGTCCGAATCTGGAGACAGCTTCAAACTATTCTGCCTCAGTCGATGATAGTCATGATACTCCTTTAGCTGTATTACCTCCTTTGGGGATATTACAGGTGTATTCTTGGTTGAAGTTGTTGTAGAAGTAGACATTAAAACAACTCAACAAGGCTACAAGGGTATTTTTATAATTTAGGAATATGTGCTAATTTTAAATGTAAAGGTGTGTGAGAACTGGTGTCAACGTGGGTATACCGTTAAAATTTTTTAATGATGTATTTCGTCGTGCATACACTACACCACAGCGCACGCGGCAGAAGGTATCATCAGACATTTCGCAACTTTTAACTAAACTTTACATTACACTAAACATATCAGAACTAAACTACTGACTTGAACTACTATTAACATCTTGATTGAATAATTTCTTTTCATCTGGAACTCCGTCTGGAAATCCGTCATTCCTGATGTCATTTTCAAATTGTAAAACGCCTTCCTCCAAATTTGACTTTGGACCCTTATACCACTTTTTAGCAGCAACCTCGTAATAAATATAAGCCAATAACATTGGACCAAAATATACAACAACAGTCCAATTCATATTATCCAATGTTAAATTAGCACCAGTAGTGTATGGGAAACATAATACTGGAATCATAACTGCAACGAAACTTACACTAAGAAATCCTAATGGTCTAGAAAAAACTCCTAAGCTGAATGGACCTCTCTTAAATGTATGATAACTATAAGTAATCTTGAATATAATTGGCATTATAAACGAAACAAATCCAGCAATACCTCCAACTGAAAAAATAGCCCAGATAGCCGTTTCATTGGCAAACATCAATAATAAGAAAAGTTGTCCAATGAGCCAATTAATCCATACGGCATTGACTGGTGTTTTTGTATATGGGTTGACGATAGCCCCCCATTTTGAGAAAAGAGGAAATAACCCATCTCTTGAGTATGAGAAGGTGACTCTACTTGAAGCCAACAAACAACTTTCACCCATGAAGTAAGATGCAACAATAGTCATAGCAACAGCTGCATTTATACTATTTTTCTCCATAACTTGTGCCAAGTATGATACGAATGGTTGACCTAATCCTTGTGGATCTTCAGCAATCAAATCAATATCGACTACGGTATAAGCCATGGCCAACATAAACATAAATCCAATAACACCCCCACCAACTGCAGTCATAACAATTGCTTTTGGTACCGCAGAGGCAGCGTTGGAACATTCTTCTGATAAGTGAAATGGCGAGTCGTAACCACTCATAGCCCAAATCACACCTAAGAAAGACATCAACATAGCGATACCAGTTGGGAAATCAGTTTGATTGTATAACCCCCAAGCTTTGGAGTCACTATTGAATTTTGGTATATTTTCAAATCCTGGTGTGTCTGCAAAGATCTCTTGACGTTTATTAGCAGCTAATATCATCACAAAGACAACCACCAAAAAAACAACATTAGATACTGTACCAACAGAATTGATTCTAGCAGCCCATTTTGTTGGGACAGAAGCTAAAAATCCGTGACTTACTTGGATGGCCATGGTTAATAAATAATTTTGCCATACGGGTGGTTGGAAGTCTGGCTTGTTGTAAGTAACAATAGCGAAAATTAATTGTGCACCACTGTAGTTGACAGAAGGTGAACCGGTAATTTGACATAACCAGTTAGACCAACAAGTTAACCAGGTCATAAGGGGAGCGATTTTTGGTGGTGCTAGTTGACTGACAGCGTAAGGAGTACCTGCACTAGTTGGAAAAGCACTAGCGACCTCCGCCATTGACAATGCAACAGAAGTAATAAATAAAATAGCCAATATCCATGGGGTAGGACTTGCACCAATAACTAATTGCTGATAGTCAACACATGCTGCGATTGAAGGAAGTAACCCTAACACACTGAAAGAAACAGCGAAAACTGTCCAAAGGTTAAATTCTCTCTTGAATTCTTGCTTGTAACCTAAAGCTAAAATCATAGCTTCATCACTATCGACCTCATGGTCAACATTGATGATAACTCCTCTATTAGATAAAACAGATTTCACATTTAGGTCATCGACATGAACTTGAGATTTAACAACGCTTAACTGATGTTCCTGATCAGTCATTTTATATAATATATTAATAAGGTTTATGAATATATCGTATACAATGAATGCAGTTTAGTAATCGAATTTAGGTTTCGAGAGATACAACTATCATTATATATACTACTGCAACGGAAATAATTCCAAGGCATCTGCTTATCTCTTATCTACGAAAAAATTTCTTTTTTCCCACATATTTGCATCATGAAGAAGGTTTTTATGTGGAGTTGGAATATAAAGGTTAACTAAATTGATAGCACTTATGGTCAATTAGTATATACGAGGTTGTGGTTTATTCTACGAAATAGGATATGACTCTCTAACACCAAGTAGTAGTAATATTTTTATCACTATCACTCAGCGAATCCCTCATCCAATGACGTTGAAGCAGTAGTGCATATACTTCCGTTTAAGGAAAGTCGAGCAGATCCGCTTACTTCAATTACTATATTGGGCAGCTGTTGGCGTGTGTATCTCCATGGCTCTATGTTCCTACTTTGTGATTAGCCGCTAGTTTAATTCATATATATGGTCTTGGCTTGCTACTTTAGTACATCCGCCTAAACACTTAGCTTTTGGAAGGCTTTGCTATAGCGAAAAGCTTATCAATAGTATACACTTGCTATAGAAGTCCGCGGTATTCGCAGGGTCAAACTGCCAAGAGCATCAAACTGTTACCGAGCTAACCTCTAAGTCTTGAAACCCATATGTCATTATCAAGCCAATCAAAAACTTGGAAAAAAAACTTAAGGATTTGGTGGTTTATATCAGAACATTGTGCCATAAAAGATAATGCTTTTCATGGTTGGATGTTCAAGTATTCTGTAGTTATCTAAAAACCACCGCGATCATAAAAATTAAATCAACGTTTATACAACGCGACAATTAGCATGAAACTATCATGGGGGATCCTATTTGTTTTGTTATTCGCCAACATCTCGAGTTTCTTATGGTTTCTCAAGGGCTTCTTTCCTTCTAAGAAAGTGTTCCCCGGATTCAATGAGCAATTGATCTACGATAAATCTGCCTCATCACCAAAATTCTCGAAGATAGTAGTTATGGTAGTTGATGCTTTGAGATCTGACTTCTTATACAGTGAAGACAACTCTGAATTTCATTTCGTCCATGATCTCATCAATTCTAATAGAGCAATTCCATATACTGCTTTCTCGACTCCGCCTACTGTTACGTTGCCTCGTCTTAAAGGTATTACATTGGGTACTACTCCAAATTTCCTTGACGCTATATTGAATATTGCAGATGATAAGGATACTTCCCAAGGCCTATTGAATCAAGATAACTGGCTTTACCAGTTCAAATATATGAATCCTTCTTATCCCAAAACTATAAATTTTTATGGCGATGATACGTGGTTAAAATTATTTCCGGACTTCTTTAACAATACAGATGGCACAAATTCCTTTTTCGTCAATGATTTTTACGAAGTAGATAACAACGTCACCAGACACTTAGACCAGGAATTGTCTGCTTCGGCAAATTGGGATGGTTTGTTCTTACACTACTTAGGCCTTGATCATATTGGCCATAAAACTGGCCCCAGATCCAATTTCATGACGGCGAAACAAAAGGAACTTGATGCCATTATCGAGAGAATATACAAATTCATTGAATCTTCAAAAGCATACAAAGATGATACTTTATTTGTGCTTATGGGTGATCATGGTATGAACGAAATTGGGAATCACGGGGGCTCATCAAAAGGAGAAACGTCTGCTGCAATGGTTTTCATTTCTAACCAGTTTGAAAAACTAAAACTTGATCTTAGAGCGCCATTGCCTAATGATGAGGAGTTTCTGTACTACACTCCCATAAACCAAATAGACTTAATACCTACCTTATCTTTGTTATTCAACTTCCCTATTCCTAAAAATAGCATTGGGGTAATGATTCCCGACTTCTTATATTTATTCAAAGAAAAATTACGTTTCCAAGCCGTCTTACAAAATTGTTTACACTTCAAATACTTGTTAACAATGGAGAAAGAAGTTTTGGATAAGTTGTTTGAATCACAAGATTTGCAAACGCTATACGACTTTTTGCGTAACACCCAAGAAACATTAGTTGCCTCCGCATCCAATTATGATTATTCCGGTTTACACCAAGCTATCGTTGCTTCGTTGGTCTGCTTGGTAGCAGTCTTAGTGTACTTCAATCTTTTTGTGTCGGGATTGGAATTTGAAACAAACATTCATGTTTACCAAATCTTCATGGCGATTTACACCTTTCACTTTCATGGTTCTTCTTTAATCGAAGAGGAGCACCATATCTGGTGGTTGTTTACTGTCTTATTTACGATATACCTATACTCATTCGTTTCATATAAATGCCTGTTCAGGTTTTTTGTTTTGCTCGTAGGAATTCGTATCATCAAAGCGTGGTGTAACACTGGTCAAAAATTCAACAACTACTATACGATATCGTCTTTCATGTCTGATAATCCGTCTGTCTTATGGGGCTTGAATATTTTAGCATATATGACAGCAGGCTTATTCGTGTACCTCCAAGGATCCTTGAGGCATTGCTTCAACTTTGAAATTTCATCCAAGACATTAGAACCCAAGTACTTTGCCAATGATGCCAACAATATTTTTACCTTTATACCGTTGAGCATGGTTGTATCCGTATCATTTACCTTCAAATTGATCCAAGCTTACTTGGATGGCTACGATATTCCTCATTGGGCAAGAAATTACGTGGAATACACATTAACATCATTCCAAATTGATGAATTTAGCAAGAAGGCCATATCTAAAGTGCTTATCAACCTTAATAACTATAGTGTGTACGGAATATTTATCCTTGCAGTTTTGAGAATTGTATTTGGGTACGTGAGAGGTTTCACAGTTGGAACCTTGACTGATGTCGTTCAAATAATCACTATATTTCTTATGAACCAGACTAGAGTAGAGCTCATTCCCATATACTTGGTATTTTTCATAATGAGATATGAATTATCAAAAATCATAGTTGAGAGCAAGAGTAGTCTAGGATTCAGAGTCGATCACCTTGTGATTGTTATTAGTGTCTTCAACATATTGATATCTAATTTAACTTTTTTCTCTATGGGTGGGACAAATTCTTTGGCAACTGTCGATTTGTCCAATAGTTATAACGGGATCGAATCATACGAAATTGGAAAAGTTAGTTTGTTAACGTTCATATCAAACTTCTCTGGCCCAATATTTTGGTCATTGGCCACGTTAAATATCATGTTGGAACCAAATGTTCTATCATTTCAAATTCAATCAGCGAAGCATGATATCGTGCATTCGCCGGGTTTGAAATACCAGGTCTTGAACTTAAGATTATTGACTAACTTAGTGTTTTACTCCCTCAGCTGCGCCAATTTGTTAGTATCTTGCTTCAACTTAAAATTCCATTTATTCATATGGACCGTCTTCCTGCCAAAATTACTCTACTTTGGAGTATGGTTTGTTCTTGTTAACGTCATGGTGGATCTCATACTTTCTGGCGTGTTGTTGATTTCAACTTATTCACAAAAATGCTAAGGTGTCTCATTACTTACATATCTATGTAAAACAAAAATTAATCGCTCTGTAGGAGAAACAAAAGCCTACTGTAATAATTGATTTCTGTAGTGCTTTTTGTAGTTAACACTTTTTGCCGACCTCCTATCGTCTGTATCATATCTTTGATATGCATTTCTCCAAGCTAATTTTTGGATATTGATCTGTTTTTGGTCTCTTACCGTAAGCATGTGTCTATCCTCTGCAGCTATAACAGTACCTTGACCCTCGCTTAGTTCTCTTTCGGGTGCCAAGTTTTGTCTATAATACCTTTGTAAAGATCTGTGACCCAAAACTTTTCCTGTAGGCAAGATAAGGTCAAAACCATCTTGTATTATAGCACCAGATTGGCTATCCTGTACTTCCTCATCTGAAACATATTCGCCTTCCTCTCCTGATATATCTTCCCAGTCTTCTTCGTCTGCAGCAGCGTCACCTGCTTTAACATAGTCATCGTAAGTAGAAGTAAAATCGTAAAACTCTGAAATTTCTAACTTCTCATCCTCGCTCTCATAAGGTATTCTCATGTGTCTCTTGATTTTCATGTGTTCTCTTACTGCTTCAACATTTTTACCTTGGTATTTACAGCACAAACATACGTTACCAAAACCAATTTTCTCAGCAAGATAATCAATCAAACCAGTTTTGTCCACTAAGTACTTAGTTTCAGGAATGTATAAACCATGCTTATGGAACATATGATTTATATTTTCATCAATAGTATTGAAGTTAGATTGCTCTTTCGGATGACAGAATAAACAAGTAGTGTTTGGAATAACAACCCTATTTTTCAACTTCTCTTCGTATAATCTTTTCTCTTGGTCTTCAACACTTAACTTTTCAAATTCTAGATCGACACGAGCATCCCCTTTGTCAGTCAAATCCAACTCCTTTGATATAACGTTGCTAGAATCAGTATGGCCCAAAATCTCTTGATCGTGCTTTTCTTGCATGGCTTTTCTAGCCATCTCTAATATTTGCCTCTTTTGTTCCAAAATTTCTTCCTTATGTTTTCGTCTCTCTTCCTTCTTACTTATTTGAGTGTTGTTTGTTGGGTCATTAGCAGAAGCAACTTTTAAGTTGAATGCTTCTTCATCTACAGGAGGAAGTTGAGCTACCCTCCTCTTTAGATTATACCTATGCCATTCACCTTTCATGTGCTCTCTCTGATTGCTTGCATCTGCAAATGCCAAGTTACAAGAGTTACAAGTAAATGCCATTGTGTCTTCCCAGTTTTATAAATCCCAATTTTATGAATCCCACTTTTTTTTCTGCGATGAGGTGATGAGGCCTGCGAATTCAGAAAATTACAACGCTAAAATGGGCAAGAATGTTGACAAAGTATTAGTGGAAGATATAATACCTGGTGTGATTCAAGTAGTTCGTACATCGACCGCTCTAAAAGGTCAAGATATATCATTCCACAAGACTTTAGATTCTTCCATAAAAGAACAGAGTAAAAATTTATCTAGTCGCCTTATGAAAGTAGGCAGTGACATTGTTGACGCAGTTACTAGTGATGAATTGGACCCAGATGATGACCGGGAGTTGCGTGGATCCAATTGGAAATTGGTATCAAACGCTTTAGATACTCTCTTCGAAAAGGCGGACGTTTTGTTTGATGACATTAAACAAGGTTCTCATGTTGATGAACATAAGAAATTCACATATTTAGAAGAAAGCAATAATGGGACAAACGATGATAGTAAAAATATAGGAAAAAAGATGGAAAAACCACAGGCCAAGTTCAAAACAGCTGTAGATAACACAGAAACGGGCCCTTTCAAGCCTAAGTTAAAAGAAAAACCAAATAGTTTAGTTTCTTTCGAAGACAGCGTTAAATTGATTCAACCAGGAAATGTAAACGACTCCACACCAATAGATCCTCCATACTTTCCCCACCCTTATGAACAAGAGATCGATAGGCAACCTTATCCGGACTCTATTTTAGAGAAGTCGGAACCTATACCCTCTCAACCTTGGGAATCTAATAACGTGCAATGGGTAGATACACCTGAAAAGGTCAAAGATATGGTGAAGGAACTTAGTAAGTCATCCGAAATAGCCGTTGATTTGGAACATCATGACTACAGGACGTATTACGGATTGGTGTGCCTAATGCAAATATCTAATAGAGAAATGGATTGGATCGTCGATACCCTTATATTGAGAGATGATCTAGAAATTTTAAATCAAGTTTTTACGAATCCAAATATAGTCAAGGTCTTTCATGGTGCATTCATGGATATAATCTGGTTGCAAAGAGATTTGGGCCTTTATGTAGTTTCCTTGTTTGACACATATCATGCATCAAGAAAACTTGGTTTTCCTAAATTTTCGTTAGCGTACTTGTTGGAGACATTTGCCCATTTTAAGACGTCTAAAAAATATCAATTAGCAGATTGGAGAATAAGACCTCTTTCAAAGCCTATGATAGCCTATGCTAGGTCAGATACTCACTTTTTGTTGAATATTTTTGATCAAATGAAAAATAAACTAATAGACAAAGGTAATGACAAGCTTTCAGAAGTCTTACATGAATCACGAAAGGTAGCAAAAAGAAGATTCGAGTATACCAAGTTCAGACCCTCAAATCCTCAAAGTCTTGTAACTTGTCCTGTAATGTCTTCGAACCCCAAAGAGCCTTATTTGCCGATTGTCTTGCAATACAATATCCCTTATCATATTAAACCTGTTGTAGAGGTATTGTATGAATGGCGTGATAATCTTGCTAGGAAGATGGATGAATCCGTTAGATACATAATGTCAAATCAGGCGTTGGCCTTGTTGGCTACTTTATCTAGGCCTGTAGATGCTAAGAAAGTATTGAGCGTACCAACATTTATTACGGAGTTTATAAGAGGAAATGCTTCAGAATTAGCTGACTTGCTAAATGCTACTTTGGATCAACTTGAATCGACTGACTGGGAGTTAATGGATAAATTGAATCATGAAAACCATGAAAGAGATATAACTGGTGTAGATTTATCAACCCCAAAGTCGGTATCCTCAATCAGTAAAGCTTACGATGCTTTGGCGAGCAAAAACTTGAATTTGTTGCTACCAGGTGCAAATTCTCCTGCTAACAGTATCCAATCAAAATTGTTCTCCACTTGTACTAATGTAATTGCGGTTTCTTTCAATGAGTCAACTGTTGCAGTCACGCTTGATGATTTACGCAGACGAAATGAACTCAAAAACCGAGAATTCCAAAAATTTGAAACAGTTGAACACCCTTTTGTTGTAGGAACATCAAACAAGGAAATTGTACATAATGAACCAATTCCTCCGAAGCCACAATACAAACAGGAACTTGATTCCAAACACAAAGAAGAAAGCATTTTTAGTCATTCAGGAAATAAAGAGGACATCATTTCCCTCCGTAAACCTAAGAAGTCCAAAAACAAGAGTGTGAAAAGAACTCATCCTACAGACGAGGAGGTTGTAAATTACGAAGGAATGAGTAGCATAATGACTGGTAAATCGAGTGACATGAAACCCAAGAAACGGAAATTTGATCCTTATTCGAAGTCAAGTAGTGGTCCTCAAGCTGCTAGAAAGCATAAACAGTTTCACAATGGTAGATCGTCAACTTTCAAGAAATAGGGATACCTTTGTTCAATTAGAGGCTTTTTGTATTATGTAATGTATGGGTAATCTTCTTTTTTGGCGCGAATCTTTTTTTCGATATTCCAGCTCTCAGCTATAGAATGTCTACTGTATCTGGTGCATGTATAGTGAACAAGATAAGTGGTATGTGTTACATACGAGAGGATATTACTCCATCTATTCTCGAGTGGAAGGCTATCGAAGAACCAACAGTCATTACCATCCCTCTAAATAATTTGGTGAACCTTCAAGCCTCCAAAGAATCAAGTCCCAAAATGATCCTCAAGGTAATATATAAAATTGCCAATGACGACACAGACCATGACATCAGACTCACATTTACTAATAGGCCTACAATGAACAATATTAAGGAAGCATTACAAACGATTGTTTCTAGGCAAAGAACAGTTTTTAAAGATCCTAGCAACAAAGAGGCGACCCCATCAACTCCTGGCACAAGTAACTCTACACCAGCGCCTATTTCATCAGGATCACTGGGTAATAAAAGTGATTTGAACTTTGATACTTCTGAGTCATTGAGTGATGCTAGCTTATTGAAGAATCTTCAATTACAACAAAAATTATTAATGGAAGACAGAAATTTACGTAATTTATTCACCCAAGCTGTGATAAACTTCAAGTTGAGCAGGACAATGTTTTGGTCTACACGTTTGGGAGTCTTGAGGACTTTTGCCTTAACTTTATCGCAACACAGAGGCCCTTATAACGTTTTATCTACCATTAAGCCAGTTGCGACTAGCGATAATCAAGTTAATGTGAATGTTACAAGAACTATCATCAATGAAATATTTGATACATACCCCATTGTAAAGATAGCATTTGACGAACTAGTGCCTGCCAAATTTCAAGAGGGTGAATTTTGGTCAAGGTTCTTCAATTCGAAACTTTTTCGGAGGTTAAGAGGTGACAAGATCAATAACAGCAATGAAAGAGGAGACATGGTTTTGGACAAGTACTTGTATATCGACAAGGGATCAAACAACACCAAGGAACGTAACAACGACGAAAGTATCAATAAGCTTATTGATTTGAGAAGCAATGAACTTGATAATACAATTAAGTTAGGAAACAAACCTGACTTCACCATGAAGTTCACTAATGACGACAATAATGAGATGATAATCTTAATGAAAAACATGAACAAACTCAGCAGCAAAATGGTTCATCAACTGGAGAATTCACATAGAGGTGAAAAGACTTCCTCTCATTTACTACATGAGTACGAGGCGGAATTGAATTTGCATGACTTAAATACGGTTGAAGACGTTCAGTTCGTCGATTTGAAGCTTCGTGACGAAAAGAACAATAACAATGATAGAGCTAATGAAGAGGTGAACCCATCAGACCTTAAAGATTATTTGCAGGAGCAAATGCTCGCTGCATCGGACAATGGAGTTGACTTATGTGACATCTACACAACTGAAGACATAAAGTGCTCATATACTGAACTCAATAATTTGATCAAATTAAACCATAGAACATTCAGATTGATCAATTCTTCAGGCTCCACTGGCTCAAATATTATAAGACATGAAACTGTGGAAAATATTATAGGATTGAATGGAACCGTCAACGAGTTTTTGTCTCATTTTTGGCAGACATACTTGAACGAGAGCAGCCCGAACCAGTTGAAGAAACTCTTTACTAGTCTAAAGGATTGTAAGAAAAAGTTAGTTGAGTTGAAAGAGCTGTGTACTAAGCAAATTTATGAAAATTCAAACGAAAAGATGAAAGACAAGAACCTCAATGACTTGAACTTTATCCTTAGCCCGTTGTACAACTCTGTTGATAAGGCTTTAAGTGACTACGTTCGTGCGATGAAAGAAAATTCAGACAACAATGAGTTAAATGAAAATGGGAAAAGACCATTACAAAGTTGAGCTTGACCATTAACTGACGAAATTTTCAAACGATTGTTCGATGTAGTGTGGAATTAGCAACCTCGCCAATGAGTAATCTGTAACAATTAAGTAGAACTAAATATATTTTAACGAAAGGATAGAATCCTGTGTATCCAATTTTATTAAGACCTTTACGCCACTGAAATTCACATGTCATTCAAGTAATAAGTTCTTTGCGTTCCAGGTTTACACAAAAAGCAATGTGTGAATTTTGCTAATGGCTCAGGACGGACAACTTTCCTGGTCCTTGATATTATTGCACTTCTTCTATTTAGCGTCGGAGCGTGGCGATGGTAAGAATCTTATATATGTAAAGGTGTGAATACTCACAGCCAGCACAATGTTAAGTGTAATGTTCTCGGAAGGTTTTGAAAGTGATTTAATTCATTGTCGGATCGGGAACGTCTCAGGGTAACGCGGCCAACAATCTCACCGGATTTATCACATTCCGCAATCGTAGCAATATAAATAGGTGACACCCAGTTTGGTTCGCAAAAGTTATAAAGTTGGCTACCTTGAATATTTCAAATAATGACTTCAATTGCAGTATTTGGTACATCTGGTATTTTGGGAAAGTACGTTTTGAGCACTTTAGCTTCCAGTTTAGTTGCCAACAAAGTAACGTATCCTATCAAAGCAATAACCACAAAGGATAAATCTAATGACTCCAATGAAAAAATACAATACGTCCAGGGTAACCTCAAAGAAGATCCTAACGACATTGCCACAGCCCTCAAGGGCATTGATGTGATTATATCCTTGGTCCAACCTGATCATGGTATCTTGTCAGGGCTCGAAGCCATTGTCAAAGTTGTGAAGCCAAAGATTTATATACCTTCTGAATTCGGCGTTGATCACAGAATCATCAATTACATCACTCACCCTGCACTGGAACGTAAGGCCGCTCATACTGATGCTGTCAGGGCAGCCGGAATAAAAACAGTTGAAGTTCCTACAGCATTCCTTAGAATTCCCCCAGTGTCCTTATATAAATATACCAAACATATTGGGATTGATCAAGAAAACAAAACTGTAGTGTACACAGACAATAACATGGTCTCTTACTCCACAGGTGAAGATGTCGCAAGAGCACTCGGAGTTCTCGCTACCACTGAGCCATCAAGACTCAAGGATATTTACAGAATTTCATCTGGAACAATTCCTGTTCAGGAAATCGTGGCTAAGTTTGAAAAGGAACAGGGAGTAACCTATACAACCAAGCAAAAAAGTGCTAGTGAATTTCTCAAAGAATATGAAAATTCTAACAATGATGTCTTCGCTTACTTTTCAGCCGTATTTGCCAATGGAAAAGGTCTCAAGTTCGATAGAGCTGACGATGAATTGCTAAATCCGGGTGAGTCAATATGGAAATGGTCAGACTTTTAAGTTCGTAGTATTTAATAAAAAGAACCAATTCGTATTTCCTCTATTCGCATGTCTCCTTCATTTCTTTTCATTTCTTTTCATTGACTTTCCTAATGCTCCTGAATATGGCAGAAGTAGGATACTTTAGCTGTCAAGGATTTAGTTCGCTATAGGTTGAATTTATGTCCACATAAGATGTCACCCTTGTCAGACTCTGTGTAATATATCAGCAACAGTTTTGACTTTTGTTTTTCTTCGAAAACATACTTTAAAGAACATCTACCATCCTATAAGGTACAGGGTTTACCTCAAGTGAATAGCATTTTTAGGCGAAATATAGTGGTGGCTTAGGAAGCCATATAAGGTTAAGTGTGTACATTCCAGCGGTCCATCTGTACTTCCAGAAGGAAAGCCCCCAAATTGACTGCTATCACGTACCTTATATAAGTTGAAGCACTTGCCCTACTAACAAGTATAACGGAGGAAATAATTCCTTGATCGATGGTAAAAACAACGAAAAATAATTTCAAATCACTTTATTTCAACAATTATATCAACTTCGAAGAGATTAATATTCCACTCAGATACTGCTTGACAATCAATGGCACATTGTACCAGTAAATTTGGAGTTCCTTCTGTTCTGGGAGATGTACGGCCCCTAAAAGAAAAATGACTGCAACAGAAAGCTTAGAATCATCAATCACACCTCCGTTATATTTCCTGAGCATAATCAAAGTGTTAAACTAATACCACAATAGCAAAATTTGTTCCTAAAAACCAATCAATTTTTTTAATAGAGTGTTCATATTTTTTCTGTTACCTGGTTTCTGTTTATGCCGTCCCCAACAGAGTAAACTTTTACGTATTGGATTTCAAGCAGTTTTTCCAGCAGTCAAGAGTAGTTGACGATAATTTTCACGGATGTAGTACGGACTTTCACTTCAACCCAAGTCCAGCACCATCTCAGCCTATTTGGTGATTTCAATTTCATGTGTGGCTTTAAATATTTTATTATGTGTATGCCACCTAGTATATAGTCGTTATAGGATAGATGTGAAACGGATCAATGCTGATAAGACTAGTATCGAAAAAGAGAACTAGAATAATCAGCAAATCAAGGACTGCACAAGATCAAGATTAATTAGTAGCGTAGGATCGAGTCTACTTGGGCATTCAACTTGCCAACCTTCTTCTCATGTAAGTTTCATCAAGACGAAAACGTATTTGATCACATATTGATCGCTGGAGTAAAAAGCTAAGAAAACAATTTGAATTCTCATGTGAACAAACAAGCGATAAGTCAAGAAGCAGAATATTCCTAATCAACTGGGAATTGACTAAACATTGTGACACAAAGCCAATACTACATATTGAATCAGCTTTTAAAGTTTGGGCAATCCACGAATAAAAGTCATTTAGCCATCTCCTGCTGCATTAACTACTTTCATGAAAACAAATGAGAGTTCTTTTGTTATATTCAATTCTCTCGGCAGTATGGTACTTTGATCCTTATATTTCTTTCTATTCCTATGGGTAATCTTTCCAATAGAATTAGTAGCCCCCGAGAGATATTGTGAGAAGGTTTTGGAGATTTATCAATAAGTGAATCTACTTGCCTTAGACTAAACTAACACAATATTTCTCGCAATTACAGCCGACAAAATATCTGTCAAGGATTGATACTATTCAATGTTGTAGATACTAATCTGACTACATTGAAGTAACCCCAGTGAGCAGTGATGGACATAGTCAAAATTCGGCCTAAAAAACGAACTACCATGTACATAGGTGAGCACTTTTTTGTTATTTCCTTAAGTACATTATTCGTTTTAATGTGAGATTCCAGACAATAAAACTCTATCAGAACGTTTCAATATAATTCAAACCTTCTGAGCATCAATGGCTAGTAATAAGTTGAATTCTACTTGTATCCCCAATACCGTTTCTGGCTATTGTTTTGTCCTTCCTCTTACACCTTCGCTGATCAGCTGTAATCAATTTATCAAGCTTGATAGGTTAGTAACTACAGTCTTCTGCGTTTACTCACCATCTTTGCAAGCACGCTCTCCCATACGCTCTCGCGTACACACGCCATCATGTTATTGGATGTATATGCTGAAGCAACACTTGCTGATCAAGTGAGACTGCCTTTACTTAGCTTGTAGCAGTGCTATATGTAAGATTGAGCCCCGCCTTGAGATTTCAATTTGAAAACGCCTTCTTGAGGTTTGTTGTATCGAGTAGCAGATGATGACATGTTTAGTTCCTTGGGTGACAAACTGAATAATAACTTAAGTTCTCAGGTATTCATTAGAATTATATCAATCAGAAAAGTGGAGCACCTGTTCTGCGTATAAGATTCAGTTAACACTGTATATTCCAACAAGTGTCAATGAGAAACACTGCTGAACTTTCCTTAAACCATCTGAAGTTAAGCCTCTCTCAGTTCCTGCGTCAACGAAACTTGTTTTTCCAACCGATGCGAAACCAACGGATGCTACTGTTTATCGTTCGTTAGTAGGCAAGCTAATATTCGCTGCTGGTGCTGCAAGGTCAGATATTAGCTTCATAATGGGAGTGCTTTACAGCTATAATAAATCACCTACATTTTTCCGCAGTCAAATCCGTCTTACGACATTTAAAGAAAACTGTTGATATAGGATTATATTTTAATGGTGATCATGAGAGGCTACTTCAATTTGTCTATCACTAAATTCAGGTAACTCGTGTACGGACATGTTTTATGTTATCAACTATACAAGTTACAGTATATTCTAGTTAGTTAGAGAAAATATCCAAAGTATTTTCTCTGTACTTATACTTCTTACTGCTTAGTAATATAACCCACATGGATATCAACCTGGATACCAATACAGGGGGCGATAAAGAATTGACTACCACCGGGATTACTCCTATTCATTGTTAATGAAATTATACCAAGCCTACTACCTGATCTTGAGGGATTAATAGCCAACAGCAGAATACCTATTATTCAAGATTGGGTAGAAAAAACACGATGCAACCTCTAGTATCATACGATGGACACGGCAAGGTCACACAACTTTATTGTTCAACAGGTGATCCAGAATTTCAAGTCTTCACAGATAGTGATTTTGGAGGAGAAACTACAACTGGAAGAAGTACTTTCAGCTACTGTATTAGATCTGGAGGGAGTCTAATTCTTTACAAATCAAAGAGACAATCAATCATCGCTTTGAATACAGCACAGGCTGAGTATATTGCTGCCACTGATGCTCGCAGACAAACCAGTTGGATACTCAATATCCTATATGAGTTGAGAATCCAAATTCCAAAACTATATGGTGTGATAACAATGCAGCCAGGATAACTGCTGAGTGTGAACAAGTTTCAGAGGCTACTAAGCACATGCAGGTTCGTATCAGCTACTTGAGAGAGTTATCAACACTAACGTGCAGTTGAAATACATCAGTACAAAAGTTCAACTTGCAGATTTTCTCACCAAATCGTTGGCTCCAAATCAATTGAATGTTCTTCTACAATTAGCTGGTATCAAATAACCGTCTAGAACTTTGTTCTAAGGTTAAGGGGAAGTGTTGGAGCTAATTGAATAAGCAGTACTGAGTTTGTGTCGCGTGTTTTGAGAGCGCGATAAACCCCCTATGTAAATAGCTACCGCCAAGAGTACTCCTATTTATTGTTAATGAGATTATACCAAGACTATATCATACGATGGACATGGCAAGGTCACACAAACTTATTGGTCAACAGCGTGTAGCTCACAGAACCCTTGATTGCTATCAGGAGAGATAACATACTTTTAATTAATTAAGTTTTTGATTAACTTTGACAATAAATACCAGAGAAGCTAAGTTGTTATATTAGTTTTACACCCAAGTAATTAATTATGTCTACGCCACCTACTAACCAGCTTATCCTGACTGAGGGGTCCATAAATAAACTTGATAAAGAAGTCAATACGTACTTTCAGGTTATGAAGGGAAATTTATCTACTCAAGATTCGTGACGTTAGACTCTCCAGCGAATTTTCTTACTTGGAAGAGACAACTTTACAGATGTATTCTTCCGTGCCTTACGGCGCCTGTTGCTGAAATGACTCCGAGTCAGTACTGGCTGAGAGCTGGCTGGTGACGTTTTGTTTACCTATTTCCAGTACACGGCAGTTGACTTTAATATTGCAAATGATGAAAAAATTTGATCGAATTCTGATTATGGTATCAATATGAAAGAAAAGTAGTTTCAGATTGTTGAAAAGTATCTGAAATTAGATAAAATCAGTTTTATGACTGTGCAGCAAGACTATGATTTGCTTGTTAAGAGAGCAAACAATCCTAGAGAAATTATTGATTTCTTTCAAGACGCTGATCCACAAGCCTTTCCTCATGAATACAGTTTGTGGGATGTTGTTAAATGCTTTGAGAAGTCTCCAAAGATGGCACAAATCTGTAAAGAAATGCAACTAAAGTTGGCTGATCCTACCACTTTTGATTATTCAACTTAAAGGGATTTAGTTAATCAGGAAATCCTGGATGTTTCCGTATAAGACTGTCCAGCGAGTTGGTTGCTTTTACCAATTCTAGTACTCATTGTCAGAAGAAAGGACATTTGGAAAAATTTTGTTTTCTCTTACACCTTAAAAGGAAATTCAAGAAAGGTAAGAATACACCAAGAAATGAACGAGTAGTCGGTTCAAAAGTGTTCAAAAGAGCATTGCTGTTCATAATGAAGTTTTCAATACATTAAAGAAAGAGAGAGCTTATATTACGTTGGGTTCTGATGGTACTCAAACTACACCTTCTATTTTTGATTCAGGAGCTACTAGTGCTACGGTAAATGGTTTCTCCCTCCTTGATAATTATCATACATACAAGATGTAGTATTGGTGGTACTTTTCCAACCTACGGTAAACATGTCCGTTGATGTCGGTGATATCATGATTACAATGAGAGGAGTCTTGCTGTGGAACTTCAGATTAATCTTATTTCAGTTCAAGATTCCTTGGTCCTTTGGAAAAATATGTAAAGGATCAACCGCTAATGTGGTATTTACGCCAGCTTGAAAGTACGTATCTGTAAGATTCTGTCGACATCTTTGTTCATCTGAATTACTTCTCCATCTGTTAAATGAATCACTTCTTCATCTGTTAAAATGAATCACATTGGATGATTCAGAGTGTTGAACAAAAAGGTTGTGTGATCTTGCCGTGTCCATCGTATGATACTAGAGGTTGCATCGTGTTGTTCTACTCTTACTGATAAACAAATTGAAGTAGCCTCACAAGAGGTTATGAGACGCTTTAAAAGCGAAATTAAACGTGTTATTCTTCGTGGAAAAGAACTTTCATAGTTGGAAAATTAAATTTGATGGATCCATTCAAGGTGGTGAGATTTCAGATTTCAATCTCGCAATACTTGAATTATGCTGGTGATGATCCATCTGTTGCTCGGTATACGCAACTTGATAATCATTTGCTGGATGCTATTGACCAGAGTGTCTCGGATGAAGTTACACTCCTTATTAGAGCATGTGCAAATGCAAGGGATAAATATCAGACTATCCATCGAAATTATGGTAAGGCTGCGTAAAGTGATAATGGGCACATGACCCTGAAAATCAATGAGATGTTGCAGGCTTAAATCAGTGCTGCAGATTTCTTTGAGTTTATTTCTACTTTAGATCGTGTGTTTTTTGATGATCGATACAAGTATAATGCCATTAGTCAAGCTGCCCTGACAATTAAACGGTTCGCCGATACACTTGTTGAAATTCGAAAATCTCCTAATGATACTTGGAAGAATCTTCATGATACCCTTCTCAGGGATTTTCGTTTTGAACCAGCAGCTACCAAGCCGCTGCCAGCAGTAACTCTGGTAACTCCTCAAGCTCTGGTTAATTTTGTCAAGAAGTACCCTCCTAAGAAAATTAAAAAACTGGAACACCGCTTCAGATGTGATGTTTGCCAAACTGACAAGCATTCGTTCAAATCTTGTCCTAACCACTTCTTAAAGAATTTTGTGAAAGAGGATGGCAATC
>JAKUBW010000017.1:0-208146 GCA_030674785.1 Yamadazyma pseudoaaseri | reverse complement strand
GGGGGGGGGGGGGGGGGGGGGGGATTAACCAATTAGATGATTATTGCCGTGGGGGATAATTACTTGATTAAGCAAGATTAACGGTTTAAATGGAGGATAATGTGGAGGATACCATTACACATTACTAATATTCAGATGATTTTACGATTTATTTTTGGGGGATAATAGTGGAGGATCTAAGTATGGGGTAATCTGGGGTATGCCCCACGAATTTGTATAAAAACCGCCTAAAAGCCACCATTCTGCAGCATGTCACTTCCAGTAAATCAAGACAAACCAGAAACGTCCCATTTGGACGTGGCTTCAGATGCCTCCTCTATCAAAGATGAACTCAGAGAGAATATTCTCCTTAGAGACGCTAAAGATGCTTCACAAGACGAACACGATTTAACTTTAACTGAAGCTTTCAAGTATCACAAAAAGGCCATCTTTTGGGCAGTGGTACTCTCAGCCACCATTATCATGGAAGGCTACGATTTAGTGTTAATGTCAAGTTTTTACGGATACCCAAGTTTCCAAAAAAAGTACGGCGAACTAACAGCTGAAGGCACATACGAGCTTAGTGGACCTTGGCAGAGTGGCCTTGGAGCTGCTAGTTCATGTGGTACCATTTTTGGAGTCTTTGCAAACGG
Organism: Yamadazyma pseudoaaseri; assembly: GCA_030674785.1. NCBI lineage: Eukaryota > Fungi > Ascomycota > Pichiomycetes > Serinales > Debaryomycetaceae > Yamadazyma > Yamadazyma pseudoaaseri. Next base: position 207,514 of record JAKUBW010000017.1, on the reverse strand, counting down.
TTACCTTTGTGAAAGGTTCGGACACAAAAGAGTTATATTAGTTGCATTAGTATTTATGTGTGCATTCATTTTTATAACATTCTTTGCCCAAAATGTTGGTATGCTTGTGGCAGGTCAAGTATTATGTGGGCTTCCATGGGGAGTTTTTGCTACCATGGGTCCAACTTATGCTAGTGAAGTATGTCCTATGGCTTTAAGAGGTTATTTAACGGCTTATATTAACATGTGTTGGGCAATTGGTCAATTTATAGCAGCGGGCGTATTGAAAGGGCTCGTGAATAACGATACCCAGTGGAGCTACCGTATCCCATTTGCAATTCAATGGGTTTGGCCGGTACCATTATTCATTTTAATCTCATTCGCTCCCAACTCTCCGTGGTGGCTAGTGAGAAAAGAACGTCTTGAAGATGCCGAAAAGTCTGTTAGGAGACTATCCCATCCAGCTATTCATTTCAAGAGTCAACAGCAAGTGGCTTTGATGATTCACACTAACAAATTGGAGAAAGAACAGCAAAATGTAGATGGAAGAGGACTTTCTGCATACTGGGATTGCCTAAAATCTACTAATCTCAGAAGAACTGAGATATCCTGTATCACATTCGCTGGTCAAACCCTTAGTGGAACTGCTTTTGCATATTCCCCCTCGTATTTTTTCAGACAAGCTGGTTTAAGTGCCGATGATACGTACAAGTTAAATCTTGGTGTAACGGGTATTGCATTCACAGGGACTTTTTGTTCGTGGTTCTTGCTTCACAGGTTTGGTAGAAGAACCATCTACGTGTGTGGGTATGGTATTTTATGTACTTGTTTGCTTATCATTGGTATCTTAGATAAACCAGCCGAGTCTAATCATAGTATTGTATGGGCACAAGCAGGTATTTGTATGGTATGGGTAGCCACGTATGCATTGACTATTGGACCATTGGCGTTCACTATTGTCAGTGAAATGAGTGCTACTAGACTTAGAGCTCCAACTATCGCTTGGGCAAGAAATGCCTATAATCTCGTACAGTTAATTAGTCATGTGGTTGAACCATACTTGATTAACCCTACCGAGGCTAACCTCAAAGGAAAGACGGCATTTGTATGGTTTGCTACAGCATTTCCAACGTTTATTTGGGCTTATTTTAGACTCCCAGAGACAAGAAATAGAACTTATGAGGAATTGGATTTATTGTTTGATAAGAGAGTTTCTGCCCGGAAATTTAGCAATTTTAAACTTGAAGACTCAGAATTGGATTAGTTTTTATTGAATGTAGGTTTTTTATGTAATTTAGGCCTTGAAATTGAAATATTATTGGTGTAGAAAGGCTCTAAGATGGCTCCATCTCGATACACAACATTGGGGGAAGATTGACTCAACACCGACTCGATAGACGGGAGGTGAGTATGTACAACGAAAGGCATAGGGAACGAAGTTACTGCCATATATAAGAAGCGTAGCATAGTAAACTAGTAAAGTTGGCAATTATGATATTATATGGGTGTGTGGATCTAAAAACAAATCTGTCCCCCAATTAATGTATTGGTGTAAGGATCTCTTTACAAAATTAAATAATTATATTTGGTGTTTGGATCTAATTTATATTACTAAAGAACCCTGACCTGTAGCTAGAAGTCATAAATTTAAAGCCGGACGACATATACTCGTAAGAGTCGATTAGCAACTCGAATAACATCATCACGAGCATTACGACATTCATGGCACAGTAAATTAGCGTATCAAAAGCATCAGTTACGTCCATTAACGAAACAGGAATTGCTAATTACTTATATAGTGGAGAGGAATAGCGAATTTCACATGCGATACATCATTAGATCAGCACGGGTAAAGGTTTACTGCAGATGAACTAAATTGCAGATGAAAGAAGATACAATAGTTATGCATACTGCATCGGTTGTACGTCGGCTTAGACACATGGCATGATATTGCAGGGACCACGACTAGTTCAGTTGCGGCGATTGTTAGTTGTTACATTTTCACCGGGAGGAGAAACGGTTGTAACACATTGGTTATCACACAAAATATATCAATCACTAATTTCCTATTATCGTAATAACCACAATGACAGACAAGGAAAAGCTTCACCAGTTTCAACAACAGCTTAAACAAGCTATTGACCCAGAGAAATTCCCTAATGCCCACGAAAATATTGACCTGTCAACTAACTACTTAACATCAATGATTGATCGTATGGAAGCATCAGATAATAAGGATGCAACATCAAAGGAAATTGCATCCGAAGTTGTTGATAACATCAAATCATGGATTGACTCATTACCGGAAAAAGATAATCGTAACCCGCAACAGGAGTCGTATAAATCCCAGTAATTATCTCAAATTAAGTAATGTTATTCATATTTGTATTTATACAATTTGTGGTATCACAAGTTGTATTTAATAGTGTTAATAAAGGAGTAAATGACTATGATAACCTCTTTGAGTTTCATAAGAATCTTATAGAAATTGAGTCAATTGGACCTCATGAATTTGGGGTTGCTCAGTATGTAAAAGAATTTTTAGTGGCCAATGGTTTAGAAGTTGAATTGCAATTAGTTGAAGGAACAAGGTATAACGTATATGCATATTATGAACAAAGAGATAACAAAATTTTGTTAACAAGTCATATCGATACAGTACCACCATTCTTTAATTATAGTATTGAAGGAACTCGTATTTATGGACGTGGAAGTTGTGATGCAAAAGCATCAGTTGCATCACAAGTATTTGCATATCTATTAATGCTTAGAGATGGTACTATTAAACCAGGTGATGTAGGATTGTTATTCGTCGTTGGAGAAGAGATTAATGGTATTGGTATGAGAAGTGCTAGTACTGAATTAAATACTACGTGGGAAATTGGTATCTTTGGAGAACCAACAGAGTTAAAACTTGGCGTTGGACATAAAGGGACGTTACTTACAAAAGTTCACGTAGATGGTAAGGCAAGTCATTCAGGATATCCAGAACTTGGAATTTCTGCAACCGAAATATTAATCCCAGTACTCAATGATTTGTTAAATACCGAATACCCAAAAGACGAACTTTTAGGTCCTACAACATTAAATATCGGTAAAATTGACATAGGAGTTGCTGCTAATGTAGTACCAGCTTTTGGTGATGCAACTTTATTCTTTAGAGTATCAAAGGATTTAGATAAATTGAAAAAACTTGTGGCCAACAAATTTGAATCGGTTGATCGTTTAACCTATCAATTTGGATTCTCATCTGAACCACAATACTTAGATTATCAAGTACCGGGATTTGAATCAATTGTATTAGCATATGCAACAGATGTACCTAATTTACTTCAACCTTTAAAGAAGAGATTCCTTTATGGGCCAGGTACAATTCATGTAGCTCATGGAGATCATGAATATGTTGAAAAACAAGATTTAATCGATGCAATTGATGGTTATATTAAACTTGTAAAATACAATTTATAATGTATACATATTTCTATATCTAGTATAAGTAAGTATCTTATAAAAGACTCAAACAATGTAGTTTAATATAGGCAATGTGTGAAGCAACAGGGGCTAAGGACCCAAGTTGACAAAAAGACTGCCAAATTTGAAAATTTTTAAAATTTTTTCAATAATGTACAAATGTACAATTTTACAAAAAGAAAGAAAAGGTTATTACAAACACGTACGTTAAAGGTTATTAATACCTAAGTTTATACGTGTTTATAGCCCTTTAATTGCATCCCAAATTCATTTCCTAACGAACTTGAGTTGTGAAGTGAAAATATTTTCCCGAAAAATTCTCATCTCAATCTCATCTCATGGAACCAGCCTGGAAGAAGCTTGGACTTAAAGTTCAAGATGATAATGAGACAGTTCATTTAGACTCAATTGATCACAAGAAGATTAGAAGAGTTAAACGTAAAGCTCCATCAACTGATAAAAAACCTCCAAAACGCAAGAAATTACCCAAAGATCAAAGACCTCCACCACCTATAAAAGATCAATTTGTATATTTGAAACAATATGCTACAGATAAACCAAATTGGAAATTCAGTAAACAGAAACAGAATTGGATCATCAAGAACATCGGTGAAGTCCCTGATGATTTCGAACAGTATTTGATAAGTTATTTAAGTAGTATTCAAGGTGGAGGACGTGATCGTTTAATAGAAGATTTAAAGAAAGTAGTAGAGAAATGGAATGAAACGATAAGAAAGATCAATGAGAATATAGAGAAGAAAATAGAGGCTAAATTAGCTGGTACTGAGGTGGAATTAGATGAGCCAAAGTGTGAATTCAGTGAGAAATATGTGAGGAGGAGTGTTAAGATATTAAAGGCAATGGAGGTAGAGATAAAGATGGAGGGAGGCGATAGGGAGGAAGAGGATAAAGGAGAGGATAATGATAGTTCAGACAAGTCAAGTGATGAGTCAGATGAGTCAGATGAGTCAGATGAGTCAGATGATAGCTCAGATGACAGCTCAGATGATAGCTCAGACTCAGAATCTGATAGCTCAGCTAGCACAGACAGTGATTCCAGTGACACAGACAGTGACACAGACAGTGGAAGTGACTCGGGAAAAGGAAAATCTCCTATAATAGAACGTATATCTGTATAATAATGTATAATACTACCATAACCTGTAATAGTGTCCTCCACGTATATTATCCTCCACGAATACTAACCTCCACCATCCTCCACACACATTATCCTCCACTAACCTCCACTAACCGCCAACCTCCACTAACCTCACTCCACTTAATCCTCCACTTAAAATTATCGCGCAACTACATGCTTTCATTCAGATCCATCAAAGATAAAGCTCTCGATGTGGACCCAGACCTTCGGTTCATGGCCCTAGAGGACTTCAAGAAGCTTCTATCCACCGCCAATCAACTGCACGTTGAAAATTTTATCCCAACGTTGTTCAAATTATTACATGATCCTAACACCAATGTTCAAAGCCTGGCGATAAAAGTAATACCCGCCGTGGTACCTTACGTCAATAGTTCGAGCATTTTAGGGATGATTGATGATTTATACCACGATGATTCACCCGTGGCGGCTATGGTACTTCGACTGATGTTACTGGGGAATTATGATAATTCAACAGCCGTCAAAATTGTGGCGATATTATTACCACCAGCTGTCGCCAATGATCAAACCGATTTGGTGGTAGAATTAGTTAAATCGTTTAAACAACTGCTACTGGACCAACAGGCGGTACAATTGGCCCGGTATTTGGTACAGAACGCAGTAAATCTGTCTCCATCAAAATACCTTTATGGATTTGATTTACTCGTATCAAAAGGGGTTAATTTCGCCGTATTTATGGCGATGATTAACGAGCTTCTGCCTACCACCGCCATGTTTAAGAAACTTCACGTTCGGTTACAATTAATTGGCAGTTTAGTGAAATGGTGTAAGTCAGATGATTTTACCGCCATTTTTATCGAAGTTTACCAGATTCTCGCGGTAGAACACACCGATTTGGACTACGACGCCGCCCTGGAAGATAATTTACTTAAGGAGACATGCCTTGATATCTTAGGATACTTGGTGGAGAAAGATCCTTCGTACGGGGATCGTGACGAGGTTAGTACTGTAATATCTCGGTATATCACTAATTCGGTGGTAGAAGAACAAGATTACAGTGACGAAGAAGAAATCGAGTTCAGCGACGAGGAATTGGAGCAAGAAGAGTACGACGACGGGGCGTGGAAGTTACGGTATAAGGCCATCAAGCTCGTGAGTCAGCTTAAACTTTCACGGTATTTACCGGACTTAATTGACAATTTAGTCGATAAGAATCCGTTGATATTTAAAGTATCGATTGAAGCGTTACAAGGTATTGTTTCTACCGACATGCAGCAGTACGTTGGCGGTATTGAACAGAAGATTAGCCTGAATTTAAGCAATGAAACTCTCATTAATTACTTAGGCTTAATCGAGACAATTTTATTACAAAATTTAACATTTACCACTGAATTCCTTAATAAGCTATTTGAATTCCTAAATTCACCAAAGAACCTTGATTTGAATGAAAATTTGAACTTAATTTGCACAATTGTAACTCATGAAAATCTGGATGTGGTAAATTTTATTTGTAATCAATTAATTCCTAATTTATGTAATAAAATTTTGACAAAATCCACAAATGAAGTTTATACAATGGTTAAAATACTTAATCAGTTAAGTATTAAAATGGATAAACCTGAAATATTTGATTGTATAACTTCCCGATTAGGAGATTTAAAGATATTAATTGATTTTAAGAATGAATTAATTAACAGTTTAACGATTTATTTACTTCATAATAACGTGTCTGAGGAACAGTGGGATACCGTTTATGGTATATTTGATATTAATTTATCATCAGAATTAAGTTTAAAACGAAATTTACAAAGTTTGATTGATATTTTAACAGGAAAGCCCCAAATAATTGATAAATTTTTACCATTAGTGGATAGAATTAAAAATTACTTAAATGAGACAAATCCAAGTGGTTATTTAATACTTAAATTAACTAATATGGTACATGAATCAATTGATATTAATCGATTAGTAACATTTGTAAAAATTAATAATAAGGATATTAAATTACTTAATTTAGTAATTGAAAACCTTTTTTATCATGATTTAAATAATCTTCAACCAATTGTGGATATTTTTAATGTAATTGATGTTGAAGAAGGTCTTAAAATTGAACAATTTGTGACAAAATTAAATGATTTTGATTATTTACAAAAAAAACTTAATTTCACAAAATCATTAAATATTAAATTACTTGCATTAATGACAATTAATTTAAATTTACAAAATCAAATTAAGAAACTGGAATTACAATTAAATCAAATGATTATAAATCAATTATTTACAATTGAATTTGTACAAACTTTACAATATTTAAGTTACATAAATCTTTACCAAAAAGTTCAAATTAATACAACTGAATTAATTGAATTACTTAGTAAAGACATTAATGATGGTCTTAAAGTAGAAATATCAAGAAATTTAGGTTACTTAATGAAGAATTCAGGTGATTTATTAATTCAAAAATACGTTGAATGTGAAGATTTAGTGATTAAATTGAACCTTCTTAACTCAATTAAGACATTTATTAAAAATTTTAATGATCCACAATTTGAATCAACCATTTATAAAACCCTTTTAGATCAAGTTAACGTTTTAGGAATTATGAAACAATTTAAAGTAATTGGAGAAATTCTTGCAATTATTTCCTATAAAAATAATGATTACAATGAAGTTAAAAATTTAATGAGTCTTGTGGATCAAAGTACTGGTTTAGTATACACTAGTTTAGTGATTCTAAATCATTTAATTATAAAAGTAACTGATACAAACTTAATTAGTCAACTTGTATCTGATAGCTTAAAATATTATGAAATTGTCAACATCGATATAAAGATTATGCTTACAAAGAATTTAATTAACATGTACTATAACTTCCCTCAATTAATCAATGACCAAATTATTAGTACCGTTTTAGGTGAGCTTAAAGCGTATGCTGAATTTAAAAAAGTAATCCCAATGGGGCCATATAAATACGTTATTGATGAAGGTTTAGAGATTAGAAAATTAGTGTTTGAATTAGTTTACCTGATTATTAATGATGATACAATCACAAAAGATCTTAACTTCATCACTGATCAGATTATTACTAAAGGGTTAGTGGACAAAGAATTGGATATTGTAAATTTAAGTTATAAAAGTTTACAAAAATTAATCGTTAAGAATCCAGAATATCTTACAGATGTGGCCAGAATGAATGGATTGATCGAACAATTGAAGAAGAATAGGGACAAAAAGGTTAAAGCAAAAGCTAGTAACCAAGAACTCGAAGAATTTAATGAAAGCAAGAAGAGTTTGGACATGTTGATACAAAAAATCGATGAAATTATGTTAAAAAGTAATTGGAGATCAAGTGATTGGGAAGTATTCAGAGAAAGTACTAGATAGGATTGATTGTATCCGTTTAAACTAATATTAAACCTATTTAGATCTATATAGTTTATCTATTTAGGGATATCACCTTCTGTTTTAGCTACTTTTGTAAATGATAATTTTATAGTTCCAGGAACATTTGTATTATCTTCAGTTTTTGTGTTTGTGTTTGTGGTAGCTTCAGTTTTGGTATTTGTGTTTGTATTACTTTCCATTTTAGTGTTTGTGGTACCTTCAACTTTGGTGTTTGTATCACCTTCAGTTTTTGTGTTTGTGGTACCTTCAGTTTTTGTGTTTGTGGTACCTTCAGTTTTTGTGTTTGTACCTTCCATTTTTGTGTTTGTATTACCTTCAACTTTAGTGTTTGTACCTTCAAATTTACCTAATTGATCATTATCTGTACCTTTTGAATCAATACTACCTAATTCACCTATCATTGCTGCGCGAAATTATGATTCGTAAAATTATCGTGGTTGACTTTGACCAAACCATCACTGTTAATGACACAATTAGTACGCTTGCGTCAGTAGCGTACCAACGACCTACAAAGCTACCGCCATTTTCCCACTTTACATCGGTATATATGGAAAAATACCGCCAATTCATGTCCAGTACCGTGGTACCAAAGAATTTCTCTGACGAATTGTTGTACCAACAGCGACTTAAATCAGTTGAACTTGCGTCGGTGGCAGAAATAGAACGACTCGGTCTATTTAGTGGTGTTTCTGGTACCAGAATTAGTGCCATTAGTAGTACCATTAATTTACGACCAGGATTCGACCAATTCATAGACGAAATTCGTGCTACTGATTGGTCCATGATGGTACTAAGTGTTAATTGGACCAGTAAACTCATTTCACCCATCGTTCCACACGCAGAGATTGTATGCAATGAGCTTGAATTTGATGGTGAAGAATGCCGTGGTACGTTCCAGGACGAGATTCGCGGTATTGGCGGTGGAATTAGAACCGGTAGTGATAAACTTGAGATAATTCGTCAACTTCGTGAAAATTACCACGTAACCTACGTAGGGGATAGTCGTACCGATCTATTGCCACTACTAGAGAGTGACGTAGGGGTCGTGGTACCTGATGGGTCGTTACTAAGTAAGTTGCCGTGGGATATACCGGTTCAACTGATAGTGAACGAATACGGCGACGTTCGTACTAACTTAGTACGGGAGTCGCTCTACACCTCAACGTGGGATCAGTTGACTAAATATATACATGTACATTAATATACAAGGTACCACCAACGGTACGAGCTTTGTACTAACCCTGAAGGGGGCGTTTATATTGATCGCTAAGCATTGACCTATCGGCGAAGTCCATGTTTAAGTAAGTTAATACAAGCAGCAGGGGGATATCTAGCGGAACGCTAGGGCGAGGCTCGCGGTATAATTCGGCGTATTTAGGCCAGCCAGCAGCTTCAAAACATTTTGCAGCTCTTACTGCAGCGTCTGCAGCATCACCTGCCTGTCCTTGGCTCTGGGCGTAGACACAGCTAAGACCATCCCAAGCTAGTGCCGCTTCCGTACTATCGTCAGCTCCAAGGCGAAGTGCTTGACTATAAGCCGATAAAGCATCAGGAAGCTGGCGAAGTTGGTGGTACAACCGTCCTACCAATAACCACACCAACGAAACTTTAGCTGTACATGCAAGACATCTTTGAAGTAATTGGTACGATTCTTGGTACTGACCGGCTCTAAAATAGGTCCAACTCTGGAGGTAAGATGGTAGGAAATCATATGTTGATTGTGGGTAATACTGAAGCAAATGAGTTAACATTGAAGCTGCCGCCACTAATTCATTATCTACCGCTGGTTCTGGGCTAACACTATTAGAATTAGTACCATTAATAGCGATAGAACCATCTTTTGCTGGATCTAATTGACAATTGCAGAAACACAGGATGAGAATTACGTCGTAATCGGTAGGAAATAACACCACGGAACGGCGAGACATCTCTACCGCTTCGTTATACTGATTATTATTCAATGCAATTAACATTTGGTACCGGTAATTGAACAGACATATTCGAGGTGAGCCTTCGACCAAGAGCTGAGATAAATACCGCGAGGCTTCGTTGTATTGACCAGCAAAGAAAGAGTATTTAACCATTAATCTGAGACAATTTGTAACAGAATTAGCGGTATTGGGACTAAGCCTTGGTGCTAACTCTACCACCTGATGGTACTGACGGAGTTTTAAATGATTTAAACACTTTAAAAAAATGATCTCTTGTACCAACATCTCTGGTGCGGCATCCGCGAGACCCAGGGCGAGGATCTCGTCTAATTGACCTAAAGATACCGCGAACTCCTGCATACCGTACTGAAGTTTACACCAACAAATTCTCGCCGATAAATCGGCTGCACGATTATCGGTCGTATTTATAGAACCTAACACCGATAGAAATTGACCTAAAAGTCCTGCCACCCATACTGATAATTCGTACGACGGCACTAAACTGCCGCCAATATTATCTTCAACCACGACATCCCAATCAATTATGTCGTTTACATTCTCAAATGTCGTACATGCTTTAGTTGCCATTTTTAGTACCGACAAATCGTGTGGATTATCTCTTATGTTCCGTTGTAAACATCGTAAACTTAATTCTTGCTGCCGTACCATTATTGCTATTTGAGCAAGTCGGTACCAAATCAGCGGTTCCGACTCTTGTTTCGGAGCTACCATCAGTAAACCTCCTGAATCCATCTCTAGCTTAATCTCCGCTGTCTTTGGTGATAATTCATTCGATTTAGGCGGGTTCCTACTACCACTATCACTATTTATAGTGCTAGTCATAATCATTAAAATTCTCACTCAATACTTGTCCAAATTGATCCAAAGTTATAACGTTATTTACCACGAATTATTGTTATCTATAAGTCGATTTTTATCACGATTAATTCGTTCGTTAAAGTTTTCTATGGAATAAGTCCTGGGGTTCGGATGGACGTTTGAAATTTATGCGCAGACGCACCAGTCGTGCGGAAGTTTCAGACAAGAAGCCCTTACACCAGGCGACATTACTACTGGTGTAGCTAGACGGCTAGCTTGGTATTAATGTGGTTACATTAGGTGGAGTCCGTCTACCCTTCGACGCCATTTATGTATGAAATCCCTGATAGAATGTGCCTATTATTCGTTATTACCTTAATGTATCCTTCCGAGACATATCCGGGATTTGGAAAGCCCCATACCGCTGCGATTATATAAGCAATCTATTTTTGTGATATTTTTTAGATGATTACATAATCAACCCTGTCAGTTACGTAATCATGCTTATGGCTTACGCGATCGATTCACGGCTTATATAAGCAGCGACACTGCTTAGATAATCACATCTCATTAAATTTTCGTTATGCTATCACGGTTACTATTTCGTGCACAATTTGTTCGTTCCGTATCACTCGCTGCTAGCTTAGTCCACAAGTGTCTGTCGTGTGGGATCCCCATCCAGCTGTCAGACCCAAAATCTCCTGGTTATAAACCAGTAGTTGAACCTAAACCATTTGTTAAACAAGAGGATGTTGTATATAAAAAGTACTTAAGTCAGTTAGATCCTGAAGATCTAGCTCTTTTAGGCCAAGAATCAGCCCCCCAGAAGGAACCTACTAAGCACTCAGATCAATGTCGGAGATGTCGTCAAATTATGTACTATAATGCAACAACCAATGAACCACCTATTGCTAATACTGAAGTGCTTAATAAACTACCATTTGATGCTAAGATAATACATGTAGTAAATGCTATAGATTTTCCCATTGGTGTCAATAAGCTAATCAACAAACACAGTATCGTTGTAGTATCAAAGATGGACTTAATACATCACGATGAACGTCAAATGAACAAGTTCCCATTCTACTCCCAGTACCTCCAGAACCTTGGAGTTCCTGCTGATCAGATATTCCCGGTATCAAATACAAAATCATGGGGGTTTAAAGCCCTTTCGAATTACCTCACTTCAAACCCTGATACTTACTATGTTCTTGGAGATATAAACTCGGGCAAGTCATCATTGATTCTGAAGTTAATGTACTTAGCCAAGAGTGATTTCCGTACATCATTTAGTAAATGGAGTTTAAGTAATGGACCAGGAATATCAACAGTTCCTGGGTTCACCAGAGACGAAATCACCTTAAAGTTTGGTCAAAGCACTTTAGTTGACCTTCCAGGACTCAACCATCTTCTGCTCCCTGATTACTCCAAGTTCAAAAACGTGTTTAAGAATGTTAAAGTGTACAAGTACGGAACTCACGATGCCAGATATCATACATTTAGAGACAGATTGCTTACCGTAGGAGGTTTATTCTACATAAAGCCTCCTCAAGGTACTATAGTTCAGTACAAGAACCTTATAAACTTTAAAGAATTCGTGGTGAAAGACGTTGAACGATTAGAGAAATTTTCACAAGATTTCACAACCAACAAGTCACTTCAAACGAAATTCTTGATACCACCAACCACCAAATTAATCACATACGTAGTACCACCGTTTACGGGGAAAGTAGACCTTGTAGTAAAGAACTTAGGGTACATTGAACTAACACCTACCGGTGCCAAAACCACCGACGAACTATTCGAAGTCATGGTACCTGAATCAATTGACATAGAGATCCGAATAAGGAAACCACTCATTTCGTATATCAGTAAGACCTTAAGTGGTAGAGACAAAAATGGAAATCCACTAAATAAGGTAAATAAGTGGAAAAGTACAAAAGTTATTCAACACTACGATAAGTCTACTTTCAGCAGTGAATTGTACCAGAAACAAGGAACGCAACAAGAAACAGTCACATTGCATACGGGTAAACCATATGATTCACGAGATCCAATAGAATACTGGCAATAGTAAAAACAGGTCGTGTACACGTCCAATAAAAAAATGCCATTTGACGTGTACCGTTCATTCCACCGTTGGCTGCAAATACGTTCCGCAGGGGGAAGGGATGAAGTTTAATGTAAATAGCAATAGGTAAATCATAGAAAGTGTAATAGAAATAGTAATGACACCGTATTAGTGGAATAGTAAAATTGCTTTAGCAAGTTGACGAGACCCTGGGCTTTGTTCTCGTCTTTGTTAATCGTAAACAATTAACAATGGCATCGCATCCCAATGAGGAAATCAATTCAAAAACATATACAAATCAAGTTCAAAATTCAATTAAAAGTAACCATAAAAGGAATAAATCAATTAATGGAAACACAAAGAAACTTGGGAAACTTAATTCATAGTCAAATAATGACATTATCTGTAAATAAACTAAATTAAATAAACCCCTGTTCGCATAAACACGTATTGTCCGTAAATGGTAATCGATATCCCTTTTAGTCGTCACACAATTACATTGTTTTTGATGTATTTAAACTAAATGATGCCCACAAATCTTTAATGAAAGAAAGAAGAAGGCCCTTGAGTCAAACATTTACAAATTTCCTTTTACCAAAAGAGTTAAGAGAGGAACCAAAAGAACCAAAACGTGATAGAAGAAGATTTTCATTATTTGTAAAAGTTGATGAAGATGACAGTGAAACAGATTGTTCATTAATTTCTCCATTAACAGAATTTTCAAATTATTCAACATCATCAATTGAAACATTACCCATTGAAAAACCTATAACAAAATCTCCAAAAAGGGGTTCTACCACCAGTAGAACTTCATTAAGTAATATAATGGAATTTTTCAATCAAATCAATTACGACGAACCAATAACAACAAAACCTCTGATTCTGGAATCTGAGTCAATTGCTACATTTAATAATCCTGGTGATTATAATATTAAAACCATAGCAAATAGTTTGATGATGTCTTATGATTTAGATGATAACGTTCTTTTATATGATGATTTTAGTTCTGTATTTACAGAAGATTATCATACACCAGTTGATGTATAGTATGTAATAAAGGTAATTGGGAATTCGCACTTGACTCATGTTCTCTCGTCGATTATTACTCACAACTACGGTAATATCTACGTCAATAGCTTCAGCTTATGTATCATATAGGTATACAAAGTATTCCTTGAAGTCTAACCTTCCATCTGATTGGTTTAGTCTCGAAAGTACTACAAAATTAGCCGATATTTCACCTCCTATTTATGCCAATAATCGTCAATTTAATAATTGCGTTAATGAATTAGTCGATATCCTTGGTAAACATAATATATCAACCGCTAAACCAGACATTGACCATCATACAAGGAATGAGTTTAATCCTCATGAACCATTACCTCATCAAAAACCTCGGGTAATTATCTATCCAACTTCAACAGATCAAGTGAGTAAATGTATGGAAATTTTAAATAGATATAAAGTACCCGTTGTACCATTTAGTGGAGGTACTTCGTTAGAAGGTCATTTTTATTCTACAAGGCCTGGTATTGTTTTAGATACTTCAAGAATGAATAAAATTCTTGAAGTTAATATAGATGATTTAGATGTTAAAGTTCAAGCAGGTGTTAATTGGGTTCAATTAAATGAACAATTAGAGCCACAACAAGTGATGATCGGTAGCGATTGTGGACCAGATGGACTCATTTCTGGAATGGTTAATACAAATGCTTCTGGTATTAATGCTTCAAGGTATGGAGCCATGATTTCAAATGTTATTTCATTGACAGTTGTTTTACCAGATGGGAAAATTATTAAAACTAAACAAAGGCCTAGAAAACTGAGTAGTGGTTATAGTTTAACTCAATTATTTGTTGGTAGTGAAGGTACCTTAGGTATTGTAACTGAAGCAACTCTTAAATTACACCCAATACCAAAATATGAAACAGTCATTGTAGGACAATTTCCTAGCATTTTAGATAGTACCAACACCGTTAGTCAAATTTATAGATCAGGTATTCATCCAAATGCTATTGAATTATTAGATAAAGATATGATGCATTGTATTAATTATTCCGGTTATTTGGATAAAGAATGGGAAGAAGTTCCGACCGTTTACTTTAAACTCGGAGGATTAAATAAAGTCATTGTTGATGAACAGATCAAAGTACTAAAAGACATCAGTATGAAGAACAACTGTTCCAAATTTATCGCTGCAAAATCCAAGCAAGAAGGCAAAGAATTATTTGACGCTCGTAAGAATGCCTTTTATGCCATGTTGAACTATGGTAGGAATGAAATTGACGAAGATGTGAGAATCTGGGTGACCGATATCGCTGTACCGTTATCTAAATTATCGCCTGTTTTAAACCAAATTTATGATTTAGTAAAACAAAGTGGATTATATAGCATTATATTAGCTCATGCAGGTGATGCTAATTTCCATTGTGACATCTTTTATAAACATCTGGAAACCAAGAAATGTGAACAACTCATTGATAAAATGATGCACTTAGGTCTTAGTAATGAAGGTACAAGTAGTGGAGAGCATGGTATCGGTAATGGTAAGAGAAACTATTTAGTTAAAGAACTTGGTGAAGATGCAGTTGACCTTATGAGAAGGATTAAACTAGCAGTTGATCCTAATAGAATCATGAACCCCGATAAAATCTTCCGTATTGATCCAAATGATAAAGGGGAGTATTAATTTAATAGACGTTACCCCTATCAATTCGCACTCTTATCGCTTATCTTATCTTATCGCCCATCTTGTACCGCGTTAGACGTAAAAATTGGTGGTAAAATTTACGTCAATGGTCCCGGAGCTCCCTAAAATCTCGCACCATTTTAACCCCTAATTCGCACTTGAAAATTTTTTTTACCATCATCCCAATTATGTCTATTAACTTTAATTCTGATCATTTGAATCAAAAACTTGATAGTCTAAATCTTGAAGAATCAAGGTATAATTCAAGGGATAATCAATATGGTTCAAAACCTTCATTATTATCATCATCTTTAGCTCAAGAACGTTTAAGACATGATCAAATAAAGGATCACCCCGAACCAGAACTTTTAGCTACTTCTGTTGGAAAAGATAGTGAAGGTAGATTAATACCATCATCATCTACTATATCACTTCTATCTTTAAATACTCAACAAGAAACTTCACCAAATCCTAACCTGTATCAATTTGAAGATAATCATGTGAATAGAATTTCAGGAATTAGGAGTAGAAATTCTATTACTCATTTAAATCAAAAAAGATTTGAATCTTATACAAAAATTACGAGTCCTCCTCCAACTGATATAGATCATTCAACAAGTCAAAGCATTCCCATAAATAATAAATTCATTCCTGATTCACCAAATTTAGATCCTACTTCATTAAACGGAAGTCCATCAAGATTTTGGCTTAGTTCCCAGACTCCTCCAAGATCTATGGGTAATAGTTATAAGAAGATGTACCTGCCACAGCAGCAATTGCAGTTTCAACAACAGC
Source organism: Yamadazyma pseudoaaseri (assembly GCA_030674785.1). Classification (NCBI taxonomy): domain Eukaryota; kingdom Fungi; phylum Ascomycota; class Pichiomycetes; order Serinales; family Debaryomycetaceae; genus Yamadazyma; species Yamadazyma pseudoaaseri. The sequence goes on along the minus strand of JAKUBW010000017.1, from coordinate 191,237 downwards.
AGCAGTATCAGCAACAACAACAGCATCAGCAACAGCAACAACAACAACAGTATAATCAACAACAAGGACAACAACAAGTACAGCAACAACCACAACCACAACCACAACAGCAACAGCAACAACAAGGACAACATTTTCAACAAGTACAGCATCAAATACCGCAACCGTATCCACTGTCTCAGCCAATGAGTATACCTATGAATAGAAAAGGCAGTGATTCACCAACGTTGAATCCTGTACAAACTCCACTGGAAGAAATGCCAATGACACCATTATATTTAAATGGATTTCAAAAAGGTTATTTTACAGCAGCACATATCCAGGAAGAAAACGAAGATTAATATACGACGACATGTACCATATCTCTGATCGGCTTAAACTCATGTGATGTATCACTCGCGATAAATTACATGTCAACTTACGAAGGTATGTGATACATCACATCAAAAACGACTGTACTAACTAATAGACGACCACAATATCACCACGAATGATTCGACTACCGAATCTAATCGTGCACACCCTACGCTTGCATCGGTTATTGACTCGTTCATGAGTGGCGAATCTACAGTATCTGCTGACACAGCATTAAATAACGCCTTACAAACACTCACACAAGATGGGTCACTACTCGCAGGGGATCTCTTACAGTCACTTGGACAAGAACCAAAGCCAGGGATCTCACAAGATTACCTTGATTCACTCGACAGAGTTGATGTTAATACCCTCAATAAAGATGATGATTGTCCAATTTGCACCAATAGATTCAAAGACGATAAGTACCCATTAATTGTACGATTACCATGTACATCAGGTAAACCACATATATTTGATTTAGAATGTATAGGACCGTGGTTAAAGATGAATAGTACATGTCCATTATGTAGATTTGATTTACTCGAATTACAACAAAAGAGGAAAGAAAAACTCGATAAAGAGTTAGAAAATATAAGAGCACAAGAGGAAGAAGAAGAAGAAGACGATTGGGATATGTACGGATAATTCTATACAATATATATACAAGTTATTGCTTTTGAAATTGTTGTAAAAATTCATCAACTTTTTTCAATACAGGATCATCAGAATCTTTATACACTTGAGGAATTTCAATTGATTCTACTTGATCTAATTGTTTTATGAAATCAAGTCCTTCTCTAACGGAAATTTTTGCTTTATATTCAACAGTTGATAATGCGTATTTGTTAATGTAACTTAACCATAGATCAACAACATCAGGGTTAGCATCAAATGCTTTAAGTTGATAATTATAAGTTGTTCTCCAGAAATTTTCTTTTGACTTTGCTTGGGCAAATGGTGATCTAATAACTGTATATAATCTCTTTTCAGTCTTTTGTTTAATGATACCACTTACGGGAATACCTAAATAATATGCAGCTCTACTAGCAAGTTCTGTGCTCAACACAATATCATCTTCATTATATCCTCTAAATTTGATGTTTGCTACTTGATGACCATGAGTTTTTGGTAATCTTATTGGTTTATACTTTAATAATTCTACATTAATTGGATTATTTGAAATATATTTTGGATTATAAGGGAATTCTCCTGTTAATAAAGATGACTTGAATTCAGAATCTTTAGTTGCTTGAGTTTCCTTTTGTAATATCATCTCAGCAGGACTGAGTTTATACAATCTCCTACTGCAACTAATGAACCTTTTTGATACTTGAAACATAGTTGATTGAAAATTTTTATTGAATCAAATTGTGGGTAAAGCGCGCACCCGGCCATGTACACGACAGTTGCGAAAAACAAAAACTTTTGCGATGGGTAAAAGTTTTCAGTATGGGGAAGAGTAGTAAAGATAAGAGGGATTTATATTATCGAAGAGCTAAAGAAGAAGGGTATAGAGCAAGATCTGCATTTAAATTGCTTCATTTAAATGAACAATTCAATCTTTTTGATGGTATAGAGAAAGTAGTCGACCTTTGTGCGGCACCAGGAAGTTGGAGTCAAGTATTATCACGAGAGTTAAAGGATAAACAAAATGCTCAAATAGTGGCAGTAGACTTACAACCAATGACACCAGTAGAAGGAGTTACCACCATACAAGCCGATATTACACATCCGAAGACTTTACAGCGAATTTTAGACGAATTTAATGGACAAAAAGCAGATTTCGTCTGTAGTGATGGAGCACCAGATGTTACAGGATTACATGATTTAGATGAATATATTCAAGCTCAATTGATCTTATCAGCATTACAATTGACTACATGTTTATTAAGACGTGGAGGCTCTTTTGTAGCGAAAATTTTTAGAGGTAGAGATATTGACTTGTTATATAGTCAATTAAGTTACTTATTTGAAAGAGTTATATGTGCCAAACCAAGAAGTTCAAGAGGTAGTTCACTTGAAGCATTCATTGTATGCTTAAATTATCAACCACCTACTACATGGACTCCAAAACTTGAATTGAATCAAAGTACGGAAGAGTTTTTTGAACATTCAAATATTGGCAGACCAAAAAATGTTGAATTCTTGGACGTTATAGAAGATGATAGAATGATTTCAAAATTTATAGCATGCGGAGATTTAAATGATACAGATAGTGATGCTACTTATACGATAGAAGGAAAAAGAGTTGTACTTGAACCAATACAAATGCCTACACTGCCACCATATAAACAAGCATTAGAGATGAAAAGAACTGGAGCATTTGAACGTAGGAAATAATAATATATATTAATGACAATTAATTTGAGTCTTTTTCTTCACCTTTAACAAAATCATCAGGTTTTAAAGTTGGGAATAATAACACTTCTCTAATGGTATTTGAATTAGTTAAAAACATGGCTAATCTATCGATACCACAACCCCAACCAGCAGTTGGAGGTAAACCATATTCTAAAGCATTACAGAAAGTTTCATCAACCATTTGAGCTTCATCATCACCTTGAGCTTTTTGTCTTGCTTGTTCTTCGAATCTTGCTCTTTGATCAAATGGATCATTCAATTCAGTATAAGCATTACAAATTTCTTTTGTAGCAACGAAAACTTCAAATCTTTCACATAATCCAGGAATTTCTCTATCTCTTTTAGCTAATGGACTCATCATTTGTGGATGTCCAAAGATAAAAGTTGGATTAATTGAAGAATCTTCTAAATCACCAACTAATCTATCTAACATTCTAGCATTTGTTAAAGGAGGTGGACAATCTATTTTATTGTCGATTAAAATTTGTTTTAAGAATTTACCGGTTTCTTCAGTATGTAATTGGTCACCAGGAGGGAACTTGACGTTGTAAATTTTTTCTAATTCTTCAATCATATTGATTCTCTTCCATGGTCTTGAAAAATCTAAAGTTAATTCTTTACCTTCAGGGCCTTCTGGGTGATAAGTAATTTTATAATCACCAGTAATTGATTTAACCATTTCACTGAATAACATTTCAGTCATATCCATTAAATCATAGACATCAGCATAAGCTTGATAAAATTCACAAGTGGTAAATTCTGGGTTGTGAGTCATATCAATACCTTCATTTCTAAATTGTCTACCAATTTCATAAACTCTATCCATACCACCAACGACTAATTCTTTTAAGAATAATTCAGGAGCAATTCTCATATACATATCCATATTTAAATCATTATGATGAGTAATAAAAGGTTTTGCAGTAGCACCACCAGCGATAACGTTCATCATTGGAGTTTCAACTTCGATAAAATCTCTATCATCTAAGAATTTTCTAATGTATTTAATGATAGCACTTCTAACTTTAAATCTATCTCTAACAGAATCATTAACAATTAAATCTAAGTAACGTTTTCTATATCTTTGTTCTTGATCTTTAAAACCATAAAATTCAGTTGGTAACATATGTAATGAAGGAGTTAATAATTGAACTTCAGTAGCGAAAACAGAAATTTCACCTTCACCACCTTTATTTGGGTTAGTTCTACCTGGGTAACCATGAACACCAATAATATCACCTCTTCTTAAATATTCATGCATTTTTTCGTATAATTCATTGGATTCACAATCTTGAGCTTGAGCCATAATTTGAATTTGAACACCATCTCCTTTCAAAACGTAAAATTTTAATTTACTACCACTTTCTCTTTTACTCATAATTCTACCAGTTACAGAAACTTTAACATCATTTAAAGTTTCACCTTTTGTTAAATGACCATAAGTTTTTAAAAATTCTGGTAAAGTTAAAGTTCTATTAAATTTATGTGGGTAAGGGTTAAAAGCTTTTGGATCTTTTAAATTTTCTTGTCTTAATTCATTAACTTGACGACTTCTAATTTCATAATATTGATTAGGATTTAAATCAGCTAATTGATCCTTGTTTGCAGGTTTTGGTTTTGCAGGATTTTTAGCAGCTTTTTCAGCTTTTCTTGCTTCAACAGCTCTCATTTTTTGTCTCTTTTTCAATTCACTTTTAGAGACATGTTCACCAGTTTCTTCATCTAAGTAAGTCTTTTGAAGTTGTTCAGTAACTTGTTCAACACCTGACATTATGTTTAGTGAAAATTTTTCACTGCGAATTTCTCAAATATATACTATGGTGATGAAGAAGTATGAAGAACCAACAGCTAAATGTATTAATATACAATCAAGTGCTTTATTATCTATGGTAAGACATACATCAGAGAATTATCCTTCATTGTATTCTGGACCATTATTTGGATTTGAAGATGATAATGGATCAATAGATATTTCTCATGTTTATTCATTCCCATATTCTGATCAATATGAAGGAGGTTCATTAAGGTCAAGAACAGGTTTAAAATATCAACAAGATGTATTAGAATCATTAAAGTCATTGGATTATGGTGTTGAATTTCAAGGTTGGTTTCAAAGTACTTTATCAGGAAATTTTATCACTAATCAATTAGTTGAATCATTAGTTCAACAACAATTAATTAACAAAAATACATTTATTTTAATTCATAATATGTCAAGTATCGGTAAAGAATTAGACTTAAAAGCCGTAAGATTAACTAGAAACTTTGTTTCCACTTATTTAGACGGTAAATGGAAATCAAAAGATTTAGAACATAATAAACTCAGCTTTTTAAATATCTTTGAAGAAATTCCTATTAATATTCATAGTCAAGCATTAGTACAATTAGGGTTAGAAGTTAAAGAAAAGAAAGAGAATGAATTTGAAATTTTAAAATTATCATCAAATCATAACTTAACTGCTAAATTATTAGAAAGTTTAGCCAGTCAAATTGACTCATATAATTTTGATCAAACTAACTTTAATTACTATCAAAGGCAATACCAAAAGGAAAGTTCTAAGATTCATCAATGGAGACAAAACAGAAGATTAGAGAACTTAGAAAGATCAAAGAAGGGAGAAAAAGAATTAGATTCAAATGAATGGCAGTCATTATTTAAATTACCAACTGAACCAAGTAGATATAATAATATGTTATACTCAAGTGCTATAGATAATTTAGCAGATGATTTGTTAAAGAAATGTGATGAAGAGTTAACGAAGAATTTTGCCATCGAAGGTAAGATTACTCAGTAAATAATATCAATAAATAATCGTACTAGTAACTGTAAGTTAAATCTCAAAAAATTGACAGATTTTAATTGTCGATACACAATTTATTTATTCAGCATGGGGAAACCAAAAGTATGTTAATTAATGATTAATTGATGTTAAATACTAACTTTAAGTATATATTGCTTGTTAGACATGGAGAAAGTGAAGGAAATTGTGATAAAGAAGTTAATAGATTTACACCAAATCACCTTGTTGCGCTAACACAAAATGGTCATCAGCAAGCGAAACAAGCTGGTAGAGTTCTTAAAGATTTCCTTAATCAAGATAGTTTACTGTGTGATAGAAGTATTAATAAAAAATCAATACTTTTTTATACTTCACCATATTTAAGAGCTCGTCAAACATGTAATGATATTATTGAAGGAATTAAAGATATACCAGGGGTTACATATAAAGTTAATGAAGAACCCCGTATGAGAGAACAAGATTTTGGTAATTTCCAAAGTACAGCAGAAGAAATGGAAAAAATTTGGGAAGAAAGAGCTCATTATGGACATTTCTTTTATAGAATACCTCACGGGGAAAGTGCAGCAGATGTTTATGATAGAATTGCAAGTTTTAATGAAAGTTTATTTAGACAATTTCAAAATCCTGATTTCCCAAATGTATTAGTACTTGTAACTCATGGAATTTGGGCAAGAGTTTTCTTAATGAAATGGTTTAGATGGACTTATGAACAATTTGAATCACTTAGAAATATCCCTCATTGTCAATACCTTATAATGAAACAATATCATGGTAAATATTTATTAAAATCAACTTTACTGACTTGGGATGATTTAGATAATGAACAAATGGAGAAAGAAGTTGAAAAAGAGATTACAGATGAAATTAAATTTAACAGTAAAAACAGAGTTTCAAATGTTGATGATATTGATATTCAAAATATACTTATTGCTCAAAAGGATGCAATTAAATTACTGAGAAAGAAAGATAGAGAAATTAAAGAAGCATTTCATAAAATTTGTTCACCAGGTCCACAATATAATGATAGATTCAGTTGTCAATTTCAATATGATAATCAAAGCCAAATTAATAGTTCAGAATCATTAGCCCTGAATCGGTAAGTGTATAAACCATTCAATAGTGGTAGTACATCTCACCACCTTTTATCCGTCATATGATTCGGATTCGGACAATGCTCACCCATATAAATATCGCAACTATTCCCCATTTTTTCAATTAAATTAATTAACCATGGCAAGACAATTCTTTGTAGGAGGAAACTTTAAAATGAATGGTACTAAAGAGTCCATTACAAAAATCGTTGAAGATTTAAATTCAGCTGATTTACCAAAAAATGTTCAAGTTGTAATTGCACCACCTGCACCATATTTAAGTTTAGCAGTTGAAAAGAATAAACAACCAACAGTTGAAATTTCTGCACAAAATGTTTATACAAAAGCTTCAGGTGCATTCACTGGTGAAATTTCTGCTAATCAAATTTTAGATTTAGGTGCTACATGGACTTTAACAGGTCATTCAGAAAGAAGAACAATTATTAAAGAAACTGATGAATTTATCGCTGAAAAGACAAAATTTGCGATTGATCAAGGATTATCAGTTATTTTATGTATTGGAGAAACTTTAGAAGAAAGAAAATCAGATATTACTTTAAAAGTTTGTGCCAGACAATTAGATGCAGTTTCAAAAATTATCACTGACTGGTCAAAAATTGTTGTTGCATATGAACCAGTTTGGGCAATTGGTACAGGATTAGCTGCAACACCAGAAGATGCTCAAGAAACTCATAAAGGTATTAGACAACATTTATCAAAAACAATTGGTGAAGAACAAGCTTCAAAAGTTCAAATCTTATACGGTGGATCTGTTAATGGTAAAAATGCTCCAGAATTTAAAGATAAACCAGATGTTGATGGATTTTTAGTTGGTGGTGCTTCATTAAAACCAGAATTTATTGATATCATTAAATCAAGATTATAAATTTTGTTGATTATTAATTAGATTATTATTTATCGTTTGTAGATTCCAATCTTTAAATATCATTATTGTATTAATAACTTGTTGTAAATGATCAGGTTGTTGAGGGTTATCGATTGATAAATCCGATTCAACTAATAGTTTATCATCAGGGATTATTTCAAGTAATTGGGTTAAATGTTCATATTTAGCCACATTTATGTAATTAGAGAGTGAGAATTGAACCTTGGGGTAAACTTTAATCCAGCGTTTTGCTTGATCAATTGACCCAGTAAATGAGTGTAGTATCACCTTTAAATCATATTGAGTGATTGTATCGAATAAAACACCATGAGCTTTAACGCAATGCACCGATACGGGTCGGCTTAGCTTCGCAGCCAATTGTAGTTGCTGGCGAAATATTTTTAGTTGGTGGTCAATTGTTACCCGACAATTACTTAACTTCCCGTCTCCATTACCCAAGTAACCGCATGTAGGTACTCTAAATAATTTATCTAAGCCAATCTCTCCAATATTACCATCAGTTTGATTACAATATTCCTCAATCACTGTAAGATGTTTGGATAATGATATTGGAACCGGCAAAACATCGAGCAATTCAGCTGACGGTTCTGGTGTAAGTACTTGCGAGTAATGATCACGTTTAAGCTCTTGGTCAGTAGCACGTTTTAGATCAGTAAATAAATGACTATACCACGGATGTATACCATAATACGGTTTTATACATTGTTTTGAACTTAGTTTATACACAAGATGAATATCATAATGATTTGTTGACATTAAATGATAATGGTTCACGTGATCCAATAACTTATAACTATCAATTTCTAATTGATTTACATCAGGTGATAAGTGACAGTGACTATCGTATACATTCATTATAAGCAATCATGCAATGGAAATTTCCATCTTTTTCCCGCGAACTCGGGTGCGACACGTTCTTTTTTGTATATATCTAGTAGGGCCCTTCTAATTGTTGCTAATAATGACGGTTATTATAGGTTCACTGTACGTAAATTAATTAGGCATTGATTAACATATTACTAACTGTATAGCTTCTTACCATACACAGTTCAATTTGAAGTCGGTCCACAAACCGAAAATACCGAAAATCATGGGTCAAATTCAAGTTCAAACCAAAGGTCTAAGCGTAGTAGCGTATCAAGCGCCAGACCGGTACCGATAAAACAACAATCAATTCTACCATCACTAAGTATGGCTACATCACATGGGTCACCAACTGCATCTCCAAGCCCTTACCCTGATCAGCAGAGCTCTCGTGATGTTTCTACGGAAGAATTCTTTCATGAATATTCGAAATCAAATCGTACCCCACGAGACCTCTTTGCTGAAAGTCTTAATGATCGGTTAAAACCATCTTTTATTCAACCAAAATCTACCGTGAAGAAATTGGACGGATCCGTGGTGGATTTAAAGAAATACTCAGACGAAGTTGGTTTACCTTCAGTTAAGGTAACATCTTCAACTAACATTTCTGCTAATAATTCCGCTGTTAATTTACCACCACCTACTACCAGTACCCTAAAAAAGACGCTCTTCACCTTGAACAATAGCTCCGCTTCTTTAATTGAAAAAATTGATGAAGAATCAGGCGATGAAGATATGGATGATACTCACGATTGGGACAATGACTTTAATGAGATGGTTAACCCAAGGGCTAAAGTTAAGTTAGCACCTTTCGGAGGGTTCTCCAACCCAAAATTGAAAGATGGGATCTTGAAAAGTAATATATTTGAAACGAGTCCTTGGAATGTATTATTTGCAGCAAAAGGAAATGGATCATTGATCAAAGCCGTTAAAATGGCAGTAGAAGAGAATATCATCAATAGTAGAAGGTGGGTTGGAACTTTGGCAATTCCAACCGATGAAGTTCCTGATCATGTGTTGTCTGATATCTCTAAAACCTTGAGGGAAGAGTACTTTTCAGAGCCAATTTTCCCACTGGATTTGACATTCTCTGGTCATTACAAGTCATTCTGTAAACAAATGTTATGGCCAACATTACACTATGAAATCCCAGATAATCCAAAATCTAAGGCATTTGAAGAACATTCTTGGGGTCATTATAAAGCATTAAATCAATTAATGGCCGATAAAATCGTTGAGGTTTATCTACAAGAAAATGGGGATTTAGACCCTGAAGATCCTGAAAATATGATTTGGATTCACGATTACCATCTTCTCCTCGTTCCCCAAATGATTAGAGAGAAATTACCAAATGCTAAAATTGGATTATTCTTACACGTGAGTTTCCCTTCATCTGAAGTATTTAGATGTTTGGCTCAAAGGGAAGCATTACTCAAGGGGATGCTTGGAGCTAACTCTATCTCTTTCCAGACTGAAGAGTACGTGAGACATTTCTTACAGACGTGCTCCAGGCTTTTGTTAGCTGATACTAGTGACTACGGGATGTCGTATGATGGAAATTTTACAATGGTCAACACTATACCAGTAGGTATTGATGCGAATACTTTACATGAGACATTATCTAGTGAAAATGTTGTTTCATGGAGACAAAGAATTCGTGAAAGATGGTCACACCAAAAATTGATTGTTAGTAGAGATAAACTTGATAAACTAAGAGGAATAAAAGAGAAATTGCTAGCTTATGAAGCTTTCTTAAAGACCAATCCAGCGTATGTTAATAATACGGTGTTGATTCAAATTTGTATTGGGTCTAATTCAGATGACGATTACAGTACTCAAGTAATGCAAATTGTAAGTAGAATCAACTCAATGTCCGATAACATAGCTGTGAGTCAACCAGTAGTTTTGCTCCAACAAGATATCACTTTTGATCAATATTTGGCATTACAAATTGAGGCAGACGTATTTGTTGTGTCCAGTATGAGAGAAGGACTTAATTTAACTTGCCATGAATTCATCATTGCTACCACCGAAAAGAAATCACCATTAATGCTTAGTGAGTTTACAGGGTCTTCGTATCTACTTGGAGAAGGAGCTGTACTTATTAACCCTTGGGATATCAAGAGGTTTAGTCAAATGTTTGAGTACCTGTTAATGATGGAACCAGAAGAGAAATTAAAGAGATGGAGAAAGTGCCACGATGTAGTACTTCACCACGACTACAAGAGATGGATATCAGGGTGTTTAGCTAGTGTCAATGAAGCATGGAAGTTGAATCAAGAAAGAAATACTATCAATCTTCAGCTGTTTAATGAGTCAATATTTAAAGATTTCCACACCATCGACGGGAAGAAACTATTCTTTATCAATTTAGAGACTGCGTCAGCAGTTACCAGCTTAGGAGAAATTAAAGCTAATATTCCTGTATCATCAAAGACGATTGATATAAAAAACTCAGACTTAATTCCTCCAACAAAGATTGTAGCCCTTTTAAATGAACTTTTAAGTGATGAAAATAATAAAGTTTATATATGCAGTTACTTTAAGAGACTGACACTTGATACAATGTTTAAAAGAATGCCACGAGTTGGTTTAATTGCTGAGAATGGTGGATATATTAAGATAATCGAGAAGAAATCATGGGTATCAATAGTTGATGAAGAAGACGTAAGTAAATGGATGCCACAAGTCAGACAAATTGTTGAGTCAAAAGTAGAGAGACTACCAGGATCTAAAGCGGATGTAGAAGATTGTACCATTATCTTTAATCCTGGTCTGTCAATTCATGAAGATAGAGCAAGAAGTATTGATTTGATGGGAGATTTAATTCAACATGTTAATGATATATTTAATGAAAATGATGGAGTTCATGCATCACTTATACGGAATAATGTTGTTGTACAACAGAATCAATTGAGTTTAAGAGCATTAAACTTTTTGGTTAATTACTATAATAACAATTCCGTTAAAGACTTTCAACCACGAGACATTTACGATTCAGCTACATCAACACCTATTAAGGAGAAACCATTCATGGATACTGGAAGATTAGTTGGGTTATTTGTTAGTGGAGGTACAACATCAATTGATGAAGTTAACTATAACCTTGGTAATACATTGTATGATAATTTAGTTATACCTAATGTTTTGACGGTTGCTGCGTTGGATAATGACTGTAAATCTACTATTGCCAAGTTTGGAGTGAATGGAAGAAATGAGTTATTGAGTATTTTATCTCGGGTGTCCAAGGTTAACTGTCCAAAAGTATAACATATCAGCATCAATAACACTTGAAGCCCTAGACCCCAAACTGTGACACTGGAGCACCAAAACTGACCAGAGTTCTAGAACTGATTGTCCTTATAACTGCCCATCACCACATCATTGAAATCCTCCACCGTTTGCATTAGTGCCTTCTCGTCTTCCCCAGTAAGTACTTCATATTTCTTCCAGTAATACTTATAAAACTCATCCTCCGTCACCGTATCACTCTTAGCTCTATTAACCACCCACAAACTCTCTTTACTACGTTTATGAGTCTCTCTATCATCTTCCATACGGGCCAATATTTGCTTTTTAGATAACTCAGTGGCGTCAACCTTATCCTTTGGCTTCAAATGAAACATCTCATTCTCTTCCACATCACCTTCCACTGCCGGCTGATGCTTTAAGAGTCTTAACCTCTCATAGTAACTTTGTTTCCTCTTATTTATTAACAAATCCCATGTCTTAAGTATAGGATCTTGAATCTCTGATTTTAACTCAATTTCGCCGTACGGTTGGTTGTTATTCAACCTCTCAGTGTCGCCAGCGTCCAAGAGACCTTGCTCCATGTGGTACTTCTTCTCATACTCTTCATAATCAATGTTTAATACGTGAGAAATGCTCTTTAAACTGTTGAACACATTGTACAAATTGTAATTACTATTACCGGGTAAAACATTCAAAAGAATCTTTGGAAGGGCATTTTTAAGGTTCGATACGTACGGGAACGTAAACCCAGGCTTCTGTTGGGAAATGGACGTGGATTCAGTGATTAAAACATCAATAAACTGGAAAATGGTTGATTTTGTATTGATTTCAACCGACAGATCTTGCACCACTTCTAGAATCGATTGGAAGAGGTAGTCTTCGTTATCACAGTTCTTTATAGCGAAGTGAGCTGTCTTACGGAGGCTTTGTACTGTTGGGTTAATGGTACGAAGGAGTTGAATGAATTGGCTGTTGATTTCAAAGGAGTCCATGTTGATGAGATGAGTGCGCATTGGGGGAGGTACTAGTACGCCATACCATTCGGTACGGCCCCCCCATTTTTTCACGTATCTCCCTACGATCTACTTGTACATTATCTATAACTCAATACTGGTACCTACAGAAACCATACCTCCTTTCAAATTGGCCCAGCTAACATACATTGGAGAGTAAACAGTTAACTCTTCATAAGCCGGTATTGTGGATTGTTGAGCTCCTGAATCGGCCCATAAACACTCAATATCCACCTTTAAATTCAGCGAACCTTCCTCGTCAATCTTTGGCATCCACTGCACACCTAAGTGGAATGGTTTGTTGGAGTCAAGTTTGTTTAAATTGAGCGATGTGATTCCTTTAACATCTTTATACACATAATTACCTTCTTTATCGTACGAGAATCCTTCGGGTGTCGATGTGGATTTCATGGTATTATTGGTATCCTTGTATACGGTAACCGTTTTCACGGGAATTTCCTTCCCATTGAATTTTACATTGCACATATTACTGTTTTTCACGTTAATTCTTATCTCCCCCGTTAATAATCCGTATGGGTAATCTGAGCTAGAATTCTTCAAGATATCTACCGACATATAATCACTGAAGTCCTTTGCTGGTAATAATTGCGGTAATAATGATGTCTTGTACCCACAACTTGTCATACCATCTACTGGATCAGTACACTTAACTTTAGCTCCCATTGCCTTTACCGATGGCATATCCTCTAAGATCTGCTCAAATCCAGTACCTGCTCTACCTAATACACTCACATATGATATATCAGGTGTAGATAAATTAGCAGATTGAACAAACCTTAATTTCATAGGATTCTCAGCAGTAAATGGACTTATAATAAAGAATAAACCACAGTTGATCAATGTACCAATGATTAAAATATAGATAATGAACCTATTAAGCTTGAACACAAATGGTAATAACGGTAACACACACGCAATACCCACGTATTCAATGATTTTAAAAATTAGCTCTTCGCTCTTTAACGACTCTTGAATCGATTTACTGATTCCACTGATGATCAACCATCCGTTATTGTAGATGATTAGGAGTGGGATAGGCACGAGAACTAAGTACTGGATCAACCAATCATAACTGAACGTTTTTTGGATCAATGATAATTTTTGTCTTGCGGTGTAAGAGTCAATTGATATGAACGAGGAGTTGTCCGAATGAGGCTCAGTAGCACCATACTCAGTGCCTTCAGCTACTAGTAACGGAGCACCTTCTAATTCGTCCTCTAACTCTTTCTTACCTGCTTTAAAACACCACCCTAAGAGTCCAAAGATACATGCAGCTGATTGGACCACGAAAAGACCCGTAAGTAACGCTTCACCCGTATGATCGTTACCAATCTTATTGTTGCTTAACCTAACGGTTGACACAATCAACATAATCCAATAAATGAACGATACTTGCATCATAACAATCAATTTCTCGTCATGTTGTACGATCTTGTATCCACTAAAGATAAAGTTAATCCCGTTCAAAATTAAGTAATTGACGAATAGAAACGCACAGGCCACGGTGATTGTCATATTTACGGCATCAGAGTTAGGCAAGAACTCAAATACTGACGATAATATGGTTGTGATAAACTCAATAGCAATTACCGATAAAACTAAAGATAATGGGAATTTTACTGAGTTGACAAACCCTAATCTCCAGTTCTTCTTGTACCCAAACACCACCAATAACAATACCATTGACACCACGGGAACCAACACTAATACAGTGATGTTTAGCACCACTAATTTGGGTAATGAAATTATAAAGAAATAGTTCAAGAACGAAACATAAGAAGCGAATTCACGGTTCGAATTGGTATCAATATCGAGTTCCTGGGAACTCACGTGCTTGACAAAGTCTAATGCACTGGAAAGCATGTGCCATACGGCTTTCTTGGACGTGTGACGAATATCATCGTACTTTGTATGGTAAATATCTCTTGGTTTGTAGAACGCAATGTCAATACCTCTCAAACCACCATCCTCGTAATAAATCTTGTAGTCAGTCTCACTGTGGATGAGTCTACCGTTGAACGCCTGTTGGAATATAGAGCTAGCGTATGGGTATCTTACACTATGGTACTGTTTAGTGATACCATAATCGGTACCTCTGAATAATATAGCTTTACCTGCTTGTCCAGTACCTTCCAAATTGATGAAGTAACTGACGCCTTTGGACCAAGGATGGTTCAAGAACGCAGATGCTCCGTGTAGTCCAAACTCTTCGTTATTGTTGAAGTTGAATACTAAAGTTCTAGTTGGTTGGCCGGCTTTGCCCGAAGTGAAATACTTTAATATTCCGTACATTGATGCAATTCCTACCCCATCGTCAGTGATTCCGAAACTTGATGGAACTGAGTCGTAGTGAGCACTAATCAATAACGCTGGTAATTTAGGATTAGTACCATTAATTCTCACTAAAAGGTTATTACTCTCGTAATAAGACACCGCATTGGCGTAATTCTTGTACATTATAGTATTATTAAGTCCCATATCATCGTCATACTCGATATATTCCTTTTTACTACCTTTAATAGCGGATTTTATCTGGGTTTGAAGATATTGGTATACGAATTTATTACCTTCACTACCGTACGGATGTTTATATTTCCCGAGGTTTTGTAATACACTCCACGAGTCTTCCACCAAGGAAATCTCATAGGGTTTAGTAGGGAGTGATACACTCAATTCCAAGCTATTATCGTAGTAAGAAACTAAATAAACAGCAATGAACGTGAAAAAAACCATTAACGAAAGTGAGGTCTTTCTGTAGCCAAAAACGGCCCTGAAAAATCTTACAAATACATTTGGACCGGTAGAATTCGGTCTTGCCGTTAAAGTGGACCGTTTTGGTGCAGTTGATGAAGCAGAAAGCACAGATGCTTGGGGTTCTGGTTCACTCATGTTACTCCTGAATGCGCACTTTTGATAAGATATACCAGCCACTTAGGGGATACAATTAAATCCTCACACCATACTTACTAACACTATAATTAACGAGAGCGGTACCACAATGACACACTACTGTTACCCTAACTATTACTAACGGAGTTTATGGCAATATGCATAATAAATTAGCCATCGCACCCTTGCACCCATACTTAAATTACCAAATCGCACAGTTTTTTTCTAGCTCTTCATTATGGTTGAATTTGCCCCATTAAAGAACGACTTGATTCTTAGAGCTGCTAAAGGTGAAAAAGTCGAAAGGCCACCTGTGTGGATCATGAGACAAGCCGGAAGATATTTACCCGAATATCATGAAGCAAAAGGAGGTCGTGATTTTTTTGAAACATGTCGAGATGCTGAGATTGCTAGTGAAATTACCATTCAACCAATTGATCATTTTAATGGATTAATTGATGCAGCCATCATCTTCAGTGATATATTGGTGATCCCTCAAGTTATGGGGTGTGAAATCGAAATGGTTGAAGGTAAAGGACCCGTTTTCGTTGATCCATTGAGACACCCAGAAGACATTAAAAAGATCAATTTAAGCCCAGATATTTTAAAAGGATTAGATTGGGCATTTAAAGCTATTACTTTAACCAGAAAGAAACTCAATGGTAGAGTTCCGTTACTAGGGTTCTGTGGATCTCCTTGGACTTTATTAGTTTATATGGTTGAAGGTCAAGGTAGTAAAATGTTCAGATTCGTTAAACAATGGATTTATCAGTACTCCAGTGAGTCCCACAAGTTATTACAAGCCATCACCGACTGTTGCGTTGAATTTTTGGCTCAACAAATCGTTGCCGGAGCTCAAATGGTTCAAGTATTTGATAGTTGGGCCGGAGAATTAGGTCCGAATGAATTTAGAGAATTTTCATTGCCATACTTGAAGCAAATTGCTGATAAACTCCCAAAGAGATTAGCCGAATTAGGTATTTCAGATATCCCAATGACTATCTTTGCTAAAGGTGCTTGGTATGCTTTAGATGAATTATGCGATATCGGATACGATGCCGTATCATTAGACTGGTTATATAAGCCAGAAGATGCGGTAAAAGTCGTTAACGGTAGAAGAATTACTTTACAAGGTAATTTAGATCCAGGTATCATGTACGGTAGTAAAGAAACTATTACCAATAAAGTTGAACAAATGATTAAAGGATTTGGCGGTGGTAAACAGAACTACATCATTAACTTTGGTCACGGTACCCACCCGTTTATGGACCCAGCTAAAATCGATCACTTCTTAAACGAATGTCATAGATTCGGTAGTCAATAGTATATAGTAAATAAAATGTGCGACTGCGAATATGACTGAAATACCAAAGTCACTGCTTTATGTGTACGAGTTAGACGAACTGTTGGTGGACTCGTTGGAGTTAGTGGTGTTTGAGGATGTTGATGGTGGTGAGTATGAGCCTGATAAATCTGAGAGTGGAACAGATGATTTATCTCGAGTCAATACTGCCAGATCTGACCAAGGTCTCCCGCCACTTACGGAAGAGCAATTCGATGATATGGTTGATTCAGGGTCTATCGGTAGTGTTTCGGGGTCGGAGGACCTGGATGACGAGCTATACCAGCGGTTCAGCGAGACAACTATCTCAGATATCGAAGGAGATTCCTCCATTACCGGTCATTTAAAGTCGAAAACTCCAATGATTTACTTTAAAACCCCGAAATTACCTAATGATAAACATCTTGGGGTGTATAAGGCGTTATTTACGGAAAAGGAACTTGAATCTCCGATACTAGCCCTTAAGGCATGGAATATCTCTGAAAAACCGGGGAAATCAGCCGTTTTCATGCTTGGAGGTGGTCACTTCGCTGGTGCTATTATCTCCCATAAAAGAAAGAATATAAAGGGAAATGCTATCAACCATAAAGTACCAGTTCAGGAACAGGAAGTAGAGATCATCAAGTCCAAGACATTCCATCGGTATACCACCAGAAAGAAACAAGGTGGTAGTCAAAGTGCCAATGATAATGCTAAAGGAAATGCTAAATCTGTTGGGTCAAATATCCGTAGATACATGGAACAACAGCTAATTTCCGAGGTTAGAGACCTACTTAAATCATGGGAAGATGATTTGAACGACTGTGAGTCGATTTTTATCAGAGCTAATGGGCCCGCTGGTAGAAAGACGCTCGTAGGGTATGAAGGAGCAGTGCTAAAAATTGATGATAAAAGGCTTAAAACATTCCCATTCTCCACCAGAAGAGCCACCACATCTGAGGTGAGGAGAGCATGGGCTCAATTGACGTATATTACCGTGACAGATGTCGTTAAACAAGACGAAAAGGAGAAACAGAGATTACTTCAACAGCAGGAAAACTTAAAGAAGTCCCAGCAACAAAAGACCACCAAAAAGGAAGAAGTTTCTCAACTCGACCAGCATACCAATGAACTCCTAGCGTTATGTAAACGACAAAAAGCTCCATTGCTTATCAACTACTTGAAGAAGAGCAACATTTCTCCCAACATGCTTCTTTCGGATAATTCAACTTTGCTTCATTACTGTGCATCTAATGGGCTCACACATATGATCCAGGTTCTTCTAGTTAACGTTAAAGCTGATCCAACCATCAAGAACCATATTGGAAGAGTTCCAGCTGAGTTATCTGCCAATAAGCACACAAAGAATATGTTCCAGATATGTCGGTATAAACTTGGCGAAGATTACTGTGATTGGGCAGTAGCAAAAGTTGGTGACCCCAAGAGTAAGGAACAAGTAGAAAAAGAGGAACAGGAGGAAGCAGAGCGTCTCCGTCAAGAGAAGCAACAACAGATCAAACAAGGACTCGAAACTAAGACTGAAATGGAGTTGAAGAAACCGTCGTTCTCGAGTAAAGGACTTGTTGGTGGCTCCAACCTTCTCTCTAGTACCAGTGGACTATCTGATGAGCAGAAGATGAGGTTAATGAGAGAACAGAGGGCCAGAGCTGCTGAAGCAAGGTTGAAACATCTTAATTAACCTACTTGGTTTAGTTAACCTACTTACTGAATACATAACTTAATCGGCTCTTTTTCTTGTCTACAATATTCTTCACCACATCATCATCAAATTCTGTAGCTTTGGTGGGATCATAGTGTTTATAGTCAGGTAATGCACTTTTTATACTCTTTGTCTCGATTTTATTGTAGTTCAACGCCGAAATATATCCATCAGACATAGAACTACGGATATCTACTTCGGGTTCAACGTAGGGGTCATTATCACCAGCTCCTTGACAGTTACACTCTAGTAAATCATGGGTATTGCAATTGGTGTCATTAATAGTGAATAAGTCTTTAAGATCCTCGGTATCAAATACATTCAGGTTGTTTTTCCCATCATCCAAGAATGTGTCACTCAAGTTATTCTTCATTAATTGTCGTTGTAAGATCTTTTCATCCAAACACCCGGTGGTAAAGAGGCGATAAATGAATACAGGCCTCGTTTGTCCATCTCGATGAATTCGAGACATTGCCTGTAAGTCATTTGCTGGATTCCAGTCATTGTCAAATAATACAAGTCTGCTAGCACCAATTAAATTAATGCCAAACCCACCAGATTTTGATGATAATAAAAACACCGGGAACTCAGGAAACGGCACGTTATTGAACTTGTTGATCATAGAGGATCTATTAGCGGTGGACGTAGACCCATCTAACCGTAAAAAGTCAACCAGAAGTTTTTTTAACACTGTTTCAAGGATATCAAGTGTTTTAGTGTAGTTTGAAACAATTACTAGCTTCTCTTTCTTCTCAGTGATTTCAAGTATTAACATGATCAATAACTCAAGTTTTCCGCTGGTTATAGGCAAGTCTTTAGTAGGGCACATTGACTGGAATAAAGTATCATCTGCTAACAAACAAGGAGAATTGCATATCTTTCTGAAAACGCTTATCATGTTTAGTATATTAGCATTATCAAGCAGACTCAACGATATGTTCTCCATTACTTTATTGAACAATTGCAACTGTAAACTAGTAGGCTTTACAAATAACAAAATATCAGTTTTCCTTTTGAGATACTCCAGTAGAATAGCATTTGTTCTTCGTAACATGATCTTCTTGGTGATCTCCGTCAACTCTTCACTGGCCTGTTTACCAATATCTATAATCTCTTGGTTAAAACAATTCGTATCTCTGCTATTTTCTATTGGTTTTATAAATTTCCTTTGAAACCCATTAAACGAACCAAGTATCCCTGGGTTCAAGAAATGGATTAAATTATAGAACTCCGTCAAATTATTCTGGATCGGGGTACCAGTAAGTAAAATCTTCCGCTGGATATCCAAACTATTCAAGATCTTTAGAGATTTATTCGAGTTATTCTTCAACTTGTGACCTTCATCACATACAAGTAAGTCGAAATTGCACACCAGAATCTCTGACTCTACGTTAAGCAACCTCTCGTAGCTCATTATAAGCACTTGGTGAACATTGGACTTATGAAAGTTTGTAAACAATTGATTATAGCTGACATTGGTGTTGTTATCGATGACCAAAACTCCTAATTGATTCATATTTAGCCATTTCTTGAACTCTCTTTGCCAGTTGTTGATCAACGTTACGGGACAGATAATCAATACTTTACGTAATTCACATTGTTTTTCTGGGTCTGGGCTTTGCTTTAAGAGGGTCCAAATAACACTAATGGTCATAAGAGTCTTTCCCAAGCCCATTTCGTCTGCTAAAAGCACTCCATTCCCGTCGAATCTTCGACCTAAGATCCCCTCCACCATAAAAAGGATACCGTCCCGCTGGTGAGGGCGTAGCACCTTATTTATCAGTGGGTCCATAATCATCTCTGAATCTTGATCATTAAATTTAAGCACAAAAGACGTGTCTGTCTTGGGATAAACCTGTTTCTTGGGTCTATGGATGGGTTTATCTTTAGTGAACGTTGGTACAAGCTTAGGGGCTGGTTTGTGTAATTTCTTGGGTGGTAACTGTGGTTCAGGCCCGTCTATTTGGCAGTCGATCTCTAACTCGTAGGAGCCAATTTTGAATATCCCTTCAATAGATGGGACTGCTTTGGTAATGGTTCTGTTGTCGATTCTTGCGGTGACGGTGTCTTCTAACACATCGATTGTGCCGTCACCGTTCCAGGTTTTATTCTTTTTACTGGTGACTTTCCGCCATTGAACGATATAGCGGTTAGAACCGTTACGCTTTAGCACCTTTGGTTTAGACGAAACCTCTAACCTAGGCGAAGCAGCTGGTTCGGGCGTCACTGGTACCGAATCATGCTGTGCGGTAGCAGTAGCAAGAAGCCGTGGTGGTTTGAATGGTGCTCTGACGCCAGAGGACAGTTTATACATACGCGTTTTGTAAACAGATAAGATATGCTATAGAAACCATACAACAAAGTACGCCACCACTACCACCAGAATTGCCGGTATAGTGCAGAGAGCCAAGGAGCACCACTAGTTGTGCCACAAGTACAGCAGAGACAAGTAGCTAGTTGTGCCACCAGTACAGTACCGAATACAGTATCGAGCCCAGTTCCTGTACTACAGTGAAACTAGCAGTATACTTCACCACCAAGAGACAACACAATCCAAATGTATATTTACCCAACCTAAACAAGATGATTAGCCAACTGAGTTGGAATCACATTAAACACACCGTAACTAACTACGACCGCAAGAAGACAAATAAATATTTCTAATCGTTAGTAACATCCTTGCACCACTACTTAGTATACATACGCAATAAAGCACTCTCCGTGGGGGTTAACATGTAACATGGGAGAGAGTAATAGATCATTCTGTAAACGGACTTTGGCGTAATCATTGTTGATAATTACTTTTTTCCGTCGAGGAAATTGTCCTGCTCTGCGAACTGATTATATAAGCTCATCTCATGATAACCAATTTAGAGACAGTTAAACAGCAGCTTATCTCGGGTGATATAAGCGAAGCCGAGTTGGTACGACGTTATAACGACTTTTATAATGATTCAGAGCAATTTGGTGAAAAATTGGGGCTTTTTGACGCAGTTTCCATTATTCTACTAAAGTTAACTAAGTTAAGATGTAATGGGGTCGTTGTACACGAAGATTGGATAAAACTCGTATTTATGAGCTTAGACCCAATGGATAAGGGACTGAAGAACCCACGGATCATGAATTTCGTTTCCAAGGCGATTACCTACCAAAAAATGACTGGGAATGCCGATATTTTAATACTAAGTTGGCTAAATTACTTAGTACTGGTCTTTGATAATACAAAGTCGGTCATGAATTTGATGGACACTTTGGTTAAGAGTGTATCCACTGACTTACAGGATTTTCACTCCAAGAACTCGGCGTTTATATCGGTTTTATTTGACAATTTCTCAAATGACTCAATTGCTAATTCTTCAAATAAACTATTAATTTCCTTATATGGTAAGATCACTGATCAATCCCAATGGTATAAATCATGGGAAAAAGTGCTATATGACCATTTGGCTAATGAAAAGTGCAATAAAAACTTGCAAATATACTTTATACCAGCAATTTTCAAGATGAATCCCTCTTTCTTCAAAATATTCTTAGACAATCATGATATCAACCACCTTTTACTTACAAATTTGCTAAAGGTGTGCCATGTGTTGGAATTAGACCCCATGGAGCAACTGGGTGTGGATTTAAAGCAACTCATTTGTCATCACAACATACAAATTAGACTAAATACCCTTGATTTAGTATGCTATTCATCCAAGTCCACCAAACGTATTGACCCAAAGGTGTTTACTATTGTACAAAAAAACTTATACCACATAGTGATGGACCTCAACTCCATAGAGTCCAGGAATAAGTTCATCAGAACCATGAACGCATTTATCGTAAGACTCAGAGATTCCAGTTATAACGATGCAAAGACCAATCAACTACTGGGCGACGTGCTTCAGTTCATCTCCTGGCTCCTTCAATTCATTCAGTCACAGATGGTGCCGTCTGCCACCTACCACCAGTGTTTAGTGTCTTTACAAATGCTTAGCAAACTTATTGATTTAAACTTGGACGGATTGCATGCTTCTGACAACAAAAACAATAAGCTGAAGTTCCCATTCACAGTAGTAGTATTCAGTGAAACCACCATCACCAGTCTTTTAAACAGCTTGCACAGCAGCTTCGAAGATATAAGAAATGCCAGTGCCTCGACTCTTTTGAGGTGTACTGAGCCGTTACCGTTAGATCCACAATATCTCGCCCAAATATCACCCCTTTGTCGTAGTATAAAGTCAAGACAGAGTGATGGAGCTGCTAAGTACTTTGAAGTGGTTGCATCGTCCAATATTGCCCACAGTAAATCCATTAAACCATTGTTGGATATTATCTACCACGCAATCGATGAATTCGAATTTGACACTCAACTCCCTGACAGAACGAGGATCCATGGATTCCTCACGGCTCTTAGACTTGTTCTTAATTCACTACGGGGGTCTGAGCTCGATACCAGCTACTGGTCCCAGTATCTCCGCCGGGTCATTGAAGTCGATAATGATGCGTGGATTCACATCTTGGAATGGCTAAACGAACAAGACGAAAATGCCAGCAATTTCTGCTGGAGGTACGTAAAGGAGTCTGTGGAGCTAATGGCCACTATATATGATATTTTCCTCGACGTATACCCGAAGATAGTGGTGGAATTACCAGTATACATAAGAATTTTGATCGAGAGGATACCAGAAATCAATCATAGAGGTGCCATTTCTTCTATATACCCATCACTAGTAACTCTAGTGGGTTACTGTGGCCGTGTGGTGGAGTACGAACTGTTCCCAGGAGAATTGCTCCACACAGTGTTAGACATGGTTGCAAATAAAACGCAACTAATTAGACGAAGAAGTGGTGCATTCCCCGGTATTATCACTGCTATAGTGGCTAGTAACCCCCTGACGATGTTAGAACCAGCATTACAGCTGCTAATACCACTAGCTACCCTTAATATTGCCGTGGACGAGAACAAATACGATTTACCTCAAGTCAATGCTATGAATTGTATAAAGAGCATTATCAACGATAGCACCATTAACTCCTTGTCATATACCAAGGAAACATTGAAGGTGTGTTTGCAGAACTTTAAATCACCTAATTGGTCCACCAAGAACTGTGCTTTGATGCTTTTCGCTGCGGTGAAGAATAAGTTGTTTCCTCATACAAAGCCACTCGCAGGACAATTCTTTACAAAGTATGGGTTTAAGGATCTAATGAAGGAGTACCTTCAATCTGAAGACGTGGAAATTGTGTTTGTGGTACTAACAATCTTGAGCCACTTGAATTTTGTCGATAACTGTGAATTTTTAGGTGATTTACAACGGTTACTAGGCAGTAAAAGTTGGGCCTTGCGGGAAATGGTGGCTAGAACCATAGCTGAAGTGGTGCCACCGGTTCAACACGAAGGCACTGTGCGTATGATGGTAGAAACAGTAAAAACCGGGAGCAGAAATGTTCAACACGGTAGTATGCTTACTATTCTAGAAATTACAAAAAAGTGTACCACCGACATCCTGCCACTTATTGCTCCTCTTATTGACCACCTCCAATGGTCTACTGTCAAGCCGTACGTCCAAGCACTTGGGGAAGCCCCAGAAGTTTCTGTCAAACTCGCTGTTATGTTCCTTCGTCACTATAGGACTAAGTACGACGGAATAAAGCAGCTTGCACTCAACGAGATGTTACGATACTTGCTTGAAACACACCACAGTGAGGACCTTATTAGACTCGTGATCGATGAGAGCTACGACTTCAAGACCATCGTGTTGGACTACTTAGAAACTACCAGAGATATAGACATCTCTGTCATTTGGCCATTGCTTACAGACGACACAGTGGTTGCCAGGGTACTTGGGATTCTTGGAAAGTATCCACCGGTGAATGGCGATATCTCCATGCTTGAGGCACTAGTTTCACATAACGATCGTGATATAAGCACTCAAGCACTTGCTGTGTTGTGCTACTACGACCCTCGATACCTCATGCAGTTCAAGCATATCATATTGCAGACGGATGATGACGCCAGAATACGGTTTAATTGTACAAGGGCTATGACATATGGTGATAGTCTACTGTCTGACGTGGTATTAAGGTTGTTCAAGCTTCTTTTCGACGAAGATGATGACGTTAGACACTTAGCACTGGTCAAGGTGTCTTCCCTTTTACGCTTACCTTTCCCCTACCCACCGTACAAATTACTCGACTATATTGGCCAATTGGTCGATAGCGATATGGCAGTGCATGCTATACGCAACTACACACCATCAGTTGCATCTAAGGTGGCATTGTACGTCCAGGATACCACGAACACCAGCTACAGGTTCAGTAACGAGCTAGCCAATCCGTACCAAATGGACGATGAAATCACCGAAGCATTGATACTGGTGGTAACTGGTAACCCTCTATGCGACTATATCGCCTTCCAGCAAGTCAGCCTACAGGAGGCACCGCCATGTCCATGGAATCCATTGCTCTACAGTGCCAAAGCTCAATTCGAAAAATTGCAATCGGTCAGTACACGCTTTTAAATCTCTATAAATACCATTTCTCCCTGCGAAAATTTTTCTTCCTTATTCTCTATACATTAATGGTCACTTGGTCTAATAAGTCAAAATGCTGATGAATGAAAACACAACTACGAATTTCTTCACCTGAACCTTCATGTGGAACAAAAATTTCAGAGCTTTTTAACACTGAGTTTTGATTTTGTCGATTAAGTGGTGATTAATGTATGGAATGGTGTATAATTTACCATGGCGGTCTGTAATATACCACGGTGGTCTGTTTTTACTCTGATACTCTCATTAATGATTTACTACCATTAACGTACTGTTGCCCACCTTATGTGGCACTGTGTTCCTTTGGTGTCTTCTGCTCATCTACCTCACTACGCTCGCTATTTGTTCCTTATCTCATCGCACTCACATGTCTGCACCAACCCTATGTTCTAAATGCCTTGGTGATAATGCCAGAATGATTAAGCAACCCGACGGGGATACGTGTAAGATCTGTACTCGACCATTCACTGTGTACCGATGGCAGTCTGATAATGGTACAAAAAGGTCAAATAAAACCATCATCTGTAAAACCTGTTCCACTGCTAAAAATTGCTGTCAAGCATGTATGCTTGATATTCACTTTTTAATACCCATAGAAATGCGTGATACGGCCCTCAGGATGGCAGGATTCGACCACCTTGTTCAAGACACTAGTAGCTCCCGAAACAGCGAAGTTAAAGCCATTATAGCCGATAAACAGGACGTCAAACAGAGCCTAATTACCGAAGATTCTAATCAAAAAGCACATCAATTACTAACAAAACTCGCCCAATCACTCAGAAAGGAGCCAAAACTACTCAAGAAACCGACTAAGAAACCTGTAGATACCACTATCCCTAATACAGTAGCCAAAACGATCCAGAAACTTCCATTTACTGGTACTATTACCATCCCTGAAACTTTGTTAACGTCGTTTTTCGTGTTCGGGTTCCCTAGTGATACCCCCCAGTACGTTATTTCAGATTTCTTTCAAGAATTTGGAAAGTTAAAGTCCGTTTCAGTTATACATAGAGCTAGATGTGGGTTTATTACGTATAGTTCAAGGAAATCTGCAGAGTCATTAGCACAAGCAGTGCTAAGTAATGGCCTTAATGCCAACACTTCCACGCCAGGGCTCGTGCTATTGAATAAGACAATCCCCTTAAGAATCGCTTGGAGTGATGTGAAGCCTATTGGGGCAGCAGACCACGATAAAATTGCTTTGGTTGTCGGTAAATTAATGGAACAGTTAGCAGAGAAGGATACCACTACTAAGTCGTCCAAGTCTACCACAAAGTCTACCACCAATTCATCTAAATCCACCGCTAAAACTACTAAATTTAAGTCATCTCGCGAATATAAATCTGCGAACAGTGATTTCGAGCTATAATGGAATACGAAAACAAAGTAGTTATACGAGTATTTTTATTCTTGCTACCATTCTTCGTGGTGGCATTACGACTTATGGTGGTACTACCTAGTACGAACTCACCTTCCATCAGGGATAAATCAATGCCATCGCTCCCTGAACTCCTTCATGGCTCCAATATCATGGTTTTCTTAGGGTCAGGGGGTCACACAGGAGAGATGATGAAAATCCTTGAAAATGTCGATATATCGGACCTTAATCGTACGTGGATCATCTCCTCGTCCGATACAACGTCCATACTCAAGTGTAAACAGTTTGAAGACTCCATAGAATCTGACTATAGCCCAGTATTTTTAACATTACATAGGGCTAGATCAGTAGCAGAACCATTATTGTCGTCAATAAAGAACACGATATTGTCATTCATAGATGCATTGGTCAAAATATGGAACCTCCCCCAACTTCCGTCTGTTTTATTGGTCAATGGTCCTGGTACGTCCGTGCCAATAGCATACATATTATTCTTCTTCAAGTTCCTTGGATTGTGTAAAACTCGTATTGTATACATAGAGAGTCTTGCTAGAGTGCATGAACTAAGTCTCTCGGGGAAGTTGATACTTCCTATTGCAGATAGGTTCTTGGTGCAATGGGCTAGCGTAGGTCATAAGTATAAGAGAGCTGAATATCTTGGTATATTAGTATAGTAATAAACACCGTAGCACTGATTCTAGCGCTATCTGCCCTGGTTCTAGCGCTGTCTTCCCTGGTTCTAGCACCGTCTGCCCTGGTTATAATACCGTAACTTTCCCTGAATTTTACCTTCCTACTATTCTCACTCACGCGTATGTCTGGGTTCACAGTGAAAGAGTATCCCATCGCCGTGGACGTGTTCAACGTGGATGCAGAAGCATACTTCCTTACTCACTGTCACACGGACCACCTTGTTGGGCTCAACCAAAGCTTCAACGGCAGAATTTACTGCACTGACCAAACGAAGCAGCTACTAGTGCTAGACCTGAAGTACAACCATATAATACCACATTTACTACCACGTCCATTAGATGACCCGTTTCACGTCCCCATAGGTTCTGGATATGTTACCATTACGCTTATCGATAGCTACCACTGTCCTGGGTCATGTATGTTCCTCGTAGAAGGAGAATCAAACATTTTGATCACTGGTGATATTCGAGCTGAATCGTGGTGGACTCAGTCTCTCATACGACACCGCCGACTACTACCGTACGCTACAGGGATCCACTCCTTGGATAACATCTACTTGGACACCACATTCGGATACCGTGGTGAGCCATTTATAGAGATTCTTCCAAACTCAGAGGGAATTGCAGCCATTTTAAAATTACTACTGTTGTACCCAAGGGATGACCCTGACGTGTCAGTAACGTTCCCTGACCACGTACTAGGGTTTGAGGAAGTATGGGACCATGTGAGCTGCATGTTTGGCGAGCCAACGCACATTAAATCATCGATCAAGCGACGGAATAAAGTTATTCCGATGCATAAGCCATCAACTCCTTCAACGTTGAATGTGCATATCTGTGACACATGCTCTAGGGCCAAGTTCAACGTCATGGTGAAGCAGTGTATCAATTTTAATATCCTTGATTATGTAAATTGTCTTTTACCGGTGACAGTCTTGCCAGAATATCACTTCGAAATTATTGATACCACCGCTAAAGGACACCAAATAGTACGGTTCCGGGACAGAATGTGGCTACGAGTGGGTGATGAGTTACTTCCCAAAGACTTAAAACTCGTATTCTCTCGACACTCGTCATACTCTGAGCTTAAACTGTTAGTAGCCTTATTCAAACCAGTTCAAGTGTACCCTTGTGGTAGCTCAAATGCCCTTTGGCACCAAGGGTTTGCTATGAAACGGCTCTTTGGCGATGTTTGTCGGGATAAACTGCTCATAAACTTCACTTACGATACAATTATGAGTGCACGATATAAATTACCACAAGAGATCATGGATCGACCTGTAGTGACCATCAACCGATGGGACATCAAACAATGTGAAACAGAGCTTGGACTTGTACAAAATGTATTGAATGGGCAGAAATTTAAGTTCTTTGGTATCTCGTCGGAACCAAAACTTCAACTTTCTAACTATATAACTAACCGATTCGACACAGAATTCACGAGTTTGATCAAGCACAGTCAGGAGTTATACCGAAAGTATGTGACCCAAACATTGCCTGGTCAAAGACCATGTAATCGGAACTATTTACAGGAGATTAACCAATTGGAGCAGAAATATTTACACGAATCACACCTGACACAGGACCTGGAGTGTTTTGCCCGTATATCTATTAATTTTTCCCTGCCAGCTGCTAGAACTGCTACGATAGTTGATGAGTTTGGAACCACAGAACCAGTTAAAGCAGACAAGGGGGTCCCATCATCATTCGAATCAATAGAGCAATCGAGTAAACGACACCATCCTGACGTCCCGGATGCTGCCACCATTGTACGGGTAACAAAGCAGCTAAGGCAAGACCCAGATACGTATTTTACGTATAACCTACTGTGCACTCAGCACTAATTCTCTCTCCATTGATGAGAGCATTTAACACATTTATAGAAAGTAGTCATAGGTTCATCGGCACTTCTGATCTGCAACTGGAAGAAGTATGCCTTATCACCACCACATGAATCAATAGGACATTGTGCAGCCGTTTGATCAACATTATCCCATGCACCTTCACCACCTAATACATCATCGACTTCCTTTCTAGGTAAGAATTTCTTATCGTACATTTGAAACCCGTTAATACGGAACTCGTATGGACACGTAGGGCAATGAAGGCTGTTACAGTCGCCATCGGCCAGTGATACAACCAACATATTGGAACAGTAAGGACAAAATGATAACATTTATAGTGAAAAATTTAGCCATCTCACAAATCGCGAATAGCTACCAATAGTTACGTCAATACGATACATAGACTATTGTATAAGTACTAAACGGATGACTACCACTAACATACTGAAAGATTCCACCGATCCACAGGTAAACATGACTAATTCGTACCACGATATGGGTAAAAATGGTCCTAAAACTCCCAGTAAGAATAGACTTAAAGAGATTCCACGTCTTTCGCCCAATGTTAAATCACCTGAAAAATCACCCAGTAGAAGGGCATTAATGTTCCCGGTGCCTAGCCCTATTAAAATATCACCCGTACGAACCCCCCGTGGTAGAGCTGGGTTACCGTCTCCAGCTAAAAGAACAATCGATGATTTGAATGGGAGTGCGGTACGTAAAGCTTATAGAACCAAGATTAGTGCTATATTAGCAGATGAAGACGATTTCAGCGACGATTTATCCAAGCAGGACTTGGCTATTGCCGAAGGGATCATCAATGAGTCCAAAGGTCCTGTTGTTTCGAGGTATGGTGTTGATGTTCCGTTGGAAGTTGATTCTAGTGATGAAGAATTAAACCGTATTAAACGATCTAAACCTGCTGCACCAGTAACAGTGGATCTGGAAGATTCTGATGAACAAGAAGAGCGAGCTAGGCCTCGAAGGAAAAGAGTAAGAAAGCCTGTTATTGAAAGTGATGTTGACGATCTGGACTCTGATGTATTCCAAGCAGAAGAGTCTGAGTCTGAAGGGTCTGAAGACATTCTGGAAGTGGAAGAAGAGTCAGATACTGAGTTTATCGTTAAGACTACGCCTAAACGAAGACCACGGTCAACAGTTTCCACTCCATCCAGAACTCCCAGAACTAAAACGACTGTTAGAAGTGATCAAGAAGTCCTTAGTATCTTCAAGCAAGATGACGAAGCATTGCAGATAGCCACTCCGTTCAAATCAGTACCAAAAGTACCAGAGCAGCCTTCAGTGGATAGATTGTCACTACTCAATGATGATTCGTATATCCCACGAATTACTGGGATCAAAGTGACGGATCCTTCGAATGACCAAAAACTTAAAGTACTCCCCGTCCCACCAATCCATAAGCATGGCGAAATTCCAGCTGACTACCTACAAAAGTACTTATCTGACGTAAGATGGACGACCACCACAGGGCCCGAAGTATTGGACGACAGAGCATACTTTGCCGAAGGAACTGATGGGTTCTTTGACCAAACTAGCCACCGGGAGAAGCATTCTGTATCTTCATTATCATCACTCGGAATCTCATTAAGCCACGATGAATTCAAGAAACAAGTAGAGATCCTTGGATATATAAGACACCAACAAAAGCAAGAACTTTTTAAATTTTATAAGCAACTGTATCACCAATGGTGCCTTGAGCTCTCTCAAGGGTTCAATCTCTGTTTCTATGGGATTGGGAGTAAAATTGACACCATCACTGATTTTGCTCAAAATTATGTGACATCATGGATGGAGCAATACTATGATACAGATGAGTATAAAGTGATTGTATTAAACGGGTATAATCCATCGTGCAAGCTTCGAGACATCATAGAGCACCTTATTGACATTTTATGCCCACTGGAATCCAATGGAATCTCCCGTCAACCACACGAAGTTATCCCACAATTACTCAAAGTATTAGAGAAGAAACGAGTTCGTGATACGAAGATTCCACCACGAGTATTCTTGGTGATTCATAATATTGAGTCTGAAGCTCTTAGAGATGATAGAACCCAAGTTCAACTCTGTCAATTGGTGAATATCCCTGAGATCATGTTGATTTGCTCGTTTGAAAACATATCAACTCCGTTACTATGGGATCAGTATAAAGTAGAAAATCTTCGATTCTTATTCCATGATATCACCAGTTACAAGCCCTACGTGGCCGAAACGTACTATCGAGATGTAATTGATATGGGTAAGACGAAGAAATCTGCTACAAGCAGAGGGGCTAAATTTGTGCTTGGAGCGCTTAACGCTAACTCTAAAAAGATCTATCACATACTTTTAACGGTACAAATAGAGAATATTCGAGAGCTCAACCCGAAATCATCGGTAAAGAATAGTAAAGGAGGTATAAGAAATGCTATACCATTCAAGACGCTACATGAAAAGTGTATTGAACAATTTATTACCAGTAATGAGATAAGTTTCCGTAGTATGTTAGGAGAATTTGTTGAGCATAATATGTGTAAGATAGTTAAAGATGACGCTGGGAATGAAAAAGTATACATTCCTTATTCATTAGATGATATGAATAAGTTATTACAGAAGTCATTTACATAATAAATAGGTATATTCGCACATTAATTACTGCGCATTTTTGTTGATAATTGGTAATATGGAACCATTAGATTTACTCCCTGATGGGTATAAATTAACAGTTGGATCACATAAAGTGACCATATTAAATTATTTATCAGCTGGAGGTTTTGCCCATATTTATAAAGTTAAAATTGACCCAATGCAAGATAATTCAAATATTGCATGCTTAAAGAGAGTTTTAGTTCCTGACAAAAGAGGATTAGATCAATTACGTAAAGAAGTTGATGTAATGAAGAAATTAAGACATTCTAGAAATGTCGTAAGGTATTATGACTCTCATGCAGAACGAATGGAGTCTGGTACTTATCAAGTATTAGTTTTAATGGAATTATGTCCCAATAAATCATTACTTGATTATATGAATGCAAAGATTAAAACAAAATTATCAGAATCTGAAATTTTAACGATCATGTTTGATATTTCAATTGGTGTTTATGAAATGCATCGTAAAAGGATGATTCACAGAGATATTAAGATTGAAAATGTTTTAATTGACGCTGAAAATAGATTCAAATTATGTGATTTTGGTTCAACTTCATTACCATTACCTCCACCAAAGAATCAACAAGAATTTCAAGCATTATCTCATGATATTATGTATCAAACAACTCCTCAATATAGATCTCCTGAAATGATTGATCTTTATAGAAATTTACCAATTGATGAGAAAGCTGATATTTGGGCTTTAGGCTGTTTCTTGTATAAATTATGTTATTATACTACTCCTTTTGAAGCAAATGGTGATATTGCTATATTACATGCATCTTATCAATTCCCTCCAACTCCTACTTATTCAGGTGATTTAAAAAATTTAATCATTATTATGTTACAAGAGAATCCCTATTTTAGACCAAATATCGTGCAAGTGATAAAGTTGGTATGTAAAATGATTAACATAGACTTTAAAACAACTTCAATTGAAGATATCTATAACTTGGGTTCTTATAACTTTCAATCCCTTTATCAATATCAACAGCAACAACAACATGCTATTAAACAAGCTTATTATCAACAGATGAATGAGAGTGTACCTAATGTGGATGAACCGCAATCAAAAACCCAGCATTTACCCCCACTACCACAACCAGCACAGCCAGTACAACCACAGCCAGTACAACCACAAACGGTACAACCACAGTCAGTACCACCACAGTCAGCACAACCACAAACGGTACAACCACAGCCAGAGCAGCCAGATACTCTCCCCGAGGATGATAACTCAATTGACGACACATTTGGTGATTTGAGTGATCTTGAAAACGTCGAAGCCAGATACCCATCACTCGAAAACATTGTACCAGAGCCAGACTCTAAGAGTAATCACAGTTCAAATACTGGTGTTACTACCACTACTTCTACCACAGGACAACACATTGCACCTAATCAATCATATTTTAATATGCCATACCCAGTTCAACCACCTATTTTACCCCCTAATGAGTTAAAAGAATTAACCCCCGAACAATTACAACAATACAATTATCAACATCAAGTATTCCATTATCAAATGAATCAATGGGTTTACTATCAACAACAACAATCTAATCAAATGCATAGGTCCGGATCTCAATTCGAAAAGAAAGAGGCTTGGGAGAAACAAGAAAACAAAATTGACCATGAAGCCGAAAAGCTCGTTGATGATATTTTTGGATCAAAATCAAGATCACCAGATGGGCTACAAGTTCAACAAAAGACTTCACAGAGTGTTAAATCAGTTAAATCTGAGTCAGCTTTACAATATGGTGATGATCATGATGATGATACTACCAAGAGGTTAACTAAGAGTAATAACTCATCAAAAATTGATATATCATATACAAAAGATGAAGAACCTGAAGTTACGCATATCCCTGATGCTCTTGAGTTACTTGATAATGATTCAAAGAAGGAGACAATTGAGAATAAAGAGAAACCGCTTGAAGAGGATGAATTAGATAAAACAGCTGAATCCTTAAAAGTGATGGAATTGCAGGATTCGTACCCAAGAGAGTCAAGTATGCAATCAAACATACAGCCAAGCGTACAATCAACCCAAGTACAACCAATCGTACAATCACTGTCAAAACAAATACATCCAAGTATGCAACAATCACAGTCGAGCCAATCAGTCCCAATACAGCAACAAAAATCTACTCCATTACCGGTAAAGCCACCGATTCATCCCCCACAAGTTTATCCATCCAAACTCCAAACACAACCGCAGTCACCTGAAATTCAAGTTTCACCCGAAATGGGCCAATTCGTATCGCCCATTGCACCATCATACAAGAACAACAACCCATTCCCAGTTGAAGAGCACGAAACAAAACCAGAGAAGAAGAGTTCTAACCCCTGGGGAGAATATAGAACTGATACATCCAAGAGAATGAGTTCTTTAAACATTGATGAGACCAAAAGAATGAGCTCTTTAAACATTGATGAAACCAAGAGAATGAGTTCATTGAATAGTGATGAAGCCAAATCTCATAGACCATCAACTGAAGAAGTTAACCTCATTGACCTCGAAGTAGGACTCGAATCATCTTCAAGTTCTTCACTGAAATTGAATGAGGATTCTCTCCAATCCCTTATAGACTTAGATTTTGACGACAAACCGAGACCACAATTTAAGAAGAAATCGCTCCCCAATCCATCCGATTTTAAAATGAGAGAAGAAGTGATTGATTGGGCAAGTGATGACGAAAATCCTGAGAATAACTCTAAAATGAATCGATTATCGATTAGGAATTCTTTAAGGAAACAAACGCGTAAATCAAGTGAACATAGACGTTCAGGTGAGCACAAAAGGTCTGAAAGTAGCTCAGGTAAACGTCTTTCAAGATTAATTAGTTAATATAAAATCGGTATGTCCCATTTAAGTAATTTCGCGATGAGATTTTCGAGTTAGTAATGCAAAGTATCTTAGCTAACTTGCTCTTGTTAGCGCCTGCTAACGTAGTAGAAAGCTTGGACTCTCCTATTACGGAATCTGTATCTTATATACTAAATGGGAAGTCGGCAGATCTTATTTTGAAAGTGGTAAATACCTTAAGTGATTATCCATCTCAAGACTTAAATACCGTATTAAGACAATACGTTAATGATATTTACGGTAATATGCAACCTATTCACTTCCAAATAGTGGCTATAGCGTACCTCCAGCTGTTTATACAGGTTAACTTCACCGGTCCTAACGCCCTGTTCGATCAAACACAAATGTTCCCAGGTGTAGATGACAAGCTTATCCAATTAGAAGCGTTGAAATTATTGGCCCTTGAAGGTCAAGTCCCTTACGATTTGATAGTGAATCCCGTGTGGATGGTCATTGCGTCACTCATGTTCGAAAAACTCATGCAAATCCCCGAATCTTTGTCATTAGTATCGCCATCTCCAGTGGTGGACATACAAACTATTACCCAAGCAACTCACACTTTCATCGAGAATAACTGTACAGTAGAGCACTGTAGTGGGTATTGGTGGAGATCTAGGTGCTTACAAGTGCATCTTTCGCTATTTTCAGAACCTCCAAGTGTAATTTCCTCGGTGTCTACGTTATTGTTGATACCTAAAACCCTTGAAAGTTTCAACAGCGTTGACCCTACCGTTTACACCCATCTTCAAGTGAGCTACTTCCTTGAAAATGCTCGGTTCTCCATCCACAGCCAAACAGAACATCTTGCAATCCCATTGCTTGGAAGTGCTCGAGAATCATCGCATCTTGAATTAGTTTTAACTGGTGCAAGAGCTAAGAGAACCAAGTTTCAAAAATTCCACACATCAAATCTTATCGTATTAGCTAAGAGTCAAGTCCCTGATTTCTATGGGAAGGAATTGTCTGAAGTACCAGAAAGTCACGACTTAAACTCAGACCTTCTTTTAGAGAGACCACATTTTGAAACTTTAGAAGATGTTGAATTACCGGACCAACCAGACACCAAGAAGATCAAATTCAATCCTAGTGAGTTTGATTACGATCTCACAGTGGAGAAATTGCTTCCAATCGCTGTAAAGCAAGAAGATATTCCAGTAACCTTGAGAGACATAGATCCAAATAATCAACCCCCCCTTAACTACTTGGACAGTATCCAACTTCTCTTACGGTTGAATACCTTAAGGCAAACATCACCATCCGGTAATCCATTGGTTGAAGAAGAATTGCTTGCGTTAGTCAGTAGAATCTTATACACTGAGTCCAAAGACGTTAATTGGACAATCTTCTCCAGAGCTCTATGGGAGAGATCACTCCTAGAGACTACCAAGGCAAAGACCATTGAGAGAGGTATTCTCCAAATGACGTCTTTGATCGAAGAAATTGGCATTAAAGTTAAAACCAGACTTTTACCACAAGCCGAAACTGCTCAAACGGCTTCCAGGCTAAGATTCATCCATCAAATGCCATTAATGCCACAATGGTCAATGGATATGAAACTTGCAGAGAAGTATATGTCAGTTGGAGTGTTTAGGAGTGCGTTGGATATCTATGAAAGGCTTGAATTAGCATGTGAAGCAGCTCTTTGTTATGCAGCTATTGATAGAGAAAAGGATGCAGAGAATATTCTAATCAATAGAATCAACACCCACCCAGAGGATTCAAGAGCCATCTCTATTCTTGGAGACATTAGACAAGATCCTCAATTATGGGAGAAAGCCTGGGATATTGGAAAGTACCATAAAGCTAAAGCATCGTTATCTAAATACTACTATGCACCTCCAAAAGATAGCGGCTTAACAAAGAATATTGATTTGGCCATCAAACACATGAACCAATCGCTTCAAATGAATTCATTGAGCTATGAGAATTGGTTCTTCTATGGATGCTGTGGTTTAGAGAGTGGGCAGTATGAATTAGCATCTGAAGCGTTCACCAGATGTGTTTCATTGGACGATACTAACTCCCACGCATGGTCTAATCTTGCCACTGCTTTACTCAGACTGGATAAGCCTAGACCAGCATTCAATGCGTTAAAGAAAGCTATTAGAGCTGCTAATGAGAATAAGAGATCATGGAAAATTTATGAAAACTACATGATAGTAGCCATGCAATTACATGAATGGAATGACGTATTAATAGCCGTCAAGGAGCTTCTTGAGATCAAGTCAGAGACCGATGGTGAAGGATCTATTGATTTACCAGTAATTGAGAAGTTAGTAGAGATCTTATTAGCAACAGAGTACCCCATCGACGGTGGAAGATTAACCCATTATCAGAGCTCGTGTATTGATTTGGTATGTCATATGTTGCCCAAAGTCATCAACACATCATCTAGAAGTTGGAGAGTTGTTGCTAGAGTTGAACTCTGGAGGAAGAAACCATGGGAAGCTTTAGAGTGTCATGAGAAGGCATATAGAGCCATTTCCAGTAATCCAGACCTCGAAACCGACGAAAATTTATGGAACGAGTCTGTTGAAGCATGTTCTGACTTATGTGCTGCATACGAATCGTTAGGTGAATTACCTGGTAAACATAACGCAGGAGACGTGGTATGTAAGGACTGGAAGTATAAGGCAAAGCAGACTATTAGATCATTAATGTCTAAAGGTAAAGATATGTGGGAAGACTCTCCTGGGTGGTACACTCTACAAGACTTGAAGTCACAATATAGTTAATATAGCTAACCTAAATCATTAATTATCTCTACTGACTCAAAGTTCACTGAAGCCACTCTTTCTTTCTTTGGTTTGGACGATTCATTGCTCATAAGTTTATTCAATTGGGTTATGTAGTACATGGCAGTAGATTTCAAGGCATCTGATGATTCCAACCGAAGAAATACAAGGAATGCATAAGCTAAAACACTATTGCAACCATAAACGAAATCTGATAAGTACACTATAGTCAATGACAATTCGATCGTGGATGCAGCAAATAGGATTCTGTCCTCAAGTACTCCTAAGTAGGAGATCAAGATCTTTGAGACGAGGGTGTTCTTCAAGTAATCGTCCAATACTACCGTGTATAAGTTTAAAAGTGAGTACAATATGAAAGGGAATAGTTTAGTGATATTTGGCGGGGAATTCAGTGCCAACATAGCGGTGGCCAATAAGTAAGTATTATCTGACTTGAGTAATAGTCCTAGTGGTAACGCTGGGTCGTCTAAGATAAGCAATAAGTGGCGATACGATACGATAGCGTAGGTTAATATAATGCACAATACATTAAGCTGATAATTGAATGGGTTAAAACTGCGTAATCTCGAGAACAGAATCACCGTAATGGTGTGGGACAATACCCACGATAGCTGTACGATATTCTTGTTCGATACGTGCCATTGCAGCACAGTTGTAACAGCTGTATCGAATGCCATGAGAAAGTACATCCTCAAGGCAATGAGATATGGCTGTTTTTGCAGCCACTGAGAAAAAGCAATATACGCTTGAGATGAATGGTTCTTTAAATACTGCAACTCAGGGAACTGGAGGTAAGTAGTTATAGGCATACAGAATACAAAAGTATTTGTGACATAAATGTACAGAGTCAATGAGCGCTGACATGACAGCACAATATCTAAGGAAGAAAAACTGCAGGTTTACCATGCGCGTATATGCGTCATCAGTGTGACGTGGCTGTATGTTTATATCTTGGATGGACAAGCTGTAGATGGGTAAGCTCTGAATGATATAATGGTGTCGTGTGCGTCCAGATCTGAGATCGTAATCAACATCCCCTAAGTACATTTAGTACCACTTGCGCCGCGCCACGCACTTAAATCAATCGCGTTTTTAGGGTTCCAAAACACTTGTTACTATGGTTGATGATAAATATATAGGACTAGCCCTAGCCATGTCCTCGTCTTTGGCTATTGGTACATCATTTATTATCACGAAGAAAGGATTAATGGACTCATCTCAAAGGAACGGAGGTTCAAACGTTGAAGGGCATGAATACCTTGCTAACCCAATTTGGTGGGCAGGAATGTTAACTATGGCCGTTGGTGAGATTGCAAATTTTGCTGCTTACACATTTGCACCAGCAATTTTAGTCACTCCATTGGGGGCACTATCTGTTATCATTGGCGCTGTTTTAGCAGCCATTTTCTTAAAAGAAGAATTGGGTACTTTAGGTAAAATGGGATGTGCAATTTGTTTATTGGGTTCAGTTATAATCGTTTTACATGCACCTCCTGATAAAGAAATTGAAACAGTTGATGAAATATTAGGATATGCGGTTAAACCAGGATTCTTATTTTATTGTTTTATCGTTACAGTTTATGCATTATTCATGATTTATAAAATTGTCCCAAAATATGGTCATACAAATCCAATGATTTATATATCAATTTGTTCATCAGTTGGTAGTATTTCTGTAATGTCTATTAAAGCTTTTGGTATTGCATTAAAATTAACCCTTGCAGGTAATAATCAATTCACACATTTATCAACTTATTTATTCTTATTAGTTGTTGGAATTTGTATTGTAACTCAAATGAATTATTTTAATAAAGCTTTAGATCAATTTGATACTTCAATTGTTAATCCTTTATATTATGTGACATTTACTACATGTACTTTAGTTGCTTCATTTATACTTTTTAGAGGTTTTAATACAACTTCAGCTGTTAATATAATTTCATTAATTATCGGATTTTTAATTATATTTAGTGGAGTTTATTTACTTAATATCTCAAGGAAAGAGAATGGTGATAGAACTAGAGAAATTTTTGGAGTTCATAATGGTAAAGATATGGGTCCATTAGATGGAGGTGTTGCAGGATTTCAAAGTATTAGAAGATCAATGCAAGCTTCAAGAACTGATTATCAAGATGAAGAAACAGTTGGTTTAAGAAGGTTCGATAGTTTCGAATTAAGCGATGATGAAACTATGCAATCAAATCATAGAAATTAGATATTAAAAAGGGAATTTTTGTTTATTAAATATACAATGCAAAGAATAAGATTAAATATCATCGATGTCTAATTCATCATCTTTTCCTTCATCTTCACTCTCTTCAGCTCCAAATTCGAAATTAACATCATCATCTTCATCAACACCAAATGTATCAGTTTCATTAATCTTAGCATTCTCTGGTAATTCTCCAACATTTTTTAATGTTCTAGCTTCATCAGAGTTATATTTATGAACAACATCACATTGGTCATCTTGGAAATCTCTTAATGATACTAAAATAATATCCCCTTGTGACATCCAAACTTTCTTTCTTAATTTACCTCTAATATGTCCTAATCTCTTTATACCATCAAAACATGTAACTTCTATTCTACCATTACCTAACATTTTAGTAACTTGTCCATATTCTTGACCTTCTTCTTTATAATATAATTCTCTTTTTTGTCCAGAATTATCATTCTTTCCTCTTCTTCTATTTTTACCTCCTTTTCCTTTACCTGTTTTACCCATGGTGTGTTGAAAAGTTTTTTTCGATGAGTGAGATTTTTACATATCATATTGTGTGTCACACGATAAGATAATGACTAAATTCAATCTGAGAATATGGTTGCACTGATTGAATTAGAACAAACACATCTTAGTAGAGTCTTGGTTCATGGTGATAATAGGTTTGGCATTAATAATTTTGTTGATAAAGATGATATCGAATATCCTGATGGTGGTTTAGAAGCTTATTTGGTTGTCTTTGGTTCATTTATGGGTAATATCACTTGTCTTGGGTTGATAAATTCTATTGGTGCTATTCAATCATACGTGTCTACCCATCAATTGTCAAATATGAATGCTTCATCAATCTCCTGGATTTTCTCCATTTATTTATCCTTAGCCTATGCTCTTGGTATTATTGCTGGTCCTATATTTGATTATAATGGTTCCAGATATATTTTAATAGCTGCAACATTACTTATTTTCGCTGGTTTAATGGGTGCT
The DNA here is from genome assembly GCA_030674785.1 of Yamadazyma pseudoaaseri. Taxonomy (NCBI): domain Eukaryota; kingdom Fungi; phylum Ascomycota; class Pichiomycetes; order Serinales; family Debaryomycetaceae; genus Yamadazyma; species Yamadazyma pseudoaaseri. The sequence continues at coordinate 150,708 of JAKUBW010000017.1, read as the reverse complement.
TCTGCAAGTAGTAAACTTAGTCACTTTATTTTAAGCTTCGTTAGTTTAGGTTTAGGTAACGGGATTGGTATGACCCCAGTAATAGGGGTTATAAATCAATGGTTCTTCAGAAAATCTGGGTTTGCTACTGGAGTTGTTACAAGCGGTGGATCATTTGGTGGGTTAATGTTTCCATTAATTTTAAGACACACCTTCACTAAGTATGGGTATCAGTGGTCAATGAGGATTTTAGCTTTCATAAATCTTACAACCATGGTATTTGCAATCGTTTTTTCCAAGGCACGTATCTTGAGAGAAAAGAAGCATATTCAATGGGATTTTGATCCTCATCATCTCTTGAATAGGCTTATTCAAGTGTTGAAATCCAACAGTGATAAACCGTTTATATTCACTGTTTTTGGCTCACTTTGTTCTGAATTGTGTTTGCTTTTAGCTTTAACATACTTTGTAAATTATGTAGTCGTACAAGGATACAGTGAATCCACTGGTTATTTATTATTAACCATATGGAATGCAACTAGCATTGTCGGTAGGATTCTACCAGGTGTTATGTCTGACTATGTCGGTAAATTCAACGTTAATATCGCCATGATGACATGTTTTAGTACCGCTGTACTCGCTATATGGTACGCATTAGGGTCTCATATTACTGCATTATATGTATTCGCATGTATTGGAGGATTCTTTCAAGGTCTGATCTCAGCGCTGTTACCTGCTTGCTTAGCTGATATCACTAAAGTATCTCAGTTCGGTGAAAGATTTGGTATACTAAATTTTGTCCTTAGTTTTGCTAATTTGGTAGGTATTCCTATTGGTGCTTCAATAATCAATAGTGAAACTGTTGGACATTATAATATGTTCGTAGTATTTGTAGCAAGTGTTTGTATTGCCGGTATTATGTTGTTTACCGGTGCCAGAACCTCGATTGTTGGCTGGAGACTCAATGTCAAAGTATAAGCGCTTTGTGAATTTTGCAACTTGACAAATCCACAATTATGTATTTAGTGTTATTCCTAGTTATTAGAGCAGTTTTTGGATATATACATCCGCTCACAGTCCAAGGACGATACTTTGTTGATACTATAACCAATGAACCCGTAAGTATATCCTATCAATAATAAAGGATATTACTAACCATAAGTTTTATATAAAAGGTGTAGATTATCAGCCTGGTGGCTCTTCTGGTGTTGTCGACTACAAGGATCCATTGTCAGACCCTAAGGCATGCGCTAGGGATATTCTCTTGTTTCAGAAACTTGGGATAAATGTATGTATTATGAATGGGCGTTGTTGTGGATACTAACTGATTAGACAATTAGAATTTACTCTATAAACACCAATTTAGATCATGATGCTTGTATGTCGATGTTGGCGGCTGCAGGGATATACTTAGTTCTTGACGTAAATTCACCTGAACCTAATCATCATTTGAATAGGTACGAACCATGGAATTCTTATAATGTGGAGTATATGGAAAATGTGTTCAAAGTAGTGGAACAATTCTCTTATTACAATAACACACTTGGATTCTTTGCTGGTAATGAAGTTATAAATGATATTACATCAGCAAAGAACTCACCTGTATATGTTAAGGCTATAATTAGGGACATAAAAAATTACATTGAGTATAATTCACCTCGTCCAATACCGGTCGGTTATTCTGCAGCTGATGATTTAAAATATAGGATTTCTTTCTCCGAGTACCTTGAATGTATTGAAGATTCTCCTTCTGAAGCTATTGATTTTTATGGGGTTAATTCGTATCAATGGTGTGGGGATCAAACTTTCTATACTAGTGGGTACAATACTTTAGTGGAAGATTATTTGTCGTATACAAGACCATTGTTCTTTTCGGAGTATGTGTTTTATTAATGCTAAGGTTTGTTTGTTATATACTAACTATTATAAGGTATGGATGTAATGAAGTTACCCCTAGAAAATTTGGTGAAGTTGCAGCCATTTATTCAAATGATATGGTAGACGTATTTAGTGGGGGTTTAGTGTATCAATTTACACAAGAATCTAATAACTATGGATTAGTTGAACTTAATGAAAATGGTGATGTCAAACTACTATCAGATTATTTTTCTTTGAAGCAACAATTTGATTCATTACCTGAAGTTGATTATTACCATATTGCTCAATCTATGAGACAAAATGCTAAAGATATTCAAAATCGTCAAAAAGTTCTGAAATTTTCGTTACCAGTTTGTGATAGTACTTATGATAATATTGAAATTGCAAATGGCTTACCTCCAACTGTGGCTAATGATTTAATAGAGTATGGGGTTGATATTAAACGAGGAGCATTTATTCCTCTCACTGATGAACAAATGACATGTAGTTTTGCAATATATGATCAGCAAAATCAACCATACCAAGAATCCAAAACGATTGAAACGGTTGTTGATTATATGTCTGGAATTGGAATGGATAAAATTCAACGGATAAAAGGTTACAGAAGTGGTACGTATAATGATAATGAAATTGACCAAGAATCAAATTCTGAATCAGACTCGGAATTTGAATATTCTGAACCTGATGCACCAAGTTTGTTTGATAAAGCATCTTCTTACTTAAAAAATTTGTTCAACTCAATTGCTGAACTATTCGCTTAATTAGGTATGCCATTGATTAATTACCATTGAATTGAATTACTAACAGTTTAGAATCTTCTAATATCAAAGTTGCCAGTGTATTATTTGGTTTAATGTATGTGTTATATAGGCTTGTTGTTTAGGTTACCTCATATAGTACCAGATCCTTAGAATTCAATACTTCAAAGTGTGTTTTTTGTTTAATAAGTGGAGCTAATAGCGTTTCCCAATCATCTTTGTTCAAATTCAATGATTGTATCTTATTCTCTCGTGTTCCACACCTTTTACATTCCCTGATATTAAGATTATTTCGTACCACTAATGTTAAGTTATCAATGTTGGACACATGTTTCAAAGCCTGGGTCATACATTGAGTGTCATCCAGGTCTAATTGATTTACTTGATCGTTCCGATCAAACAAATCGATATTTACTAAGCATAAGTGTTCCAAGTTAGCGTAATATCCATTCTTTGAACACACAAGCTTAAAGAACGGGTTGAATAATTTGAAGTTGAACTGGTTATCCTGGTAAAATACCTCAGACTCAAGATCAATAATGAGCTTCTTAAGAGTGTTATTACATTTTATAAGATCAATCACTGATAGATCAATCCTCTTTTTAACATTGAATAACTCCAAACATGAAGTGTATTTGAAAAGATCACATGGTTTCAGTTTTTGGCTTCTATTCTGAAAGCTGCAGCACACCAATTTCAAGCTCTCTATATGAATATCCCTATCAAGTTTAGTGTTTAACAAAACGGTTTCGTCAATGATGAAGTTATGCAATTCTAACGTATTAATAGTATCGAAACAGTCAAGAAGCTTGGATATACGATTCAACACAAACAATATGGACCAACCAGTCTGAGATTTTAATACCAACTTATTGAGTACTCTAAACTCTCGTTTCTTATACCATTTTAATACCGATTCAACTTCCATGTCATTAAACAAGAATTTAGGAGAAATCTCCCATAAAGTGATTGTTTTCAAGTTAAAATCATTCTTTATCAACTGACCAATACCATCACTAAACTCTCCCAACCTCATGGTATTCCCCATTTGCCTACCAGGCTCAATAGCAAGACTCCCCACTAACATAACTTCATTAGTATCTTTTGTAGGAGGGTTAACAATTTCAATTTCTTGAATTAAATTCACTTTAGTCGATGTATCAGATACTCCATATCGTTTACTAGGAAGATGTGCATGTGTGAAACGTAAGAAATTGCTAGGGTTATCGAATTTAATCGATTTATAAAGCAAATTCTTTACGATGATGGTTTGAAACTTTTTGCACACTAAACAAAGTGATAATAATTGTGGTATATCATGCTTTAAGTTGCTGAAAATTGTGATTAAGATTTCTGCCGGGAACGAGTGGATATGAATAGGGTCGTACTTGGGTGTAGGGACTTTTCTGACTTTACCTTTCCTTCCAATTAATTGATATCGTTTCATGGCTAGCCGTGCTAAAGTGCGAATGTCATCTATCAATTCTTACTATAATGACACTGGCTCATGCTCAACAAAAGAAGCTTATAATGCAATTAATGGGTGGTGATTCCTTCACTTCATCATCTGTTACGCGGCGAGTACCTGATCTTACATCGTATAAAGTGTGTAAGAGTTTTTTAGTGGGGACATGTCCGCATGATTTATTCGTAGGTACTAAACAAGATATGGGACCATGTCCTAAACTTCACTTAGAGAAACATAAGATTGAGTATGAGATACGAACGAAGCAAGGGGAGACATTTCCTGAATTTGAAAAAGAGTTTTATATGGATTTAAAGCAGTATATACAAGATATTGATCATATGATAGCGAATGCTAATAAGAAGCTACAACATACACCAGAAGAGAAAGCAAAAATTGCAGAAGTTACAAAAGAATTGGAGAACCTTGATGCCAAAATAGGGCTAATGCAACAAGAAATAGATTATTTAATGGCCGAACTGAAAACATTAATGTCATTAAATCAATCAAAATTACTCGATACGCTTATAGGAGAACGAGAGAAATTAGGTGAAAAAGCTCGTACAGTTATTGATAATATTGGACAATCATCACAACAGAAACTTCAAGTTTGTGAACAATGTGGAGCTTTCTTATCTCGATTAGATAGTGATAGAAGGTTGGCAGATCACTTTATTGGTAAAATTCACTTGGGTTATGTGCAAATGAGGTCAGAGTATAATAAATTACACCAAAAGTATGATAGTTAATGAAATATATTTAATCATTTTTAGTTACTTTCTCTTTAGAAACATAACCAATTGCATCTAATCTTTCAGCTAAAATTGGATGAGATCTATAATAAGCAGAATATAACCAATCAGCATCCATATAACTTAAATTTTCAATATTTAATTTGATTAAAGATTTTCCTAAATCATCAGTATAACCACATTGTTTAGCATATTCATCAGCTTCATATTCATGTTTTCTAATAAATAAATTTTGTAAAAATTGTAAACCAGCTTCGAGTGGTTTAAAGATATCAGAAAATAAGATAAATCCAACAACTGCAGGTTTTGTAATAAAACCGAATGAACTAAATAACGAATTATTTTCAAGGAAAGCAGAGAATAATGAAAACATCAAAAACATATTAGCTTGAGAGAAAGTAATCATTTTAACTAAATGATTTAACTTCCAATGGCCAATTTCATGAGCTAAAACAGCAACAGTTTCATCAACAGTTGAATGTTCAATTAAAGTATCAAATAAAACAATTTGTTTACTCCATGGCATACCAGTAAAGTAAGCATTTGAATGACCTGATCTTTTTGACCCATCAATAACGTATAATTTCGATAATGGGAATCCTTGCTTTTTAGCTAAATCTTCAATTGCACTTTTTAATTCACCATCTTCTAATGGAGTTAATTTGTTAAATAATGGTTGAATCAATGTTGGAAAGATTGTCATTAAAAATAATTGAGCAACTAACATAAATCCACAGGCATAAACAATAAATGATTGACCATAATAATCAATAATCTTTAAGAAACCAGCTAAAAATGGTGGGATCAATACAAAACTTAAAAGGAGTTGTTTAATTTGATCAGTAATCCATAAAGAAACAGTTGATTTATTAAACCCATATTTTTCTTCTAAAACAAAAGTTCCATAATAATCAACCGGAATTGAAGTAATGGTGCTAAATAAAACGGTACATAAGGTGAAAATAATCGATTGAGTAATTGTACCACCCATAAATTTAGGTAAAATAGGTGCAATAACTCCTAAAATTTTTTGACTGTAGCCCCAAAATTTTGGTAACAAGTCATACTTAATGAATAATAAATTTTTGGCTAAACCATAAAAATCAGTAAAGAATGAAAACCCTTGTTTGGCTCTACTGTACTCTTGAGATTTATCAAAAGTTTCCTTTGGAATTTCTGCTTTTAATGATTTTGGTGGTTCAGCTCTTTTTAATACTTGATATTGTCTGTAACCCAAATAAGTTTCAAATAAGTATTGACCAACGGTGAAACCAACGATAATTGATTTCCAATTCAATCCTGGGCTGTCTAAGAATGCAAAGTTCTTATAAGTTAGTAATAATCAATCAATTGTAGCTATTTAACATACATCAGCTAATGAAATCGCCATCGTTGTTGAATTTTTGCGAAACCAAAGTATAATAAGTAAGTAACAAGGTTTGAGACGTGTCGTTGAGTAAACTTTAAGTGTAAACAGATTAGAGAAATTTAAACTGTACTTTTTATAGACTATATGATGAATAAATCTAAATCTAGGAATGACTAAACTTAGTTAGCTTCAGAAGCTAATTTTTCAGCTTTAGCGATAACATCTTCAATACCACCAACCATATAGAAAGCATTTTCTGGTAAGTGATCGTATTTACCTTCTAAAACTTCTTTGAAAGATTTAATAGTATCTTGTAATCTGACTAATCTACCTGGGATACCAGTGAAAACTTCAGCAACTGCAAATGGTTGAGATAAAAATCTTTGAATTTTTCTAGCTCTTTCAACGGTTAATTTATCGGCTTCAGATAATTCATCCATACCTAAAATAGCAATAATATCTTGTAAAGATTTATAAGCTTGTAAAGTTTGTTGAACACCTGATGCAACATCATAATGTTCTTGACCAACAACTGAAGCATCTAATAATCTTGATTTTGAATCTAATGGATCTACAGCTGGGTAAATACCTAATTCAGAAATACCTCTAGATAACACAGTTGTAGCATCTAAATGGGCGAAAGTTGTAGCTGGAGCTGGATCAGTTAAATCATCAGCTGGGACATAAACAGCTTGAACTGAAGTAACAGAACCTTTATTAGTAGTAGTAATTCTTTCTTGTAATAAACCCATATCGGTGGCTAAAGTTGGTTGATAACCGACAGCTGATGGAATACGACCTAATAAAGCAGAAACTTCAGAACCTGCTTGAGTAAATCTGAAAATATTATCAACGAATAATAACACATCTTGACCTTCTTCATCTCTGAAATATTCGGCAATAGTTAAACCAGTTAAAGCAACTCTAGCTCTAGCTCCTGGTGGTTCATTCATTTGACCGAAAACTAATGCAACTTTAGAATCACCTTCTAAGTTAATAACACCAGTTTCCATCATTTCACGGTATAAATCATTACCTTCTCTAGTTCTTTCACCAACACCAGTGAAAACTGAGAAACCACCATGAGCTTTAGCAATATTAGAAATTAATTCTTGAATGAAAACGGTTTTACCGACACCGGCACCACCGAATAAACCAATTTTACCACCTCTAGCGTATGGAGCTAATAAATCAACAACTTTAATACCAGTTTCTAAAACTTCAGCAGAAGTTGATTGATCAGTAAAACTTGGTGGTTCAGCATGAATTGGATTTTTTTGTTTATGTTCAATTGGACCTCTTTCATCAATTGGTTCACCAACAACGTTAATAATTCTACCTAAAGTACCTCTACCAACTGGGACAGAAATTGGAGCACCAGAATCGGTAACATCAGTACCTCTAACTAAACCTTCAGTACCATCCATAGCAATAGCTCTAACGGTATTTTCACCTAAATGTTGAGCAACTTCTAAAACTAAGTTATGTTCACCATTTTGTAAAGTTAAAGCATTGTAAATAGCTGGTAAGTTACCATCTTCGAAATGAACATCAACAACGGCACCAATAACAGCTCTATAGATTTGTTAGTATACTTGTATCATTATGATTAATTAGGGTTAACTCAATTAATTCTCATTTGTCCACCGTGAAAAATTTGTCTCGGTGCGATAAATTTCATTGGACGAAATTGCACGAGGTAAGATTAATTCAATTATAAAATATTAAATATCATCTCATGATGAATTGAATTAATCAATTATAATACAATGATCATGATATTATCAATAATCGAATATTGAATTGTAAAGTAGTTAAATCACGGTAAACCGTTGAAGGTCGCATCAGCGAATCAGAAGTCTCAAAACTCAACACCTCGATTTTTCACCAACTGCAACCACTAAAACTAATAACTAATAGTGATTTAAGTAGAACAACTGTCTAAAGAATGGATACAGTAACAAATTGAACCCATTGAACAATTGATTGATCATTTGATTGATTTAACCACTAACTAATTGTCTTTTTTTTCACGTTTTATACATACCTAACTTTACCAACAGCTGGAGCAGCAGAAGCTAAGTTTCTTGAGAAGTTAGCTCTGACACCTCTAGCAGCGGTATTTAATAAGTTTCTACTAGTATTATTAAATAATCTTGGAAGAACCATATTCAAAAATTAAATATTCTATGGTAATTCTAAATTGACCTGAAAAAAACTTTTATTGGAAAACTCTCAAGTTTTTATAAACTACTGAGCGAGAGAGAGTTCGGTCTCACTATTAAGATCTGACCAATAAGAATTAGCGAATATTGTGTCGCGCACGTCGTTTTGAATTTTTATCCGATTATTATGGGTGTTAGGATATTATATCTAGTATATTTACCCGGAATTGGCTGCAATATATATATAAACTATTTAATTTACACTAATTTACTTTCAACTTCTCGTATAAATCTATTCATTTCATCAATGCTTACATTAATAATCATCCGGGACTTGTATGGGATTTCTTTTAGTTTGTTATTACATTGTAAACATAATTTAATATCTTTCTTATTATTAATTTCATTAAGGTTATCTCTATTCTTAATCATTGACATCTTTGATTTAAACTCTGGTTTACTGGTCTTTTCGATTCGTGATGATCTTCTCCTCTTTGTGGCTTCATTCAATGCATCGGATGCGCTTAATGTTCGTTCTTTTTCGACGTTAAACTTTTCGGTTACTGTCTCTTGGGGTGAATTCTCTGGGGTTAATAATTGAGTTATGCTCATTCTAGATGGTTTATTGTCTAGTAGCTCTTCAACTTCTTCTAAAAGTCTTGAGTTGAATGTGTGTTTTCGGTTGTTGATAATACAATATATGTGTGAAATATGAGTTTTACATACATCACATAAATCTTCTTCATCTTCTTCGTCCTTTTTATCTGATTCAAGGTAATACTGGTAATTGATTTTGGTGTCATTTTCTTCTATAACGTATTCTTCTTCGTTAGCCATTGATAGTAATTGAGTGGTCCTTGAAACAAACCGTTTATAACTAGCTAAACATCGTTTGACTAAATCAAGATTAAACTCTTTATCTGCCACGAAGCTGATAAGAACATTCTCCATCAACCTATAGTGATTAAACACGTTCTCTTTCTTAATGAGTTTATAATCATCGATACAATTTTCACCGTATTCCAACCACATATCCATCGTGAAATTGACTGCTTCATTAAAATTAAACCCTGAATTGAATCCCGCATGGTAGACTTTAGGGTATGTGATAACAAACTCATTAGGGTTTTGATTAGCATAATAGCATTGAATTCCGTTATCAACTAACTTCATGGGTGACATTAACGTCACTAATTGGTGTAATAAATCCGGTTGTCTCTTGAACAAATCAGGAGCTGTGTTTCTCATTAGCGTTTCAAACCTAGCAGAATCACTAGCTGGAATCCCATACCATTTCTTAGTGGACCCGAAATGACAGTAATTAGCAGATAATGTATAATGATCTTCAACATGCCAGCAAAAAGTTGAGAACATTGAACCTACATAAATCCAAGGCACTGTCATACCAGAAATGGAGTGGTTGATATAGTTTAATAATGACCCTTTACTATATGGAAGATTAGTCAAATTAAACGGATGATTTGCATACTTATCAAATTCAGCTCTATCAAACATATTCTTGTAGTATTCAGGACAATCTCTCATAGGGAACCCAGATACCTGACCCTGGACTAAATTGTGTATGTCTGCTCCGTACCGTACTTCTATATCGTCACGTTTACCTTCCACCGAACTCCAAAAATATTTTTCAATGTCATCGAGTGATACTTTACCATTTTTGTTAACAAAATTCTGTATGAATTCAGTACAGTGATCAAAGAAGTCTTGAAGAGAGAATTTGTTATCGACTTCTTCTTCAAACCCATATTCACCTGTACCTACTAAGCATTTTTTACAATACCAATTACCTTGCGGGATTGATTCAAGCCCTATACATTTTAAATGATAAGGGTTATCACAGTTATCACAAAGTAATGTCTGTTTAGGGGAGTTATGTTTTCCACACACCAAACAGTTAGCATCTTCATCTTCTGAGTCTGAATCAGGTAATTGCTCTGATAAATTACTTTTCAAGAACTCAGCGTATGACTTCACATGTGAGAAGTACTCTCGTTTTAAATAAGGAGAGTATTCATCAACATCAAAGTAACGATTAATTTCCTTCCAAGAATCATCTGATAACCCATTTTTTTCGACTTGAACGAATAAATCGTAGTAAAAAATATCTTTATTACCAAATTTAAAGCATAAATCAACTTGTTTCTTCTTTCTCATCTTTAAATAACGATTTAAATTACCTATAAAATACTTTCTTGACCTTGTAGTAATACCTAAATCACTTAGCTTCTGAATTCTAGTATGAAATCTAAAATCTGACGATAACAGAAATACTGGAGTCCAACCCGAAGGTGGAACTAATTTTACGATCCCATATTTATACCCTAAAGATTTAATATCTGGCCTTGATAAGTAACCAATAGGATCGCTGAACTCATCCCATGTTGGTTTAAGAGTTGGACACTCCACTAACCTTGAATTATCAAACATATTTAACGTTGTATCTTTAAAAGGATAAGAATTTGGGGGTGCGAGACTCATTTAATCCCGTAACTGGAAATTGATGAAATTTTTCAATGAATCAATATACGATTACCGTTTTAGGATGTGGTGTCATGGGTACTGCTGTGACAAGTGCTATATTAAATAGTAAATTTGATCAGTACCCCAGTAAGATCATTTGTTGTAACAGTTCTGAAAAGCTGTCCAATGCATTGAAATCAAAGATCAATAATCCTCTAGTTGAGTTCAGTTATGGGGTTGACTCAAATAATGAAGCAGTTACAAAAGCTCAAGTTATTATCCTTGGATGCAAACCATTTATGTACCAAGAGATTTATAATCAGGTAAAGGGTTCATTAACTGGTGATCAATTAGTTATATCATTATTAGCAGGTGTTACCATTGAAGAATTAAAGATATTCTCTCCGTACGTAGCTAAAGTTATGACAAATACACCAGCACAATTTGGATGTGGAATGGCAACAATTGCCTTCTCTCAAGAAGCTGAAAAATACGAATCATTAGTAATGCAACTTATAAATCCTGTGGGTAAAGCGATTAAAATTCCTGAAAAAAATATGGATGCTGCCACTGCATTAGTTGGTTCAGCACCAGCATTTTGTTTATTAATGATGGAAGCATTAATTGATGGTGGGGTTAGAATGGGGATCCCTTATGAAACTGCTAAACAATGTGCTGCTAAAGTTATGGAAGGTACTGGTAAAATGGTTGAACAAACAGGTGATCATCCTGCTGTATTAAAGAGTAAAGTTTGTACTCCTGGTGGTACAACTATTGGTGGATTACTTAAATTAGAAGATGCTGGTGTTAGAGGTTCTATAGCTAGAGCAATTGAAGAAGCTACAAATATTTCAAAATCTTTTGCAAAGAAATAGTTTATTTAGTTTCATTATACATTTTAAAAAGTGATTTGAGATCTTCTGGTGAACAATTAATATTAGATTTTTGAAGTTCGGAATAGAAACCTTTAACTGCGTCTAATACTTTCTTATCTGTTAAAAGCATTGACATCTTAAGCATACTTGGTTGAGATCCTTCAGTAATACCTTTACTTTCAAAAATTTCTTTTAATTGCTTAGCTTTATTTTTCAACTCAGGATTTGCATTTATAGCATCACCAATTTCTCGTACTTTCTGATCAAATCCAGTTCCATTAGACTGGGACCTGATGGACTTAATACTTCCAATTCTGTTAGCTGTCAATTGTCTTGTAACTGTACTATATGAAACCCCAATTCTTCTAAACATTAGTAAATTTTTCAAATTGCGACAATTTGTCATGTCACTAACGTCTAGCAGATCTGAATACTGGCTTGTCATACGAACGAGAAAGATTTACTGATCGACTAGACCTATCAGGTGACCCAAAGTTAGTTCTCAGGGGTGATGTAAGCCTCTCTGGTGAACTAATCCTCAGAGTTTTACGTTCAGGTGATGTCACTCTTGATCCGGGTCTTGATGGTGATATTTGTCTGGCTGGTGATAAATTAGTTCTCGCTGGTGATCTAATGAACCTATCTGATTTACCTGGTGATCTTGACCTATCGGATATATGACTAGTATCTCTATATGAATTATTATAAGATCTATTGTATACTGAACTTCGGTTATAATCTCTATCGGGTGACCTCTGAAAATCTCTTGATGGTGCTTTAAACGGGGTAGAGTGAACGGTGTTCCTCAACCATTCTGAATCCATACTACTGTTTAATATTTGCTGTTCATGGTTGAATTTTTCTTTTTCTAATTCTAATCGTATCTTTTCACTTTCAAGTTTCTGTCTCTCTTCATCAATGTCATCTTTAGAAATTGTGTTAACTGGTTTCCCATTGATATCGTGTACTATAAATACTTTCAGTTTAGTATTTTGAAAGTATGGATTAGATTGTTCGATTGTCTCTGGACTTATACGATCATAATATTTGCTAGTAGCATCAATTCCTACATCTTGTTTTAGAATATTAGTCTTTGGCTTAACAAACTTGTCGTTATACTCTTGAAACATCTCTTGGTATAAGATCTGTTTGTCATGAAGAAGGATTAAGAACTTTCTCGTAAAGAAGTATATTTGGAACCCAAACAATAATTCAATCAAGAAAATTTTCCAGATGGATAACAGAAGCATTACTTTCACCATTAGTAAAGTAAGTGGATTGAGAAAGCAGAATAATATTATATTAAATTCGCTTGGTTGCCATACTCCCATTTGGTAAATCACTTTATTATCGTCGTATAAAGTGTATTCTGTATTTGTCGTTTCTGAGTCATTATAGTAACTTTCTTCATCGATATTCTTATTGAACATTTTTAATAAAGAAGTAAAGAATTCAAGTATTTTGTTATTTGAGTCTTCATTAATCAAGGTTTCTCTAGCACTTGGTGTCTTTGGTTTTGATTTAGTATTGATCAATGAGTATTCTCTGTTTGAATTGAATACCAATTGGTATGCAATTATGACGGAAGATATATAAATGGCGCCAATAACAACGCTTGTAACTCCACCTAAAATAGTATTAGTATTAGTACTAGGGATTTTCAAATCGATTTCAACACCAGACTTCGTCAATAGTTTCTGTTTCATCTTCTCGTACTGGTATGGATCAACTTGAAATATACTGGAGGTAGGAGTTGTGGACACATATGTGAGTTTATTCAATACAATAAAGATTCCTGTGATCCCATTACTTAATATGATGGCCAATTGGTTATATTCTTCCCAATCAATGGAAGCAAACGTCTCGTTGACATAAAGGTAGCAGTCGTACGGATAGTTCCTAATTTTTTCAACCAACGAGGTCTTCCTTATTCTTCTCTTCTCTGGCATGGTTATTTGTTTACGTTTTTGAGATCGCGTAATTGAATGCCATATATGATTATAGAGATATGGTGAAGTCAAGGGCAGTATGAAAACATATGGGTGTTATAAATAATGGGGGGGTTCTAGGTCATTTTAATGGATTTTAAGGGAATTTATAGTAATTTACGTCAATATACATCATCTGTCAATTAGCTGTATTCTGCGAAATTCACAACTAGCCTAAACTACATTTATTAAACAATACAAATACTAACTAAGTGTTCATGTAAGTTGAAGGATCAACACCTTCTTCAGGGAATTCAGTTACTTTAACATCGAATCTTGATTGAATCTTTTCTAAAACTTCTTCATCTTCTTTAGTTGCAACTAATGAAATTGCTAAACCTTTTGTACCGAATCTACCAGCTCTACCAACTCTATGTAAATATTGATCTGCTTCATTTGGTAAATCATAATTAATAGCTAAATTAATTCTTTCAATATCAATACCTCTACCGAAAACATCAGTTGATACACAAATTCTTTTGTTAAATTCCTTAAAAGATTTATATCTTGCAATTCTTTCATCTTGTTTTAAACCTGAATGAACAGCAATTGATGGGAAATTACAAGCACATAATAATTTATTTAATTCTTCAGCTCTTTGAGTTGATTTAACAAAGATAATAACTTGATTAAATTCGAGTGAATCTAATAAATCACTTAATTTTTTATTTTTTTCCTTTTCAGATAACTTAATATAGTATTGTTGTAAACCATGTAAAGTTAATTTAGCTTCATCATCAACGTAAATTTCTAATGGATTTTGCATAAATTTTTTACAAATTGGTCTAATTTCTTGTGATAATGTTGCAGAGAACATCATAACTTGTTTTTGATGTGGAGTTGCTCTAAAAATATCTTGAACATCTCTTCTCATATCAACAGCTTCTAAAACTTTATCACATTCATCAATTACGAATGATTTAATATTATTTAATCTTAAAGCTTTATCTTGAACTAAAGCGTGTAATCTACCAGGAGTTGCAACAATAATATGAGGACATGTTTCTTTATTTTTTAATTTAGCAACATCTTTTGCAATTGGTGTACCACCATAAAATACTTCAGTTCTAACATCTGGCATATATTTTGAAAATCTTGCATATTCATTACGAATTTGATAAGCTAATTCTCTAGTATGACAAACAACTAATGTACTTACTTCACCTGGTACAGGATCTAATTGTTGTAAAGTTGATAATACGAAAACAGCTGTTTTACCTAAACCTGATTTTGCTTGACATAAAACATCAGTACCTAAAATTGATTGTGGGATACAAACTTGTTGAACTGTAAAATGTTAGTTAATAAAATCTTGAATTAAGGTCAATTCATGAAGAGTAAATAATCGATATTCAAGATATCGAATTTAATAATTATCTTAAACTCTAGTGAGTTTTCACCATTTAAAATTGAATTAGCTTTATTGAGCAAATTAATTTGAAGGTTATCGAGACATCAATCATTCACTAATCATAAATTGAACTTTAACTTATATACGAACCTTCTGATGGATGTTCAAAACCACAGTCACCAATAGCTCTTAATAATTCTGGTTTTAATAAAAAATCTCTAAAACCAGTGGCATGAATACCAACATAAGAACCTTTTTTATCAGCTTCTTTATCATTACCAGCGGTAGTAGAAGCTGGTTGGGTAACAGCAATTTCTTCAGAATCTGAATAATCTAATAATTCTTCTTGTCCTTCGGCTGACATAACTTGATATAAACTCGTTGGCGTAAACTTTTCACTTCGACATATATTCGCGGTGACCAGCCACGACGTTAGGTGTTTAATGGTAAGTACACGTATATTCTAGTTCCGTTTGAATCTATTTACACACATTATAAATCTTATATAAGCTCTAAGCTTTGTTCGAGGATCTCGTCTCGGTTTAATGCTATTAATGATTAGTTTCTCTATGGTGACATAATTCTTGTTCTTTAAAAGAATCTCAGTCGTGCTATCTCTATTGAAGTTTATTAAGTTAGTAGTGTTATCATCAGATAATTCTTCAATGGGGTCAAAGTGCTGGACAAGTTCTGTATTGAGTTGTTGGTCAATTAAAAGCCCGAGTTTCTCAAAATCATCGGTGAGTTTATTCACTATATTATGTTGAATTAGCTGTTTTAATACTCTGTTGTAAGTCTGAGATTGATTCAATTTTAATGCATCAATAAACTCTGAGCCTTTTACTTGGCTGAGTTCCCCATTAACAGTCTTAAGAACTTCTTTTAAGACAGCTATTTCGGATTGTTTGCGATTCACATCAGATTTTAGTGATTCATTCTCTCTAGTTATTAAATCAACTTTATCGAGCGTGTTATTGTACTGCAGCCGTTCTTCTTCCAATATTTGCTCATATTCATCCACTAGAGCTTGTTTTTCATGAGTATACCTGTGATTAATGTCAGTTATAGCTTGAAGTTTAGAGTAATTATCTTGTTGTAAAAGATTATTTTCCTGTTTGAGCAGCTTTACATGCTGTTTCAATTGAGCTATCTCATCCGACTGATTTTTAACTTTATTAATTAGTAGATTGGAGTCTGCTGATGATGGTTTTTGAGGTATACGCTTGTCAGTCATTTTCTCTGGTACATGAATCCTTTCTGGTAGGTCAATTTTCGGTTTCGGAGGACTCAATTGGGCTGGTTTCAAGGATCCTGGACCAGCCAGTTTACCTTTCAATGGAGAATCTTTCACTGAGTTCGATCTCACAGAATCTTTCACTGAACTCGATCTCACAGAGTCTCTCACAGAGCTCGATCTAGCAAAATTCCCTGATGGCTTATATAATGGCGAAGTATTTTCCTTATCACCATCCCTTATCACCTTAGACCTATAGGGAGTCTCCTGCGATATCATGCTTCGAAGGTGCCTCTTCAACTCATCATTCTTTTGCTTCACTCTATTTAAAGTATCATCCATTAGTACGCGCAAATATCAACACGCGAAACATCGCGTATTTATTTTACTTACACCAAATGGATATCAAAAGCGTCGTTGACTACGATGTATTGCGTAAGCTTTACTCAACTTCAGAGAGAGAAAAGTATATCTCTGCCCCAATAACCGTCCAAGTGATCAATATGAAACATCATGAAGAAAGATCAAGACTCATGTTATATGATGGTCGCCATATGTTACAAGGTGTTGCAGATACTGAAGTTATGAATAAATTAAATTCACAAGGGTTTAAGAAACAAAGTGTAATCAAAATCTTACAATTCTCATGTACTGAAACTGAAAGATTATATTTAATGATTCATGATGCCGAAGTTGTCAAAGAACATTACGACAGTATACCACATGATACAATTAAACTTCAAGATTATTTTGTTAAAAATCCTGAAGACTTTTACCTTAAAAATAAAGTTAACGGTAATGGTGCTAAAGCATCAATTTCTCCACCTCCTACTACAAAATCTGAATCAAAGGGTAAAGATGAATATCAAGGACAAAAGATTACATCAATTGAGCTGTTATCACCATATCAGAATAGTTGGGTAATTAAAGCAAGAGTTTCATTTAAAGGTGATGTTAGAACATGGCAGAATGCTAGAGGATCAGGTAAATTGTTTAATGTCAATTTCTTAGATGACTCAGATGAAATTAGAGCTACCGCTTTCAATGAAATGGCTGATAAAATGAATAATTTGTTACAAGAAGGTAAAGTTTATTATATAAGTAAAGCAAGAGTTCAAGCAGCAAAGCCTCAATTTTCAAGATTAAGTCATCCTTACGAATTATCTTTAGATAGAGACTGTATCGTTGAAGAATGTTTTGATAATACTGGTAATGTTCCAAAATTAAAATTTAACTTTACAAAATTAAATCAAATTCAAAAAGCTGAACCAAATTCAATAATTGACGTTATTGGTGTATTAAGAGAAGTAAGACCAGCTTTTCAAATTACTTCAAAAGCTACTGGTAAACCATTTGATAGAAGAGATATTGATATCGTTGATGATTCAAATTTTTCAATTACTGTAGGATTATGGAATGCAACAGCTATTGATTTCAATCAAAGTGAAGGTACAGTTATTGCTTTCAAAGGTTGTAAAATTCAAGATTTTGCTGGTAGAAGTTTAACGTTGACTCAAACAGGTTCAATTTTACCAAATCCTGATACTTCAGAAGCTTATCAATTAAAAGGATGGTATGATAATCAAGGTAGTAATGAAACATTTCAAACTTTAAAGAATGACAATAATGCAAGTTCAACAAATTATTTAAAGAATAGAAAAACAATTTTACAAGCTCAAGAAGAGAATTTAGGTATTAACGAACAACCAGATTTTTTTTCAGTTAAAGCAACAATTAATTTCTTTAAGACTGATACCTTTTGTTACCCAGCTTGTACAAATGAAGTAACTAATGCTAGTGGTAATACTAACACTTGTAACCGTAAAATTGTTGAACAACAAGATCAAACTTGGAGATGTGAAAAATGTGATATTAATTATGATGAACCATTCTATAGATATATTTTAAACTGTTCAATAATGGATTCAACAGGTCAATTATGGACAACATTATTTGACCAAGAAGCTAAAAAATTATTTCAAATGACTGCAGGTGAATTAATGAAGATAAAAAATGACAGTGAAGTAGATTTTAAACAAGTTATTGAAAATGTTACAATGAAAGAATTTAGCTTTAGATTAAAAGCAAGACAAGATAGTTATAATGGTACTACAAGAATTAGATATCAAACATCTGCTATTTATGATATCGATTTCGTAGCAGAATCAGATTACTTAATTGAGGAATTACAAGCTATTTTATAACTTGGTTAGTTTGTATTTACATATTGGATCTAAAATTTTTTCGAATTAAACTCTATAAGTCCATTAACTTGTAACCAAAAACTTTTTAACACATCATTTGCCAGTCGTTGACCTCTTGTTAGGAATAATTTATCCACGAACCTTTTCTTTTGTTGGTCGTCAATTTTTTCATTCTGTACAAGATAATCCGTGATCCATGTTTTGCAATGCAACTGGTACTTGGATACTATTGATCGGAAAACTGGATAATAATAATCTAAGGAAGACCTTGTGTTGTTGATGAAAGATGTCATTAAGTTAGATATTAACACTTGCCCAAAATTGTCACCAACTAAAATTTCTTGACACTTGTGTTGGTCTTGCTGGTTCCCCTTCTTGCAAAGTATGAAAGAGTTCCAGAACTTCATCAATGACTTGATGGTCAAAATATCTTTAGTTGAAAGCATCGTTAGGCTATAGTGAAGGGAATCCTTGAGAACACAACTATCTAACAATAACCTTGGTCTGGTATCCAACATGCTGGTAAATATGTCTACTATGCTGGATATGATATCTGGGTCATCAAACTGGCTATTCAAAAACGGGGACACAATAGTGTTTAGTAAGCTATTAACTGATTGTTCGTCTAATGCTTTATAGTTAGTGACTATAATCGTTTCAATCAACTTAAAAATATGGTATATGGAGCCCGTATCACAACTCTGGACTTTAGCAGCTAAGTAATTGAATATTGTAAGTAAATCAAATTTGAAAGGACCATCAATAGGCTCATTTAATCCTGATCTAAGAATCTGACAGCATACCTCAGTGACAGAAGACTTTGCTCTGAACGGTTGAAAAGTGATGGAAAACTTTTCAATAATGGACAAGATCGTTAGTTTTAATCCATGAGGATCATTACGCCAGTACTGCGAGATATCCCACATCTCTTTCTCATTATAAAGTTCTTCCACCTCATCTGGTAACGTACTCGCTTTACCAATCTCATTTATACACGATAACAAAGACAATAAGTATTCTTCAGTTTGATCCCCAAATTCTGTACTCATTAGTTCAGATGACTTTGCATCAATTAAAGAAATAGTTTCGGATAATCTCGAATTAAATGACTCTGGATCCTTCAAGTTTGATGATTGAACAATAGATATATAAGCATTAGTCATCCTTGTTCGAGTAATACTATCGATCTTATCATTTTGAATCATCTCATGAAGTAACACTTTAAGATTAGGTAAAAACACCACTAAATGAACTCTACATTCTTGACATATACTTAAGATAGTCTTGGACGAAAGCAATGATAACTTAGCATCTTTTGCATTGATAATAACTGTGAAAAGAATATCCAAGATATTACCCAAATACTGAGGGCCATAACCATTGGCTTTGAAGTAAAATTCAATTGATGAAATAAACTTTATGATAGTAGATATAATGTAATAGTAATTGGGCATCTCACTTGAAATTCCTTTGAATACATCAAGTAAACCATGAGACATTAAACTATCTGCAAATGGCAATAAAAGGTTACTTTGACTCTCGTAAAATGTAGAATCGTCATTAATTTTGTAAATAATATACAAAATTGATTCTAATTCATACAAATTAGACAGATTTGACTTAAGAAAGTTAACAGCCAGTTGCGTTAAACTTTCATAAAATGGTAATTTTAGTAATGAATAAACGGTTGAAAAGAAGTCACCAACATTTGCTTTGAAGTAAATGAATTCAGATCGATTCAGGTCTAATTTTTCAGGACTTGGAAGTTTTATTTTGTTCCAATAAACCATACACACTTCATTACAAATTTGATCTCGTTGAGCAAAGAACTCTTGTTTTTGATTTAACCGTTCTTCTGTATTATAGTAGTTTTCAATTGTTTCTTCATCGTCAATGAAGACATTGAAGAATTCTTCCCAAAATGTTAGTAATTGGTCACTGATATTCTCGTCAATCTTAGCAACCCCTGGGAAGTCAGTCAATTTCAATAGAGTTGCTAGAATATAAGCATTTGTTGGATCTATTATATGCTTATTTAAAGTTAAAACATCTCTCAGGAGGAATGCAATGATTAAATTGATGAAGTTAGCTACATTATCCTCATATTCATGATAACGGTCATCATTAAATATGATATCATTTATGAACCTACTGCCGAATTTTCCTTCTTCAAACATGATCAGTTTAAGGTACTGCTTCTTCTCAAAAGAACTTAACATATGAGGATTAGTTTCAATGATTTCTGTTATTGAAGAAACTGATTTATTGATTAATTCCAATGAATTATCATCAAATGGTAGCCTTTCAAGAAAATTGAATAGATAATTAATTAATGGGTCTGTTTGAGTATACCTTATCTTTGATTGAGTCTCCGCCATAGATATATACGTGATCCAAGAATTCAAACAATTCAAGCTATCAGACAAAGTTTGGTACAGATAATCACCTGTCAGTAGATAATCATATATCAGCTGAATGTATGGGAATATTTGATCGTATATAACTTCATGAAGGTCATTTATCTGTTCCTTTTTGATTAACTCTTCTACTAAGATCTCGCAATAATTTATAAGTAACAGGAATGATTCTCCACCCAACCTTCCTATATCACCCATAGAGCCATTGAATAGGTCTTCCACTGGGTTAACTTTGAACATTTGGTAGTTGTTAATGAACAATAATGAATAATTAGAAATAAGTTTCTTAGTAACAAGTGCATTGTATTTACCAGAATGTAACAATGTAATAAGGTCATTCGATATCAGTGACACACGATCTTGATCCAATGTATTACTATTAATGATAACACTATAAGTTAATGCACCAAAATATTGACAATTACTACTATCTAGCTGTAACAAAGTTTTAGCCAAATCTCCAGTATCTTGTTTTTGTACCGACAATAAGTACAGCTGTATTGATTGAACCTGGCTAGGGTCTCGTGTCGTATATAGCCGTTCGATATTCTATACGTTAGTACTAGTTGGTGAAATTTAGTTAATTACATACATCCACTACTTGAGCCAAGTCCATAGATTTAGATGTTTGCGAGATGCCACGCACCAATACCCTGTCATGTACCAAATTGTATAATATAAGATATTTAGGATAAGTAAGAGATAAATTGGGTTAATTTTAACAAGGCAATACTATGACGAAACTCTCTGTAGCCGTGAAATAGCCCTTATGTCAATTTAAAAGAAACATCTTTATGCCGTATGACAGGTCGTGTACCAATGACTTAACTTGTGAGCAAAACTGCTGATAAATTTATATTTAACTCAAGACAAAATGATGCAAAGAAGAGTATCAAGAACTCAGTGTAGTAACTGTACATGTTCACCAGGGTTATTATCCCGAAACAACAGAAGAAGTTCTTTAATGGCCAGACAAATTACTTTAAAACGAACTGGTAGTTCAAGTAATAGTAGACCAAGTAGTAGAAAAGGGTCCGTATTTACCATCGATACATTATGTGAACCAGAAAAAAAAGAAGTTAATACTTCAAAAAGATTAGAAGAGTTAAGAAAACAAATGGAGCAATTTAATTTAGCAGTTTATATTGTCCCAAGTGAAGATGAACATCAGTCAGAATATGTTTCATTAGCTGATCAAAAAAGAAGTTTTATCTCGGGATTTTCTGGTAGTGCAGGGGTTGCAGTTATAACAAGAGATTTAACATGTATGAATCCAACACCAGAAGGTTTAGCTTCATTATCAACCGATGCAAGATATTTCAATCAAGCAATCAACGAATTAGACTTTAATTGGAACTTAATAAGACAGGGTTCAATTAGCGAACCTACATGGGAGGAATGGAGTATCCAACAAGCAATTCAATTATCATTAGATTCTGGTAATAAAGCAAATATAGGAGTTGATCCAAAATTAATATCCTATGATCAATATCTTAAATTAAATGATTTAGTTGAAGTTAAATTATCAAACAATAAAAAAGCAGATGTTGAGTTAGTTGCAATTAAAGATAATTTGATATATAAAATTTGGGAAAAATTTGAACCATTACCACCAGTAGCTAATTCACCAATTAAAAGATTAGATGAAAAATATTGTGGAGAAGGATTTAGTTCAAAATTAGACAAAGTCATTAAAATTATTAATGAAAATAATGGTGATGCATTGGTTGTTAGTGCATTAGATGAAATAGCTTGGTTATTAAATTTAAGAGGTGATGATATTGCTTATAATCCATTATTTTACAGTTATTTAATTATCAATGAAAGTAAAGAAGTTATTTTATTTGTTGATGCATCGAGATTTTCCGATGGAGTTGCAGAATATTTAACTGAAAATAATATAATTGTTGTGGATTATAAATCATTTTGGAGTCATATATTTAATTTTTCAAAAGATCTTAATTTGAATGATAAAAAATTATTAATTACAAAGAATGCATCATGGGAATTAGTTAGAAATTTAAAATGTTCATTTACTGTTTTATCAAGATCACCAATTGAAGATCTAAAAGCTATTAAGAATAATATCGAAATTGAAGGTGCAAAAAAGGCAAGTTTAAAAGATGGTAGAGCATTATGCAAATTTTTTGCATGGTTAGAAGATGAATTAATGAATAAACATGAAATGATAGATGAAGTTTCTGCAGATAATCAATTAACAGAATTTAGAAAGCAAGAAGAAAATTTTGTTGGATTATCATTTAGTACAATAAGTGCATCAGGTAGTAATGCAGCAATAATTCATTATAATCCAACACCAGATAATTATTCAATGATTAACCCTGATAAAATATACTTAAATGATTCAGGATCACATTTCTTAGAAGGAACAACCGATATTACAAGAACAATTCATTTAACTAAACCAAGTGAAATAGAGAAAAGGAATTATACATTAGTGTTAAAAGGATTAATTAGTTTATCCGATATAAAATTTCCTGAAAATACCAAAGGATCATATTTAGATAGTATTGCCAGACAACATTTATGGAAATACAATTTGGATTATGGACATGGTACATCACATGGAATTGGATCATATTTAAATGTTCATGAAGGACCAATTAGTATCGGATTAAGACCTTCAGCAACAATATCATCAATTAAACCTGGTAATATCATTTCAAATGAACCAGGATTTTATGAAGATGGTCAGTATGGTATAAGATTAGAGAATGATATGGTTGTTAAAGAGACTGGTAAATCTTACAATGGTAAAAAATTCTTTGAATTTGAAACATTGACAAAAGTACCATTCTGTAAGAATTTAATTGATTGTTCGTTATTAACAAATGAAGAAAAAAAGTGGATTAACAAATATCATAAACAAATTTGGGATGAATTATCACCATCATTTAAGAAACATGATATTTTTTATAATTGGTTATTAAGAGAAACTAGTAGTATATAAATAAGTATTAGCCAATAAGATTGCGTAAAAAAGAGCTTACCAAAAATGACCCCAAATATAGTGTGTGACACAATAGTTCTCACAATAAAAAATAGCAAAGGACAACCAAAAAAAATCTTACTAATAATTTACGATGATTAAAGGCAGTTTAATTATAAAGGTTATACGTCCAATTAATGGTAGAATGTTCAGTACTTCAAGTATAAATAGTAAGAGTAAACGATTATTTCAAACAATTACAACAACTAATAAGACTACCAATGATTTTTACAATAACTTTAATTATAATATGAATGATGTTAAATCAAAGAATAATATTGATACAACTAATGCATTACAAGGGAGTAAATGGAATCCTCATAAAATTAGTCAAGAGGATAAAGATTCAACTCCTTTAAGAAGGAGTAGAGCATCAAGATTCAAAAAAATAGATCAAGAGCCAATAGAACCAATTGAAAAACAACCTGTTGTTAACAAAGAAACAGAAGTTAAATCAATGACAGATAAACCAAAGAAAAAGAGAAGAGTATTAAAGCCTAGAAAATCTATAATATCATTAAGTGCTAATGCAGTTGAACATTTAAAAGGTTTAATGGATAAACCTGATGGTAAATATATCAGAATTGGGGTACAAAATAGAGGATGCTCGGGTTTAACATATCATTTAGAGTATGTAAATGAAGCCGGTAAATTTGATGAACTAGTTGAACAAGATGGGGTTAAAGTATTTATTGATTCAAAAGCCCTTTTCTCAATTGTTGGTTCAGAAATGGATTGGTTAGAAGACAAATTATCTTCAAGATTTATCTTTAGAAATCCAAATTCAAAAGGTACTTGTGGTTGTGGTGAATCCTTTATGGTTTAATTAGCATTAATGGTTATTGCATATGTATGATTTATAGACGTTACGAATATATTTATAATCTCCGACTTCGGATCCAGTAAAATTACTCTGATTTGTGTGCGAAAACCAATTTTTTAGCTGCAAAATGCTATTGTGGTATTACCATAGTAATAGTTTGTAACAACAGAGAAATTACAAAGAAATTATAAAGAGATCATGAAGTTTGAACAAGCAGTTTTATTATCATTAGCCACATATGTTGTTGCAGGTAAAGCACCAAAAGTTAAAAAGAATCCAGCAGATGTTATTGCCATTGCTGACTTCCCACAATTTGGCTTGCCAATTATGGGAAATGTTGTATTCACGGCAAAAAATGGTAAAGAAGTTAACGTACATGTCGATGTAACAAAATTACCAAAATCTGGTGGTCCATTTTATTATCATATTCATGAGAATGCAATTCCTGAATCTGGTGATTGTGAAGCAGCTGGATTACATTTTAATCCTTATAAAGCACCAGCAGAATGTAATGGGCAAAAATCAGATGCTTATTGCCAAGTAGGAGATTTAAGTGGTAAACACGGTTGGATCAATACTACTTGTTTTGAGACCAAGTTTAATGATCAATTTTTATCACTTAATGAAAATTCAAAATCGAATATTATTGGTAAATCTTTGGTATTACATGATGCTAATATGAAGAAGCTAGCTTGTGCTAATATTGTTAGAGCCGATGATGTAAGGTTAAAAAGTTTAGAAGTTGAGTATATCAAAAATGGTAATCAAGATCTCAATGATTTGAAGCAATTTGTTGCTAATAATTATCAGTTTGTTGAAGAGGAAGTATTTGAGGCTGATATTGCTAAAAGGGAAGTCGAAGAAGATATTGAAGAGGAAGAGGAAGATAATGAGAAGGATTGTGACAATAAAGAACATCACCATAATCAAACTAATTATACTAATCTTTCATCAATTGATTGTGAAAATAAAGCTTCAAGTTTATATATGCAACCAATTTATGGAATTGGTCTTGCAGTTGGTGTAGGGTTGATCTTTTAAATTATTTAGGCGTGTTATGTTTTAAAATCTCTCATTAAATCTTTTCTCTTATATTCAATATACGTAATCTTTATACAAAGGCTTTTATTTGACAAGGGTCTTTATTTAATAATTCCACAAAGGTGTGTTATCATAAAGGAATTTACTTGATCTTTCTACATTCAAAGTAAGTAGCATCAATATCATCCGGTAATGAACAAAAGTATTCTAAATGTTGCATTTGTTTGAACAACTGTACTGAATTATACTGTAACTTAAGACAGGTTTTACCACCAGTTTCATTACTTGTACATATGATACTTTGGTCAACATCCTTTTCACCATCAATAATATATAAATTATTTGGTCTTTTCTCAACAAATTGTTCAACTGATTGATTAAGTGGCTCTGACTGATGTGGTTCCAGCACCGTTAATTTATCATCAGTAGTAATCTGACTGAGAGTATGGGAGATATCTGAATTTTCAGGAGCAACAGCCAATGGTTGATGGCTCTTCTGTTGAACTTGGGTAGACTCAGGTGTTGGTTTAGATGATCCAAAAGGTAACCAAGCCATATTAGCAATTTATATATTTTCGCGAGACATTATGTGATGCTTATATTATAGACATAACATATATTGTTCATTGAGGATCATAATTGTCATCACATAGTCTATGAATCCGACATTTTCGGGCTTGAATGATTTTAGTTGTTTCTTACTAGGATTTCCTGGAATTTCTTTCAACTGTTCTCTATAGGTGTTGAACCATTCATAGTGCCAATCATACTTTATTTCTGCGGGCATGCTGTTGTACATCCTTAGCATGGTTAGAACCATCTGTTTCTCTATTCTGTCTTCTGAATTCCGTTGATAGTAGTGATATTTAGGAGTATCTATCTGTTGGGCAACAGTTGAGTTATGAATGAAAACGTAGGTGTTTAAAAGTCTTTGAAAAATTTGCTGTTGATCCAATGGTTCCTTTTCCAATACTACTTGCCTCTTCACGTTCAAATCTTCTCTCATAAATCTCCATCGTAATATTTGGTTGTATAACGAGATATTCCGGGGATTGTTATCGATGATGTGTCTCAAGCGGTAAAACCTTTTATACAAGCATTTGAACCGACAAGCATCACTGGGAAGCAGTGAAAGGTACGCCATATCCACCGGCTTATTGACCAATGACTTTAGCACCACATGGTTACTATTCACTACCACATCAAAGAGTTTCATAGCACATTTTTCTACTCGCATTTACCTTTGCAGCAATGGCATTGAATGGGGATGTGTCACTTGAGCATAAAGGCACGTCAAATTACGGCAGATTGAAGTTTCACTGTAATCAGGTAGAATACCATGGAATTAGCGATCAATTGGTTTATTTACCGTGTAAGAGTCTCAAAGTAAGTTGGCGGCTAATATTGTAAAAACTGTACTAACTATTAGGTTACAATTGACATCACAGTTAACCGACTGGTCTTAGGGGGTGTATATCCAGAGGTGCTCGAAGGTATTGGGCTATGTGTATCTGGGTGTCAAATGTGGAGATCACTCGACTACTCTGTGCAATGGGAAATAGAGTCTCATAAGATAATTCTCTACCTTCTGTGTCAACGAAGTGGTACTATTACTCAAGACGCCACCGGGTACCTGTTGGTGGAAGGAGTTGTAGTGTACTTTACATTCACCACGTTTAATGAGAAGTTTGACTTATCATCGTTTGTTCTGCTATTTAATAATTGTTTCTTATCTGCAATAATAGAATTGGAACAATCAGCACCATTTGTATTTTCGGCCCATTCTAGGAGAATGCTATCTCTTAATTACCGGTACACCCTTGGCCAATTTGAAATCCTTTCAATTAAGCCAGATATCTTTCAATTCCTTAAAAAATTACAGTATAAATGCGTGTTAGAGTTTACCACATTAAGTGTCATTAAAAAATACCGTAAAAATCATGCAAAGGATAACATAAGCTCCAATTTATTCCCCTTAGAAGTATTAAATTACGATCGATTGATTGCATCACTTACACATTAAGAAATATTGTTAGTGATTAATTTACCTAATTTGTAAAAATTGTAAATAGATCTCACTTGTGGAATCGAAAACAAAAAATATTTGATATAAAACATAAAGAATTGTAGTCATCAAATAAGAGGGTCTAAAAAAAAGATTATAGTCATGACATCATTTCTCCAGAACTTCAATACTCATAGTTTAAGAACTACAAGAGGGTTTAAATTGAAACAATCTTCACCAATTTCAAGTCCACAACCAATTTCAAGTTCAACATTCCCAAACTCTCCAACAAGATTTGATCAACCACCATCTCCAACAAGATCATATATGAATGGACTGCCAGTATCCACCACATCACAAAATCAACATCCAGTACCTTATCAAACAATTAATTTACAAAATGATGGTAAAAATGTATCATCACATAAGGATATCAGAAATTTTGCTGAACAAACTTTAGGATCACAAAATGCTCTTAATCAAGCAGTTAAATTACCACAAGATGAAGATATTAATGAATGGTTAGCCATTCATGTAGTTGATTTTTATAATCAAATTAATATGTTATATGGTACAATTACAGAATTTTGTTCACCAAAAACATGTCCTAGAATGATAGCAACTGATGAATACGAATACTTATGGCAAGAAACTAATCCAAGTGCAAATGGTTCAAATTCACCAAAAAAGCCAGTATCATTACCTGCATGTGAATATATTGAAAATTTAATGAATTGGATTCAAGCATTCTTTGATAATGATAATATTTTCCCATCAAAAATGGGGGCACCATTCCCTCATCAATTTCCAACTTTAGTTAAAACTATTTTTAAAAGATTATTCAGAGTTTATTCCCATATTTATTGTCATCACTTTCATGAAATAACTGAATTAGGCTTACAATCTCATTTAAATACTAGTTTAAAACATTATGTGTTGTTTTGTAAAGAATTTGATTTAATTCAACAAAAAGATTATGGTCCTTTAGAAGATTTAGTTGAAACTATGTTACAAGGTTAGTTATGTAATTATGAATTATTGGGTATAAAGGGCAGGGTTTTTATATTAATATTATACATTACCTAAACTAATTGAACTTCTGCCATTAAACAAAAATGATCTGATGGATATTCACCTATACGTGGTTGTCCTGAAGGTTCCTCTCCCATCTCTTCACCTCTCGGTAACCTTAATAATTTAGTAAGTTTTATCTTTTGTTCTTTATAGACATCTTCAATCAGATCAACAGTTGTTGAATAGTCTTGCGATTGGTTCCATTCAGCAATAACAAATATATAGTCCAACAATCCTCTCCAAGCATGAGCCCAATTGGAGTACATAGGCTCATTTCTATCATTGTCTTTACCAGAATTTTGTGGGTCAACTTTGTTATATCCAACTGAATACAACGAGATGGCTCTCACGTCCAACTGGTTATGAAGCTGTTCCATTTTTTCTACTAATGCCAACTGTTCTGGTGTAGCCTTGAAAGTGTCAGGGACGGGATCTCTTGGTTGATCTTTACCGAATTTTTCAATGTTACCTCCTTCTTCTTCACTTTCGTCTTCATCAATTTCTGCTTCTTTAAGACCTCTATTCTTGGAGTACTGGAAAGACAAGGAGCAACATATGACATCTCTGCCTCTAGCAGAGTATTTGGCAGGTTTAGCAGTTATAGAAAGGTATGGAGTATCATAAGGTTGTGCATTGAAGTCCCCTGCAAATAAACTGTACCAGCCATTTTCATTATCCTTTAGCACATTCATAGTGTGCATGAACTCCTTGAATTTTTGGAGCACTATATACGTCTGTCTGGTTCTTTCATATGTACCAAATGGGTGCCAGAATAAGTGAGTAGTTCCAATTATCAACCCATTCTTGCTCAATTTATATTGTGATAAAACACTTGGAGTGAACTCTAAACACACAAGGAGTCCTACATTCTGGGTGATGGTTCTGGGGGAAATGTCACCAGTTTCAGTTTTATCATAATCTATAAATGCTTGGTGTTTAAAGATAAACTTATCTTGTTTATAGAAGATACAAATCCCATGATTCTTACTCCCAGCACGGTGGTATTTAGAGAGATAGCCATACTTCTCAAGCTCTTGCTTCCAGAACGAGTTGTATTGGATAAAATCAAGTTCTTGAACACACATGATATCTGGATCATAATGGTGCATCTCACTGAGAAGCACTTGCGATCGAGTAGACCATTTCAAGGCATTGCCACTAGTAGGGAATAACTTCCTTCTGATCAACGCCTGGGCTAATACGTTATATGTCATGATCTTAACACTAAACCCATTCTCTGGCTCCGATACCTGGACAAATGGTCTGGTTTTAAACCGTAATGCCTCTGGAGTGTCTGCTTGGTCTGGGTCAATACCTTTAGCGATTAACTCTTGACGTTTTTGCTCTTTTTTCAAATTTCGAAGTCTTCTTTGCTCCTCTATATACTCAGGAGTCAACATACTTGGATCCACACTCTTTTTGGTCTTCCTTTTGACCTTCTTCTTACTGTCAGAGTCAGTCATATTGCTGAGTTACGCGCAAATTATTTCGTTGATAATGGCTCCATCAGAGGTTTCTGTTACCTTAAATAAACTTAAACAAACAGAGTGTCAGATATTTGATAAACTCGATTCAATACTAGAGATCTCCCAATTAACCGAGGATACTTCAGTTGATATCGTTAGGTCTCAAATATCAAAAGATGTCACAAGTTTGATCATGAATTTTCAACAGCTCGTTACGATTCTTAAAGTGCAGTGCCAGAATTACCCTTACCAAGAGGAATTAGCGGTTGAGTGCCAGATATACGAAGACAAGATTGGACAATTGAAGAAAGAGCTCAGGGATACTCAGATAAAATCGTATAAGTTAGAGGAGGATTTGATTCACCAACAGAGAATTGATAAATTCGGTAAAGTTCCCGAGAGAAGGAAGTCAATGGGTGAAATGAGGCACGAGTTATTCAGTGGGAGGTCCATTGAAGAAGAAAAGGAGTGGCAGGAACTGAATTTAGAGGATAAAATATTGGATCAGAATAAATCTATGACTGCAACGTTGCAATCTACCAGGCACTTAATGACTTCTTCAATCATGCAGACGGAGTTGAATATCGATTCCTTGGAGCAGCAGTCCAAAGATCTCTATACGTTTGATAATATGTTAGATAGTTTGGAGGCTACATTGAAAAAATCAAGAAATATCGTTAAGTTTATTGAAAAGCAAGATAGACTGGATAAGAATAGAATTTACCTTAGTATAGGGTTCTTTTTGCTTTGTTGTTTATGGGTAATTTGGAGAAGAGTACTAAAGACACCGGTGAAGATACTTTTATGGTCTTTTATGAAGATATTCCGGATATTTGTGTGGATGATGCCTAAATCGGCCGAGAAAGAGATTATCGAAGTGATGGCATCTTCAACAGGGATAATGACTGCAGCTGTTTTGGCTACTCAGAGTTTTTCAACTAATACACCATCAACCGATTCCATTGACAATATCTCCACTGATACATCTGAGTCGATTGACACTGATAACGAGATAGTAATGGAAATTGAGTCCCAAACATGGGATAGCATTCAAACATGGGAGAGTACCCAAAGTATGCTGGAGATGGTAAAAGACGAGTTATAGTCGGATGAGAAGAGTTAGTAAAGGAGTTAAACATCATATGGACCTATGGAGAAGCTACATTAACTGAAGAACCACCATTTGCAGAACTTTCTAAAGCAGCAGCAACAATTGCTAAGTGATGGAAAGCTTTTGCAGGAGGAACAGCGATAAGATTTTTATCATTAGCAGAAACTGCATCAGCAAAGTTAAGAAACTCTTGTTGAACTTGATTAGTTTCTTCAACTTCAACAGTTTTAGGCTCTGAAGCATTAACATTTGAATCACCAATTTGATAAGTAATAATTGGATTCTTTAATGATGGTTTTGAAGTATAAGTAATAGAACCATTTTTACCGAATATAATGAATTCTAACTTCTTTTCAGTTGCCCCAAAAGCAGAACCGTAAGTGAAAGTACCAATAGCACCAGATGCTAAACTCATTGTAGAGAATAAAATATCATCATCACCACTTTCTTTATGTAATTGTTTAGTTAAACCTGAAACAGTTTTAACAGGACCTAAGACTTCAGTTAATAAAGTTAATTGATGTACACCACCATCACTCAAGAAACCTCCTATATGTTCAGGATTTTGTCTCCAAGAAGTGGTAAGGTATTTATTATTAGCATTCCATGGACCCGTTGATTTATAACTAAAAGCAGTAACATCACCAATTTGTTGTAAACAATCTTTTAAAACACTAATTGATTTCATAAATGCCCAATTCTCTAATATAGCAATTGGAATATCAGTCGATTCACTAAGTTTAACAATCTCTGAGGCTTGTTGTAAGTTTGCGGCAATTGGCTTTTCTAACGCTAATGGTTTATTGTGCTTAATGGCTAATTTAACAACATCCAAGTTAAGTTGTACTGGTAATAATGCATCAACAAAGTCTACATCATTGTCTTTAAATGCACCTTCTAAATCATCGTACACTTTGGATGAATCAATATTTGCCCTTTGAGCAAAGGTCTCTGCCTTTGATTTAGTTCTGTTATAACATGCAACAGGCTCAATTGATGGGATTTTACCAAATGTTGGTAAGTGAGTATCAGTTGCAAAGATTCCTGTACCGATTACGGCAACTCTTAATGGATTTGTCATTATAAAGTGGAGAATAATGTGCGGAATCAACTATTTATACGGAAAAACATCTCGGAGTACTGTCAGAAACTAATGCCCATTTGGGGAAGCAATCGGATTAATATTTTCCATAGCGATTGAATTTAGCAAGGTTAGATACCCTTGGTAACTGAAGCTTAGCTATTAGTAATACAAGTCCCATGTACTATGATAATAATCATTATGACTATGCTCTCCCTCTGATCCTTACACCATATATATGTGCGTGTTAGAATTGCGCATTTCAACAAATTACCATGAGCGAGCCTAACCACCTGAGCTACGAGGATGATACTCCTGAAGTTATGTTGAAGCCAGACGAGCAGAGCCAGGATGATAAGAGTAACTATGACCCGGAAGAGGAATATAACCCAGAGTTTGTAGAAGAGGCTGAGAAAGAGGACCCTCGGGCAGCAGCGAACCCATTGGAGTCAGAACCAACAGGGTCTGCGCAAGAACCACTAGAACCAACCCAGGAGTCAGTAACAGTGGTAGAGGATAAATCACAAGGTACACTGGAACCTTATCCAACCGAATCTACAGCACCAGAGACACCGGAAACTGAGCGTGTACCATCTGCGGTACCAGCCGAGTCAGTACAATCTACAGCACCAGAACCAGCACCCAAACCATTTCTTCCCTCAAAACCTTCATTACCTGCTAAACCCGGTAAATCGTACACTGACCGTAGCCCAATTAGCGGATTTGCCACTAAAGACCCTAATGAACAATTATACATCTTAAGAACTGCCTACAATGAAATTTATGCTACAATGTCTAACGATCCAACTTTTCCTTCCTTATCTGAATTAGAGCAACTGAAGGTAATTATGCCTCAATTAGAGGAGAGAAACATAACTTTCAACACCGGTACTAAATTTTCCCATGTCCCTGATGTCAATTTTGACCAAGTTTATTCGTACAATAAACCCTACAAGAATTTAAAAGACCCCGTTCCTCTTATACCATTGAATGAGTTCTGTAAAAGACCTAATGTTACCGCTCCAATGACACCAGAAGAGGAAGAGGCTTATAGTAACTTCATTAAGATCGAAGCTGAGTACATGAGAGATCAAAATTGGGATGAATTCCCCGATAAACTGAGATTATTCATTGGTAATTTGCCAGCAAACACTATTTCCAAACAAGATTTATTTAGAATTTTCAGTCAATACGGAGAGATTGTGCAAATTGCTATTAAAGCCGGTTATGGATTTGCTCAATTCAGATCAAGTGAAGCTTGTTTATCGTGTATTAAAGGAGAAACTCACGTCCCATTACATAATAAGATCATGAGGCTTGATGCTTCAAAACCTCAAAGATCCAAAAGGCCTACTGATAGTAGAGAATTCAAAGATAGAGATGAAAAACGATCTAAGAAGAACGTGCCAGAGTGTCAAATTTATACAACAGGTAAGTCATCAGTATTCTTTGTCAGGCGGGTTAAAAGAGCCATTCAAAATGTTCATGTCACCAATGATGTAGAAGATATTACTCATAGAGAACTTTCTGAAGTTATTAGTGAAGCAGCATATTCTGGTGTGTTAGGAACTTGTGTGATAAAAGAGAGTAAAGTTGACGTTCAGACTTTTGAAACTACACCAGATGGTGGTATAAAGTTTGATGAATATTCAGATATTGATCCTGAAGCAGCAGCCGAAATTCTTCAAAAAGCAAAGGTTAAAAAGTATGGTGCCAACCTACCAGCGTATCAAAAACCATATAACTCACAATATAACGATCATAATCAGAATAGAATGGATCGTGGCCGTGGCCGTGGCCGTAATGATCGTAATGATCGTAGAAGGAACTATGACAATTATCAATATGATAACAATCAGGGTCAGTTTACCCCAGGCCAATACCAAGGTTACGATGAGGGGCATGGTTACAATCAACATGGTAACTATGGTGGTCAAGGACATTACGGGCAAGGACAGTATGGGCAAGGGCCACAGTACGGACAAGGAACAGGGCAGTATGAAAGTCAAGGACAGTATGGACAAGGACAATACGGTCAAAGTCAATACAGACAGAGTCAAGGACAGTACCAAGGAAGGAGCAATCCATATGGACAAGGACAAGGCCAGTACAATTCATATGGGCAAGGGCAGTATCCTCAGGGGCAAGGTCAGTATCCACAAGGACCAGGCCAGTATCCTCAGGGACAAGGCCAGTACAATCCACAGCAACAAGGCCAATACAACCAGCCAAGCCCAGACCAGAACCAGCTCATCAACTCCCTCCAAAACATGGACCCAGCATCCATGCAAAACATGTTATCGCTTCTTCAACAAAAGCAACAACCCCAACAACCGCAATCACAACCTCAGAAGTATCAACCTATCAACTACGGACAAGCTAACCCCAGAACGTCTAGAACCTCTCAAAATGACAGTTCAAATAACGAATTAATGGAGACGTTAGCCAGATTAAGCAGAAAGTAATATGTATTGGTGCTATATAACTAATCGACAATATCAGCAGTGGAAGTAGCATCAGCAGGAGCATCATTATCAGCATTATCCTCAAGACTTTGCTCATTATACTGCTTTTGAAGCTCTTCAAACTCATTCTCATTTTCTATGTAACCAGAAACTCCTATCACTCCACATCTATTGATAATATCAAGAACTCTTTCACCTTCTTCAATCTTGTAACTAGCGAAAACTTTATTAACCTCATCTAACGATTCAGTATTTATAGCTTCTTTCATTTCAGATGGGAGTTCATTATTAAAGATCTCATATTCTTCAGTACCAGGTTCTGGTAATGTAATAGATAATTCAGTACCTTCATCTAAAGCTCTTAATTGAATTAATGCTTCCTCTTCTTCTTCACCATGTTCTTGTTTAAGCACTTCACATCTAGTTTTTATGTGATTAAATGTATTATCAACATCTTGTAGGAATCCAGTTCTAACTGGGAAAGATGGATCATTAATCTTACTCATGAATAATGAAACGGCTTTTAACTGAGATTCCTTGGTAGGTCTCGCACCTGCTAATTGTGCAATATATTGTAAGAGAAGTGATTGGTGGATGACTTGCTTAGCGGTTCTAGAATCTTGTGCTAATTGGTGATCAAAAGCTGTCATGATTAAAGCATCTTTTTGTTGTTCAGTACAAATTGTTGGATGTCTTAATAAGTACTTCGTACTTTCATCATAGTTGTCCATAGGAATCTTAGAAAACTCTTCAGTTTCTGGTAATAGCTCCAACTCTTCCAATTCTTCACGTTCTGTCTTTGATTCAGTTGGCTTTGGATCATTTATAGTTTCAACAGTGGTAATTTTATCAGTTTTCACTGGTTTATTTTCTTTGTCTTTATTCATAAACGATTTGTCAAATCCCGTGTGATAATCTTCACTGCTAATCAATAACGATTTTTGGTATAAGAGATCATCTAATTTAACTGCTTGCTTAGATAAAATATCATCAATTTTAGCTCTATGATCTTTTAAGTAATCAACTAATTTACTTGGATCTTGGGCGTCTTCATGATCCTCTTTGATTTGTACGAACAAGTCTTCAACCATTTCATTATAAGGAGGAGTATCTTGAATTTCTGATGGTTCAAATGATAAATCTTTCAATCCTTTACGTAAACTATCACCTTTTTCTTTGATCAAAGCATTGTAGTCAAATTTTTCAGATTTGTCAAATTGTTGATCGATATTCTTCATTACGAGTTCTGTATTACCTATATCAGAGATTTTCATCTCTTTTAAGATATAATCAACACGTTCATTTAGCTTTTTATACATAGTAAGTTGAACGAGGATTGTTTTAATCTCCTGATTTCTCATTTGACGTTTCTCATGGATGTCTCTTTGTTTCCACTTAATGAATGATTGTTTATCAACATTTGGATGAACTTCAATATCTGAGTCGTCCGACAATTCAAGTTTGTCCCATTTACTATAATCAATCGCCATAATTAAGAGATCAATTCCGAGAAATTTCTCGCGAGTATGTATAATCTATTTAAACTAATCACTACATAGTTTACATACCAGGTCTTAAACCGGTGAAGAAAGCTAAACCGTAACCAGTAGTTTGAAATGTAATAGTTGAACCATTTTTAAAGTAAAAAACATCACCTGGTGAAACATTAACTTTATAACCTGTTTCATCAGTGATAGTGTATTCACCTTCAACTTCTAAGAAAACCTTCATCTCTTCATAATCATAAGTATAAACTAATGCTTCACCTGCTTCTTGTCTATAAAAACCACAGGAAATTTGTTTATCCTTTTCATTAGTTGAAGTAAAGATATCACCTAAGAATGAATTGTTACCTGGTGATGGTAATTGTGGTGGTTTAACAGCTTTTCCTTCGATTTGTGGTTTATATTGCATAGGCATTTTGGTTAGTTGGTTAATTATTACTGCAGTTCTTCTGGCTTTTATAGTTTTGTTACTTTGTATGAAAACTATAACCTCTCTTATCTTTTCCTAATTAGGTAATAGAATCCTATCAGGTATAATTATCCTTGATCGAGGGATGTTTTAGCTGATTTAGGAGATAGGGGCATGGTCCAAGAGATGCCTGAAAGTAGCAATTACCATAAGCAGCGAATACCATAAGCCATCATTGAATAGAGGAATAGAGGTTAACACTAGCTGTGAGAATTAGCTCTGACTACCATTGAGGCACCAATTACCAGGTCAGTGTTTTAGACAGTAAAAAGGTATTACCAGCAGAATGAACTACTCAATAGTAGCTCAACTAGACGTAGCACTCCATTAGACGTAAAAAAGAAAGCCCGACGCGGGAGTCGAACCCGCAACCTTTTGATAACCTTAAATATTATTTAAAAGTCAAACGCTCTAGCCGATTGAGCTAGCCAGGCCTTTCTTGATTCTGAGAATGCCAACCAGCTTCAGGTACTAATATTAAGAGTCACACTCTCACACCCATAATTAGATATGCGAGATCATACTATGTACGTTACTATGTATATTACTATGTATCATTAACTAATTGAAGACACGCATCTAGTGAGCTATCAATGTCTCCTTTATTCATATATATGATATCTTTCATAATTGAGCTATCTAAGTCCGGGAACATCTCTTTAAGCAGACTGAAAGTTGATTTAAGTAATTCAGCATCTGGTTCTTGCTGCTGATGTTGTGGCTCATGTTGCGGCTGTGGAGTGCCTTCAGGAGTATCTTGTGGTGATGGTGAAAGGAAATTCGTGATGGATTTAGCAAACATCCCTGCGCTTGTCATTAATACGGAAGATGGTGACATCGCAGCATTCCCTTCATTTCTTCCTGAATTTTGTATTGGAATCACCTTAGTAGCTTCCTTCTCACGTCTAATCTTTTCACCAGCTTCCCATGCTTCTATATGAGCATCATATTCTTCTTTTGGTATATGAAGATCATCAAATCCTAGATTTTGAATGAACGCGATAGCTGCTTCTATACTTGATATATAATAACTTGTCTCACCTCTATTAAGCCATTCCAGGCCTCTAAAGTTCTCAATATAATGGATATTACTTATTAAATGTTCAACTTTAGCTTTAATTATCACGAATATTAATATAGGAATAAATTCGTCTGCATTAGTTTCTTGTCTGTTAGCTTTTAAATACCATAAGATATTCTTACATCCTTCAAGTAAACAGATAGCTTTATCTCTGGGAGCTCTATAATCGTTAACTTTATGAAATTCTTTCACAGCAGAGTCCATAAAGTTATATTCATGACCATTTCGTGTGGTCTTAAAGGATATAAACTTGTCTACGTCAACTTCAAGATGACTTCCATTGACCCAACTAAACTTTTCGAGCTGTTGGTCAAATAAAAAGTCGTCTTCAAGGTCCGTTTGAATTAACCCTTCAATAACACCACGAGATTTGAGTACTTCAGGAGGGAAGCAGTGGATGTAAATCCTGTTCATAATTAATTTCTCAAGACCTTCTCTAGCATTCTCTAAGGCAATATCGTCCATCGATGCAAACGGTTGAAATAATGTGAACTTATCGTTCATAAATATCTTAAAATCCTTGACAGTTTTAGCCTTCTGCTGTAACGTAAGAGAACCCGCTTGTCTACTAAAAGATACCAAGAATGACTTGATGTATCTGGATATAGGGTCAGCAGATTTCATCTTTAATTGAGTGAGAAATACATGAAAGTCAAATGGTTTATGGGATTGTTGATACTGAGCAGCAGGATTTACATCGACTTGACTTCTTGATCGGTTCCTGGACCAAATCTCTGGACGAATAGGTTCAGTTTTGTGTTGATTGATCTCTTCTTCTGTGAGTTGGTACTGTTCCACCGCAGAAGTGTTATCAGCGTCGATTTCATCAATTTCCGCCTGAGGTATGGGACCAGTGGGTTTATCATTAACGAGTTTTTCGTCGTCATCAGTCGTCGCCGGTATTGGTTCTGACAGTGTTCCTGACAGCGTACCTATTTTCCTCTTCACGTCTGGCATGACAGGCTCTGATACGGGCTCTGATACGGGCTTTGGTACAGGTTCTGATACGGGCTCTGATACAGGCTCTGATACGGGCTCTAGTTCTGGCCCTGGCACTGTCTTCTGCACTGTCTTCTGCTCCGTCTGCTGCACTGTCTCTGATATAGGCTCCATATCTATAAGGTCATGTGGGCCACCTTTCTGAAGGGACTCCGGTGACAGCGCAACCTTCTCGTTAAACCCATCTGAATCATCTTCATGAGATTGTTGTTGACGTTTGAACATATCAAATTTATCCTCATACTCAGGCAGTTTCTTATCGATTTCGAATTTATCAAATAACCCAATTAAGTCAGACTTGGTGGCAGTTGCCGTAGTTCTAAAGGATTCTTCGCCGTAAGTTACTACCGCAGGAGCTGTTTGACTCAATATCGGTTGAGCTTTTGGTGACTGAGAGCCAGCAAGCATTCCTTGAAGGAGCTGAGATTTAGGGGATTTTTCAGATTGTCGTTCCTTAGATTCCGTAACATTAGTACTATCACCCGTGGTAGACACCGAGTTACTGGTAGTAGACGTCGTTGGTGTTGATTTGGTTATGTTGAATGCCAAATTGTTAAACGACATTCTCCATATGTTAAAGTCGCAATTTTCGATAATGTACATTACTATAATTACTATTTGAGGTTGAGTTTTAGTTTCAATTTAGGGGCAGCTGGTGCTGGATTCAGCTCTTCTGGTGCTGGATTCAGCTCTGCTGGCACCAGGTCCACATCCAGTGAAAGTTCTTGTTGGGGTTCTTGTTCAGGCTCTTGTTGAGGCTGCTGTTGCTGTTGCTGTTGCTGTTGCTGTTGCTGTTGCTCTTGCTCAGGCTGTCTATCTGCCTCTTGCTCAGGCTGTCTATCTGCCTCTTGCTCAGGTTCTTGCTTAACTAAGTTAGGATCAATAGCGTCGTCTACTTCCATTGCATCCCCATCTTCGTTCTCCTCTTCTTTCTCCTTTCCTTTCTTACCCTCCTCATTCTCGCTTTCATTCTCAATAAATGGAACCCTTGACACTTTCACCTGCTTATTCTTCATCATGAACTTCACATACCTCAAGGGATAAAGTTCCTGGTTTAATGGTATCGAAACAAAAGTACCCTCGACTTTTACACCATTTTTTACTTCATGTCTGATACTTTGAAGCTTCTTCTTACTGAGCTTGAACTTAACAGTTGTGTTATCAGTTTCTACCAAATCAACAACTTCAGGGGCAAGTCTTGGTGCCCTCATGGCTGGTGCCCTCATGGGAGGTGCCCTCATGGGAGGTGCTCTCACAGTAGGAGCTCTCATAGGGGGAACAGGCTCTACCTCAGGTTCCCTCACAGTAGGAGCTCTCATAGCAGGGGCCCTCATTGGTGGAGGTTTCTCGGCTTTCTTCTTCTTATCGTCTTTCTTCTTCAATATAAGCTTTGTAGCTAATTGAATCTTGAATCTACCTTCTCTATGGATCAGAATCTTTCCTTCGCCCATATGTTTCGATACCAATTTCTTATTCAACTCATTAAGCGGAACACATGGAATTGGTACATCAACGATGAAAGAGTCAATCTCTTTATACAAAATCTGACATAATGAGAATAACCTTCTCTTATCATAGATACTAAGCAATGAAGAGTGTAATAACTCCCAAAACACAAATCTTAAACCTTTACCAGCACTATAATCTCTTCTTAAGATTTGTATGGTTCCCTTAATCGAAGCTCTAGCCAATTGATCTTTTCTAGTATTGACGTTCCCATCAAATATAATGAGATTCGACTGCTTGTTATCACTATCACCAAAATAATTCTCCAAAGTTTTAAACTCTGGATCATCAACTGCTGATGTTGTACCTTGAGTAGCTGCTACTACTATAGCTTTGACCAAAAGATCAATAAGTTTAGACCTAAATGCCTGATCTTTATACTCAAATAAGCAACTTTTAAGGAAGTAATTAAGGATAAAACTATTCTTTAACCCTCCAAGTATGAACAACCCATAAAACGCCATTAACCTAAATTCATTATCATGCTTACTGGAGGTATATCTTAACAAGTCCTCAAGTGGTAATTTAGTGACTCCAAATCGTGCTAGCCTTATTTTCTGTTTTAAACATGTCAATGAAAGGATCCTATGGTAAGATGGTACCCAATCATCTAGTTTCTGTTGTCTATCAATTTCAGACACAACCACGTCGATAAACTGCTTATCTTGTTCTGTCAACTCGTCATCGGTGGATTCATTGATCAAGGAATTGGTTATCGGCGTAGCATTACTGTTGATTATCGATGTGGCCAACGATTCAATCAATGATGCAACATACAATGAATCTTGGAAGATATTATTAGAGTTTTCATTGTACACCACTAAATTAAGGACGATGTCTCGTAATTCATACGGAACATTGCCCTTATCGTCTCGAATAATACAAAAGATTCGAGGAAACTCTTTTAACATTAAAAACTTGGGAATATTACTGAAATCATTGGCCAATGGGATGGTACTATCCGGGAAACAAAACAACTTCTTATAAGCTTTGATTAAAAATGGCATTCCAATATAGTTATTACCTTGATGGGAAAATCTGGCTAACGCTTCAGCAGCTGCAACTCTGACTCCATAAAAGTACCGTTCATCCATGATAGTTCTAACGAGAGACGTACAATAGGGTAATACCGGTTTCTCTTGTGAACCAAAGAAGTTAACTGCTTCATATTGAGCTTCCACGTCCCTATCATACTGTAACTGGGATACATACATATAATCAGGTTGCCTAACAAAAGTCTTTGCAATCCACTCAAAGTCAGTGTCAACTCTGAGCCATTCAAATGCATTGTTGTACAATTCTTCGTCATCAATTGGGCCCCAATCTTCAAGCCCCCATTCGGCTAATTCCTTCTCACTTTGAATAATATCCCCGAATCTACTATAAGTTCCACCTTCTGCTGCATCTTCTTTATGTTTCTTCATTCTCCTAAACTTGGAGTTATAATTGATATCCAATTTTACCACATTGTCCTTCAATTCAACAACGTGTTCGTATGGGATACCATCAGCTTCATGAACTCGAATAGTCATTGGCCCTAAGAATGTGTTTTGGACACCATATTGAGTCTCATCATCCAATAAGCTAATAGACGAATTGATGAAACTATTAGGATCTTTAAACAGCTGTCTTTGAGCGTACCGTTCATGGCCCTGCTGTTGACGAACTACAACTTCAATCATCCCTCTCTTCCTGTTGAACCTTTGCGATACATTAAACACAGGAGTTCCTGCTCCAAATAACCATTGTTTGAAGAAGTTCTCAAGTCTGTTCCGGTTGACCTTTTCACAGAGGTACTGAAAATGTTGAGTTGATAACGTATTGTTAACTAGCTCTCCTGACATTACTTGTAAGAAGAGCTTGGGTAAAACTCTTGAAAGGCCAAATGATTTATCGGTTTTGATCATTCTCTTGTCCAAGATAAATAATACCAAGGGACTTTTAAGTCGGATAAAATCAAGATCATTGTCTGATATTGGATATCTAAAATAGTACAATGCAAGGGGTTTCTTACCAATATCTGTCCGCACAACTTCGTCCATATACTTTTTAATTCTGAACCTCATTTCATTATTACCAATCAACAATCTCAAGTATTGGAATGTCATGAATCTGGCAATACCAATAGTGCACCACATATCATTAAACTGTTGCGGTACAATATTAATACCGGACCATTGAGTTGCAATACATTCCACTACCGTTTCGGTACTATCATACATAGGTTCAATTATATTTGCTGGATACAATATAGTATCACTTAAAATAGAAAGACCAGCAAAGTTATTAGTAGGTATCGTTGAACCACTGACAAACATTAATGAGTATGAATTGAAAGGAAAAGAACCAAATTCTTTCAGAAAGTAAGAAATGGCTTTCTTAGTGACAATGGAGGTATTCCTCGCCATTTCTGCTTGTCCTGGTAAACAAAAGATCTTTACGGGGCACATTACCTCTTTCAGAGCTTCTTCTGCTTCGTCATCAATATCTTCTTCATCCTCTGGTAAATCCACTGTTTCAAAGCACCCAACGGCCCAGCCTATATGATGAGCACAAACGGGGTTAAAAATAGCCCACAGTACTGTCTTTTTAGATAAATCTGTTGGATGAGGAACTTCTTTAGTTTCAACATAGTCACCAGTTGCTACGGTCAAGTTTTGAGGGATTTCATCTTCATCTTCATCAGAAGATAAAGTTTCATCCTCTTTACTTCTAAGTCTTCTGTTGTTCCTCTCTTGACGACTACGCTTTTTATTCTCTAATTTCCTAGATTCAACCGCTTCTCGAGTACCGATAACTATAGGATGACCAATATCTTTAACGGTTCTAGGGATGTTAACTTCTATTGTCCAAGTATTTCTTTCCCACAAGTTATCAATACATGGAACCCATGATGATGTCGATATATTAAACGTTGAATTTGTGGTATATGCATGCCATTTGTCATTTGGAGATTGATCCAAATCGGTGATAAAATTAACTCCATTCTTAGGATTTATAAGCTCATACTCAATTTTCACCAGTACTGGGGTATAAAAATCACTTGATCTTGACTTTAAATGCATTGGAGTGACGGTATTAGGATTACTACCAGGCGTATGAACAGAATTAATATCTGCTAAATGCAATTTTAAGTTCTCCGGGAAGAATATTGTTAGCTCTTCTGTATTACCATGGTCTAATTGTTCATCTAACTCACCAAAAATGTAGTTAAGTTTTTGTCTCAACATATGGTGTTGATTTACCGTCAAGTTCTTGTTATATATATCGAGTACATTAAACTTTTGCTGGTCAACTGCTTCTTCAAATACATCAGGATCATTTATATACAACATATCATTATGCACATAATTAACCTGTCTATTGTTCACCACGATGCTCTTTATGGTCATTTCTCGACAGTCCAACTTGATTGATCTTAAATGACTGCTTGTAGGTATCACCGTAATCTCTGTAATACCATGTATCATATTCTGGGAAAGGTCTACATCTATATTAACTTTCTGGTGTCCAATCTTTAAGGGCTGCGTCAGAAGGTTGACGTTCCGGGCCTTAGACGCTTTATACGTCCTAGGGGTCGACGGTGGGTTCCCATTAACTAGAGGAGTGCCAATCGAGAAGTATTCTGGTCCACTTGCTACTGGCGGCATGGTGGTGGGTGGTAGAGTTTAGTTAAAATATTTCGCGATAGTCGTGCATAAAAAGGATTACATAAGCTATATACAGTTGATTATGTAATTGTAACCCTATTTAATTGACAATCAATTCGAAGGTTAGTTGGTACAAAATTGTAAGTGGGGAGGGAATAGGTATCGTGGTCGATTATTAGTGGAGCTGAAGTGGCTTCTCGTGGTGGTTTTTGGCCGTATTGATGCTCGAGAATCTTGGAGTGGGTTTTGGCGTCGTATGGAGTAATCACC
The DNA here is from genome assembly GCA_030674785.1 of Yamadazyma pseudoaaseri. NCBI lineage: Eukaryota > Fungi > Ascomycota > Pichiomycetes > Serinales > Debaryomycetaceae > Yamadazyma > Yamadazyma pseudoaaseri. The sequence continues at coordinate 106,236 of JAKUBW010000017.1, read as the reverse complement.
ACTGAATCTGAGTTGAACCCTTTTATTTTGAGCCAAAATCGTCTGTCAAAGAGTTTCCAATCGTCGTATTTGGTATATGTTTGTGTTACCTCCGGTAATTCATCCCGTGACACCGGTTGTCGTGAGATATCTATCGTTATATTTTCGTTAACTATGTGAACTTCAAAGTATAATTGGAGACAAGTGAATTTCTGGTGTGATCTCGTAACTTGGTCAATTCGTGGGAGAATCGTCTTCTCTACCTTGGTGTAAGCAAAGTGGTAGTTTTTTACCGCTGATAATGGGTATAATAATTGGTACAAATACCTCGACATTACTAGAGAGCTTGTTTCCTGATAAACCTCCAACGGGATCGAGAGTTTCATCAGCCCATTCTTCTCGTTGACGATCCCAGTACCAATCAATCGCTTTAATTGTTCCACTCGCTGTAGCACGCTCTCCACCAACGTTTTGGATCTATTTAATGAGTCCTCTATCATCGGTTTAGAAATCCACTGGTAAGCCGATTGGGGATCTTGCTCTAGCTTACTAGGCACTATATCAGACAATGCGTGGCGGTAAAGGTTACGGTCCGTCAAATGTATGTCGGTGTTAGTATTATCTTCAAACCACGTGATCCCATTAGCCCTGCAAGTATCGTAAATGTCACTCTTCTCATACGGTAGAAGAGGCCTTATTAGTTCTACTTGATGGTACGGATCTCGTGGAGGAATAGGAATTAACGACCGGGGTTTAAGCCCTGAAAGCCCAAACACGGTTGAATTCTGTTTAATTCGGATCATACACGTTTCAAGTTGATCATTGTAGTTGTGGCCCACAAGCAAATGAAATGACTTCAATCTGTATGAGAGATCTTGGAACGCATGGTATCTCTTTAATCTAGCCACCAACTCGAAGTTAGTGATATCTTGTACCGGCCTATCGTACTGTAGTGGTACTATATAGTGAGAAACGTCCCATTTCTCGACCAATTGGCCTACTTTCTGCGCTTCATCCCCTGACAGCGGTCGGTACTTATGGTCAATAGTGGCAGCATGTATCTTTAAATCAGGACGGTAAAAGTCACGGTACTGCGACAATAAGTACGTTAAGCATACCGAGTCCACCCCACCCGAGAGTGCCACCATCACCGTAGACGGTACCGCGTTAAAGCACCGTTCCAACAGCGATTTAAATGAGGTTACAGGAATCATATATTGCGAAAATATTTAAACTTCTAAAGTAGCGTTGTAAGTCACGGTATCATAGTCCCAGTAAAATGTAACATCATCAGGACCGGTAGAGTTACACATCTTATTGAAATCCAAGGCGGTGACATTAGCCATTAAGTCGACGTAATCATTGACTTCACAACTAAATCCTGGTCCATCATTACAGCCGTTTAATGGAACAACCGCATCATTTACGATGAATCTTACGTATGAGTTATCATCATCACACGAGTATTTCTCTAAGTAAACTCTAGTGGATTGAGGAATAATATGGGCTCTTTGGAATTTTTGACCAAACTCAACATGGTCTTTGCTTAAGTCAGTTTGGTTGAATAATCCAATCGATGAATAGTATGTAACAACATCATCGTCATGGGTGAAACTCAACCAGATCTTGTTATCTGATTCTTCAGTTAACAACTTGATAGAAGCTCTGGTGAAGACAGAACCGATAGTTGGGGCCAAAGCATTACCTGGACCGTAACTATAGTATAAGTCAACATCAATGGAATATTCCAGTCTGAATAATTCTTCAGTGGTGAAGAGACCGCAGAATTCACTGTAACCTTTAACATTCAATTCATAAGCACAGATAGACAAAAGGTTATCAACATCACTCCTGGTAAGGTTAAGGTTTGGGTTACCTTGTTTTTTCATTCTGTCAACGAACATGGTAGCGTATTGTCCGAGTTTATCAGTAGAACTTTCATCTTCGTTAAAGTTGGTGCAACCAGTTCTTGGAGTTAATGAGTTGGCCCCCATAGTAGAATTTTCGGAGATAATATTGAGTTTATACTTAGTTTCATCGTATTCTGATCCAAAAAATCCTTTCATGAAGTAAACGGCAGTATCATGAACTCTTTGAGAGTTACTAGTGAACACTGGTAAGGTTTGGTTTTCTTGATATAATTCCTTATACTTGTCGTAGAACACTTGTCCGTTCTTTTGAGAACTAAGACTACCAGCAAAGATACTACCACTGTTTTCAATAGTGGTTAACATCCCAAAATTATCAGCATCATAAACAAAGTACTCATAGTCATTGATGAAATCTAAAGTACCGTTTAATGTAAGTTCTTTCATCTTAGTAATGGTTTTATTGTATGAGGCACCAGAACCTGGAGTTGGGAACCTTTCACCATGTCTTCTGGTCATTTGAATTTGTTCAAGTTTACAAGTATCTGGAACTGTAGTATTAAGACCATTACCTGGATGTTGAAAGTATGGAGCGGAACCTCCCATAAAGTTAAGAATACTATATTCTTCTAAAGCTGCTTGTTCTGGGGTTGCGACATCATCTAAAGTTCCTCCAATGAGCAATGCTGCTCCACCAATAATCTTATCAAATTTCATTTTATGGTTCAATTGACTTAACCATGGTCTTTTATACTTGATTTGAGCCTCTACACGTGGAATCAGTAACTACTTTATATTCAACCGTTGATAATAGAATCTCCGTGTCCATAACCAAAAACCTGTCAAAACCGTTTACGATTATGTCAATACACTTCAATTACCTAATTAGTAAATCATTCTTCCAAATTAAGTAATTAAATTAAAAACGTTTATTTTCTACTTAATCCTCACTACCAGTAGGCTCAACTTCGAGGGTAGCATTATACGATTTTTCAGTGTAATCCCAGAAGAATGTGATTTCTTCGCTATCAAATTTAGTTCCACATACTTTGTTGAAACTTATGTCTGAATTATCTTTTGTAAGGTCAAGGAAGTCGTCTAATGTGCATGCAAATCCTGGTCCGTACGTACAATCCATTGGGATAACAGCATCGTTGAGAATGACTCTCACGTATGATTCTCCATCACATGAATATTTTTCTAATGCAATTCTTGCAGATTGTGGGACAATTTTTGCTCTTTGGAACTTCTTACCGAATTGAACGTCATCTAAGTTGAAATCAGAATCTTCTTTGAAAAGTCCAAGTGCTGCAAGGTAATTAACGATATCTGCGTTATGGGTAAATGATAACCATAATTTATTATCGTTTTCTTCTGTCAATAACTTTCTGGCTGCGTTTAAGTAAACTGAACCAATTGCAACAGCGTATTTATTACCGGGACCTTCAGTATAATACTGTTTAGCATCCTTGTAGTATTCGTACCTGATGAACTCCTCGTTGTTGAAAAGAGAACAGAATGGACTGTAGCCTTTGACATTGGTTTCAAAAGCACAAATTTCAATTAATCTCTTAACGTCTCCTTTCTTCAAGTCAAGGTCAGGGTTACCAGCAGCTTTCATTCTGCTAATAAAGCCCGTAGCGTACTTTTTAAGTGCGTCTGGGGTGTCCCAGTCATCTTCATCGTAGTCAGTACACGAATTGATTGGAGTTAGGTTGTTGACAGTATCATCATTAGCTTCATCTAAAATATTGATGGTCACAGGACCTTCAGTGCTAAAACCAAGATCTCTAGATGCGAGTCTCTTGGACTGACTTGAACCTGAGGATTGTGATTGTTCTGACGAAGTAGTGGCGGTAGAAGTTGATTCAGTCGACTCCTCGGTACCATTAAAGAACCCTTTCAAGAAATTGACTGAAGTATCATAAACTCGCTGAGCATTAGTGGTGAAAACTGGTAACGTTTGAGATGGATCGTATAAGGATCCATATTTTTGCCTGAAAGTTCTACCCAGTCTCTGGGCACTCAAACTACCGGCAAAAATACTATCACTGTTTTGCAAAGTAACTTCTTGTCCGTATAAACTATCATCTTTTACGAACCATTCGTAATCTTTGATAAATGCCAAGGGACCATTAAGATCTTGTGCTTTTAATTTCTCTAAAATTTCAACCGTTTCTTTACCTTTATCGGCAGATGGGAACCTTTCTCCGTGTCTTGATAATAGTTGTACTTGCTGTAAAGTACAAGTTTCAGGGATATCAGTATTTATACCAAACCCAGAGTATTGTTGATATGGAGATTTTCCACTGACAAAGTTAAGTATACTGTACTGTTCCATTGCTGCCTGATCAGGAATTGCAACATCTTCATAAGTACCTCCGAGGTACAATAATGAACTAACTGAGCTGAATCTCATTTGATGAATATTGGTGGAACTACTGGCTTTTATAGGAGAATCGTAGCGGTAACGGCGTAAATTTCACTATTCAAGTAACGGTGCAACATTTTCTATTGTTTTGACCGTTTAAAGCCCAATTACGGTATGTGTTTTATACACGTGGGACAATCGAATTTTCGTGAATGTTTAACTCCGAAGGCTTAAGTGATCTGCATTGCCTTAGGTAAATCGTAGATCATCAGAACCAATGCAGGTGTACTAGATGATCTGCAATTGGATAGTGGCTGAAGATCTACGTTGATTTACGGTCGCAGCTTGGCATGTGGTAGAATGCGATATTGTGGTGGTTGTTGATAGCTCGGGCACTAACTAGATACATCGGGCATAATTGGTGCTATCCACTAACTGGGCTAACTAGTACACTAGCACTAACTAGTACACTAGCACTAACTAGCACACTAGCACTAACTAGTATACAAGACTACTATTTGACAGCGGTTAAGAACACGCTGAACCGTAGATCATATGTTGATCAAGCACGTAATAAACAAGGGCGCACGACTATTGGTAATCAAGGTCCCGAAGGCTTTGTATCCTGTATGGTCTAGTTTGCCGAGCCCCGTGGTATAATGCAAACGTTGTGAGCGAGCCAGGGATCTGGGGATCTCTCAGGGAACAGGCTAGGGAAAGAAGTAGTGATAAGGGACATACCAAGAGCATGCTAAGTGATAGGGACAAGCCTCAATGAACTAAGGGATTCATGGGCGTAGTCCCCGGTAGATCTAAAAGATTACTTAAATGGGCTGCCCACGATTTTTCAATAGACAGGATAAATGATCTGTCATTTAACCAAATACGAAAATCTCGTAATTGTGTGGGGCCAATAATATATAAGGGGCTCAGGGGACGATTTACAGTAATGGGGTTTTTTAATAAAGCTATAGGTAAAGCCAAAGAGGCTAAAGGATTTGTAAAAGCCATGAGTCTGATGGACAGCTCAAACCCTGGATCCGTTGCAAAATTTGAAATTATTAGTGCAATTGAGACTGGTACTTATAAAGTCGATGGGAAGTATGCTTATGGAGCAGTTATGGGTAGCATGAATGAAATGATATGGGAATCATCAAAAGAAGCCTTAAATGATTATTTCAATTATAATGGTAATGACACTCACAAAATAAGTAACTTTCTTAATTTATTAGGTATGTATGTTGCAGCAGCAACAGATATTGCCAGGGAATTTATTAAAGAAAGATTACCATTACTTGAAAAATATAAAGATCATGCCAATGAAAATGTTAGAAAAAATTATGACTTACTTCATAGGTTGTTTAAGGATCCAGAATTTAGACAACAGTGTGGTGAAAAAATTCACGGTTCAGGTAGTGGAGTTATTATGGGAGGTGGACAAATTAATGTGTTTGGTAATGTAACAGGAATGCCAGGACAACAGCCACCTGGTTATAGTGCAATGGCTGGGCAACCTATTCCACAACCTGATGAACACATCATAAAGGCTATGAAAGGTCCTGCTTATGATAAACTTCAAGTTCTTGCAATGCAATCTGATGCTGATGGTGGTGTCTTGATTCACGCCATTGATAGACATTTAGGTGCACCACCAGATGATTTAACTATGGTAGACTTTCTTAAATCAGTTATATTCTTCACCATTTATGGATCACCTGGTTTATTAAAGTTACTCCAAGATAGGAAACCTCAATTTAGTAAATTACAAAATCATACCAATGGATTAGTCGTCAAACACGCTAATAGGTTGATTGAACTTTTCGAGAGGAATGACTTAGGAGCTTACAGAGCAGACTGTCAAAAGAAATTAGAAGGTAAATGGGTAGGATATGAAATTCAAGTAGAAGATATTCCTGGTATTTAGAAATGTATGAATAGCGATAGGAACTAATAGTAGTACTAGCACGTACTAGCACCAGAAGCTAATGGTAGTAGTAGCAAGGAACTAACAGTATAGCAATAATAAAAACAGTAGCAGTAACAATACTACTAGTGTACTAACGTACTGGTACTCTACTTATTGACTCATATCGCGAAAAAAATTTTCAACATTATGTCAGAAGAAGAAGCTAAGTTCTTTAGTTTCCCTAAAGAAGAAGAGAAAGTGTTAGAGAAATGGGACGAATTGAACGTCTTCGATAGACAGCTTCAATTAACCGAAGGTCTCCCACCATTTTCATTCTACGATGGTCCACCTTTTGCAACTGGTACTCCTCATTATGGACATTTACTTACTTCCACTGTAAAAGATATTATACCTCGTTACGCCACCATGAATGGTCATTACGTCGAAAGAAGGTTCGGTTGGGATACACATGGATTACCTGTTGAGTACGAAATCGATAAAAAATTAGGTATCACCGGTAAGCAAGATGTTATGGATTTAGGTATCGATAAGTATAATAAAGAATGTAGATCAATCGTTATGAGATACGCAGATGAATGGCGTAAAACCATTAGAAGAATCGGTAGATGGATCGATATGGATAACGATTACAAGACTTTATACCCTTCATTTATGGAATCTTGTTGGTGGGTATTTAAACAATTATTTGAAAATGATAGTGTTTATAGAGGGTTAAGAGTTATGCCTTATTCAACTGGTTTAACTACTCCATTATCAAATTTTGAAGCTCAACAAAATTATAAGGATGTTAATGATCCTGCTGTTACTGTTGCTTTTCAAATTAAAGATTCCCCAGATACTTATTTAGTTGCTTGGACTACAACTCCTTGGACTTTACCATCAAATATTGCTTTGTGTGTAAACCCAGACTTTGAGTATGTCAAGATCTTTGATGAAGAAAAGCAAAAATACTTTATCCTTTTAGAGTCTTTATTAAAAACTTTGTATAAGAAACCAGCAGCTGCTAAATTCAAAATTGTTGAAAAGATTAAAGGTAAAGATTTAGATGGAGTTAAGTATGTGCCATTATTTGACTTTTTTAAGTCAGATTTTGAAGAATTTGGTTTCAGAGTGTATACCGGAGATTTCGTTACTGATGACTCCGGTACTGGTATTGTTCATCAAGCACCAGCGTTTGGTGAAGTTGATTTTGAAGCTGCTACCAAAGCTGGTGTTATCAATGAAAAGAGAACTCCTCCAAATCCTATTGATGATAACGGTAAATTTACTCAACAAGTACCAGATTTTGCTGGTATGTACGTTAAAGATGCCGACAAAGCTATTATAAAAGTGTTAACTGAAAGAGGTAATTTATTAGTTCACTCTCAAATAAAGCACTCGTACCCATTCTGTTGGAGATCTGATACTCCATTATTATACAGAACAGTTCCTGCTTGGTTTGTTCGTATTCAAAAGATTATTCCTGATATGTTAAAGAATGTTGAAAGAACTCAATGGGTCCCATCAAACATCAAAGAAAAGAGATTCTCTAACTGGATTGCTAACGCTAGAGATTGGAATATCTCCAGAAACCGTTATTGGGGTACTCCAATCCCATTATGGGTTAGTGACGATTTCGAAGAAATTGTTTGTATTGGTTCCATCGATGAATTAAAAGAATTATCTGGTAGAGATGATATCACTGATCTTCATCGTGAAAATATCGATGATATTGTCATCCCATCTAAAATGGGTAAAGGTAACTTAAAGAGAATTGAAGAAGTTTTCGATTGTTGGTTTGAATCAGGTTCTATGCCATATGCTTCTAAACATTACCCAATGGAAAATAAAGAAACTTTCCACGATTCTTACCCAGGTAACTTCATCTCTGAAGGGTTAGATCAAACTAGAGGTTGGTTCTACACTATGACTGTTTTAGGTACTCACTTATTTAATACTGCTCCTTACCAAAATGTTATTGTTACCGGTATTGTTTTAGCAGCTGATGGTAAGAAAATGTCTAAACGTTTGAAGAATTACCCAGATCCAACATTTGTATTTGACCAATACGGAGCTGATGCTTTGAGATTATATTTGATTAATTCACCAGTATTGAGAGCTGAAACTTTGAAATTCAAAGAAGAAGGTGTCAGAGAAGTTGTATCTGGTGTCTTATTACCTTGGTACAACTCATATAAATTCTTCAAGGATTCTGCTGATATTTTCAAGAAAGATAACGGAGAGGAATTTGTGTATGATCCAAAACTTATCTCCAATAACGTTATGGACCAATGGTTATTAGCATCTATCCAATCATTAATTGAATTTATCCATAAAGAAATGCGTGCTTATAGATTATACACGGTTGTTCCAAGATTATTAAGTCTTATCGATGATTTAACCAATTGGTACATTCGTTTCAACCGTCGTCGTATCAAAGGTTACTCATCTGATGGAGTTGAAGATACTAAGATGGGTCTTAACACTTTAGTTGAAGGATTACTTATCATTTCAAGAGCTATGGCTCCATTCACTCCATTCCTTGCTGATTCTATTTACCAAAAGATTAAGGTTTACTTTACTGAGGAGTACTTATCCACTCTTGGTGTTAATCCTAAACATAATGATACAAGATCTGTACACTTTTTAGCATACCCATCTGTCAGAAAGGAATTATTCAACGAAAAGATTGAAGTTGCCGTTTCTAGAATGCAAAAAGTTATTGACTTGGGTCGTAACATTAGAGAAAAGAAAATGATCTCATTAAAAACTCCATTAAAAGAATTAGTTATTTTACATTCTGATCCTGAATACTTGAAGGATGTTGAATCATTAAAAAGTTATATCACAGAAGAATTGAATGTTAGAAATATTGTTATCACTTCAGATGAAGCTAAATATGGAGTTGAATACACTGCAGTTGCTGACTGGCCTGTTTTAGGTAAAAAATTAAAGAAAGATGCTAAAAAAGTTAAAGCAGCATTACCAAGTGTTTCAAGTGCAGAAGTTCAAAAATTTGCTGAATCTGGTAAAATTACCGTTGATGGTATTGAATTAGTGACAGAAGATTTACAAGTTCTTCGTGGATTACCTGCTGAAAAAGCCGCCGAAGGTCAAGAATCAAGATCTTCTCAAGACGTATTGATTATCTTAGATGTTAAATTATATCCTGAATTACAAAGTGAAGGTTTAGCCAGAGAATTAATCAACCGTATTCAAAGATTACGTAAAAAGGCTGGTTTAAATACTACTGATGATGTTACCGTTGAATACAGCTTAGTTAAAGATACCATTAATTTTGAACAAATGGTTGAATCTCAAGCTGATATTTTACTTAAATCAACTAAGAAACCAATCTCCAAGTTCTCTGGTGATGATTCTAAAGTCATCATTGATGAAGAACAATCTATTAACGATACTATCTTCAAATTGAGATTATTGTCTATTTAATGTATTTAATTAAATTAATATTCCATTAACTCTGGTATTTCCATACACTGATACCTGCACCTCCAATTACTACCATTCCTCTAGTGGTATCGCTACTTCCAGTATCTGCAATTGTAGTATACTTAGCAGATAAACATGTTAAGTCCTTTGAATAGTCCCACATTCTAGCTATCTGGTCAACAGAAGTAACAAATACCTTATGGTTACCTCCAGCAGATACAGAAGTGATGGTGGAAGATGCAGCATTCTCTATAAACGATTTGGACTGCCAGTTAATGGCTCCCTCTTGGTATGATAATGTGGAATACAATAAAGCATTGTCATCACCACCAGTAATAAGGTCATAAGTATCAGTACAGCTCTCCTTCAACAAGAGACCTTTAATACTGTTCTGGTGAAGCTGTTGTTTGATGATTGGAGACCCTAAATGAGGCTCTTTTCCTACTTTCCATACGGCTATATGTCCATCAGTAGCTGAGATCAACACATGAAGTTGGCGTCCGAAAGTGATGAATTTAACATTCAATATGCAGCACGACGTATAGAAGTCCTGGGTCAACAATTTGAACTTCTTAGTGGCAGTGTTAAAGTGCCACACTTTAATGTGTGAGTCAGAGTAAACGGATGCGAACATAAATCCATCATCTACTTCAACGTGATCAAAGTCCATGACTCTCAAGTCTGGGTGATCGGAGTCTGGCTTCAAGTAAGCGAATTGGGTGATCAAAGGAGTTCCATCCAAGTCGTTTAATTCCCAGATAAAGAATTCTTCGTTAGCAGCAGATGATGCTGCAAATTTCTTATTTAGGAATTTTACTTTCTGCATACCTGATATGTGATTTTTCATGCACCAGGAATACACGATCTTCCCATTATCATATAGTTTGCCTAGTCTGACTACAGTGTCCTCTGATGCCGTCATTATAAGGTGGTAGTCGTCAAATTTGTATGGGGACACTGCAATATCTCTCACTTCTCTTCCATGTGTACCCTCTTCCAAAACTCCGTACGGGTTGCCGAACCTGTTACTGAAGTCTCTTACCACGAGTGTCGACTTGTTGAGGTACGTAAACCTATAGTCAACATCAGGGCCATTGTGTTCAAACTGCCATAACCTATGAGCGCCTCCGCAGAGCTCTTTAAAGATTTCAATCTGCTTAGTCTCGTTCCACACGTAGAAGTAGCTGGACCTGAACCCATAGAGAATCAAGTCCCCGTTGTCCAAATAACCACCCTCAAGGAATCCTCTTGTGAGTTTGTTCTGATGGAGTATTTTCATGCTGAACAGTTGAGCTTTGGAGAATTGCAAATACATATAAACTCCGTCTCTGATAACAACAAGTACGGTCAAACAGTCTTTGGCCGACTTAATAGTGGAAATGGTAGTGATAGTGTCACCAGGAGCCACTTTCTTCATCAAAATGCTTGACTTATCGGTCAAATCGTATACCAATATACTAGCATACCGAGACCCTATCACCAACCAGTTATTATTTAAGTCGTATTCCATGCACGTAGTGGTGAATAACGCCTGCTGCGGCTGTTCTACAACGAACTCGTCAACTAGCTCCAACTGGGTGTAGAACAGGAACTTCTTAACCAGAAGGGGAACTTTTGTATTTGGTGGTGCTAATGCAACAAAGTAAGTGTCTTTACAATGGGCGAGAAGCAAGTTATTCACCTTGTTGCCATTAAGGTTATTATCATTGACCCAACGCTTTGTACTGCCTTCTTTATTGAACGAAATCACTAGTAATTCACCGAATTTAGTAGTAATAAGCACCGTATTAATGCCAGTGAATGCTTTCATTACAGCAAAACCAGCAAACTTGCTGGATTCTTCAGCAGTTAAGGACACATCTGACCAAACACCCGTTTTTTGGTTAAGAACTAGAAGCTTTCCAAGTGAAGTGAGTGCTACCAAATAGCCCAAATCAGGTAATTCAGCCACATGCTTGATAACTTCATTTTTTTCAAATGCAACACCACAAGAACCAGTAATATCAGTCGAATCATAGGTTTTCACATTTTCTTCAAGGATAGAGAGATCATGCACTCTTACCTTACCATCGGCACCACCAGTCACAGCGATGTTGTTTGCATCATCAACATCACACGACCAAACATGTTTTCCTAAATGACAATCGTCAATAACCTCTAATTCTCTCAATCTTGGGTTCCCTTCTTCGTACTCCCACACTCTAGCAGTACAATCTTCACTGGAGCTTAGAATTCTTATTGCAGGAGAGTTTTTGAAGAATTCAAGGTTCCAAATTCTGGCTCCGTGGCCCCAACCGTCAGCAAGAAGACGTCCGGTTTTAAAATCGTATAGTTTGATAGATCTGTCATCAGAGCACGATGTGACGTACTTAAATTGGGGATCCACCTTAACCCCGAATATTGACCCTTTATGATCGGTCAATCTGTGCAAGATTTGGGTGGTATTGAAATCCCATATAATAATACCATCCATTACGGTACCAGCGCATATAATAACTTTATCGTCACCTACGGTGATGGATCCGCTGTACAAGATAGATTTCTCGTCACAGTGGATGGTGTCGGTTAATTTGAACTCATTTGTTGCCATATTCGACACGTCTACCTTATAAATAGTGTTATGAGAAGTAAGCACCAATGCGGTATTAATGTCTAAGAATGCCACGGAGATAATCCATTCGTTGACAGCTTTTTCGACGATTTCAAGGGATTCTTGGGTTGGATCAAAATCAAAAACGGCAAATGATCTACCACCCGCTACCACTACTTTAGTACCATCATTACTGACTGATATACTGTGAATTTTGTTTCTTTTGAATACGAGATGACTGAAGAGAAGCTCACACTTATTATTTGAGAATTCAAACACCTTTAATGTAGGACCATACCCACAGAATATGTACTTGGAGAAGATCTTTATGCTGGTGACCGGGCCATAGTGACTAAGGCTCGTGAAGTATTCTTCATTCACGGAAGATCTGTTGGTGAAACCTTTCATGATGAGATGCGAATTTTTCATGAGATAGCCCTATACACTGGGTACACTGAATACAACGAGATAATCTTAGTCGTACATTCTATACACTAAAGCTTCTTGACATCAACAATTTGTTGAATAGAATCAATAACAGATTTCTCTAACGAAATACATTCACCAATTTTTGCAATTGTTTGAGAGTTATCGACTTTACGTAACTTTTGAGTCAATTCTGGACCGGTACCTGGTTTACCTATTGGAACTTTACCTTTCAATTGTGGGATATTTTTGTTAATAATATCGAGAATATCTTGACCACCGAATCTATCAGTGACTAATAAGAATCTGTAGTCAGTAATATCATTTTCAAAAGCAAAGATGTGAGTTCTTGCAACGTCTCTAACATCAGCGAATCCACCAACTTGTTGAGGAACTTCAGATTCGGGAGTTAATTGAAGGTATTTATTTAACATTTCAGATGAAGTGTTTAAAGTATCAGCAACTTCAGAATCAAAAGCTTGTGGACCAAATACGTAACTTGGATTAACAGTATTCAAAGTAAAGTTTGGCTTTTCGGTTTTAACAAATTCCCAAGCAGCTTTTTCTGCAAATGTTTTCGATCCTCTGTAACCAAGACCTGCATTAGTTAAAGACTCTTCATAAGTAGTAGGATTCCAACTTGATTCATTTAAAGGTGGTTTATCACTAGCACCTGGGGAATCTGGTGGTGCTACAGCAGCAAATGATGAAGTAACAACAACTTTTTTAATTTGTGGACCATATTTTTTAATTGACGTTAATGCATTCTTTGTACCATGAATTGCAGGAATCAATAAGTCTTTTTCAATATCAGTAGTATTGAAATGGAATGGTGAAGCAGTATGTAAGAACACGGTAATTTCGGGATATTTCTTTAATGCTTCATCAAACGCATCAGGTTGGGCAACATCCTTGACAATTACATATTCAAAGTTATCGCTACCCAAGTTTTTCTTTAATCTATCACCTTTTTCTGTTGACCTAACAGATCCAATTACTTTGTAATCTTTTTCAATCAATTGCTTGACGAGGTGTTGTGCAATAAAACCCGTTGCACCAGAAACGAAAACTGTGGTAGAAACCATTAGGGAATTGACAATTAAAGTGGAAATTCAAGAGTTTAAATACTGTGGTTCGCGGTTGATGCTTAATTAGGCAATAGAGCCGATTACTAGTTATTATGCAGTGCCTTATCAGAGCTTTGTTACTGTACTATTGCTACAAGTGTCGTATACATTTGTCAAAAGATGGTGTTTGGGGGTTGTAAAATTTGCAAATTGGGAAATATGAAAACTACTCAACGTCCTCGTCCAATGCATTTAAAAGATCGCCCTTATTGATAACAAAACCTTCAATAACGGCCATAGCAGCGTATAATCTATTTTCACCTTCTTCAAATACGACGGAGTTATCACTGTAGAATACATCATCATGAACTTCATCTTGATGCCTTGGTAAGCAGTGCATGAATTTCCAGTCACTCAGTACTTGTCCCATTTTAATCATTTGTTGGTTGATCTGATAATTTGCGAACTGTTTTAACTTATTAGCTTTCTCTGCTTCTTCACCCATTGAAATCCAGGTATCTGTAACCACAATATTGGCATCTTTCAATGCAATTAATGGATCATTCACGATCTCGAACTTGACGTTATTTTCACTAGCTAACTGTTCAGTTTGCTGTTTAATCTCAGTATCGTATTGAATTGATGATGGGACAGATACCGATACGTTAATACCTGATTTTATAGCAGCGATGGCCAAATCATTTAATACGTTATTTGAATCACCAATCCAAGCTAACTTCAACCCTTCAGTTTTACCAAATGATTCTTTTATAGTTAAAATATCAGTGATAGCCTGTAGTGGATGGTATTTATCACATAATGAATTTATAATAGGCACCGACGAATCCTTACACAAGTCAAGGATCTCTTGGTGCTTATTTACTCTAGCAAATATACATGAAGTCATCGAAGAGATTATTCTGGTTGTATCGTATAATGATTCGTTAACACCTAATTGAATATCATCTTTACCTAAGAACATTGGATTTGCTCCAAAATAAGCAGCAGCTCCTTCAGTACTAATCCTTGTTCTAGTAGATCTCTTGGAAAACAATAATGCAACAACTTTACCTAAAAGTTTTTGATATTGTTTCATTGGTGCTGGGTTACCAGTTTTAACTTGGGATTTAAATGCACTTGCTCTATTAACTAATGCAGCTAATTCTTCATTAGTTAACTGAGCAATATTTACGAGATGTTTTGGTGCACTGGTCATTGAAAAGTATCTAATACTTGCAACTTTAGTTTTTATCATTATATTTTTTGGCAAAATTTCCCGTTTATATAGTGAAAAAAATGAGTCACTAATTGGGTAATTTTTGACGTTAGCGCGGTACGAGATCAGTCAGTCTCATTTATTCGCAGAGGATATGGTTTACTACAATGACGACATTCTCGTTACATCACTTACGTCAAGCGTTCAATTATTTACATTAATTACGTCCATTTGTTACTACTTTAGCTGGTTTACGTCAACCTATTTAGTTGTTCAATCACTTTGGTTCTTCGGGTATTTATAACATCGAGTTGTGATTTATTAATGTCTAATTGGCTAGTTATTTTAGTATTCTCAAGCACTAGTGTTTTGACTAGATTCTCTAATCTTTCAATTTCTTTGTCAATTGGGAGTGGCTGAAAGATCTTTATTACGCCATCTCTTGAAGTCTCATCATCGCTATCACCAATATGTTTATCATACTTAATATCTCCCATATCTTCCACTTCAATATCATTAGTTACTTTAACTGATTCATCATCCAGTGATTCTATTTTAATCGTCGCACGTTTATCTTCAATAGTGTCATAGTCATTATAGTCATCATATTCGTGCGCAACATCATTCAAAGTAGTTTTGTTATTAATTTTTTGCTCTACATCAACATCAAGCTTGGGTACATAATTTTGTGGTGGTCCATTATCATCTTCAAGTTCTGCACCTGCAAGAATACGTCCTTCTTGTAAATTAGCAGTGTCAACCGCTATTACTTCTTCAGGTGGTTCCAGACCCGCTGGTGACGTCCATTTAGCTACTTTATCGTTATTAACTTTGGTCTCATTCTTGATAAATGTTTGTCTCGGAGTAAACTTTTTTTTACTACTTACTGCCACAGCAGTATCATCATCAAAATCATCATCTAATTTAACTCTTCTCTCTGATCCTCTCAGTTTAATGGTTTTCTTCTTGAACTTAGTAGGTTTCTTTAATGGGACATTTAATATATCATCATCAAGATCCATGATGGTCAAAAACTCATCTCGCACTGAAAAAGTTGAGTATTACCATGTCAGGACTTTCACAAAAGGCTAAAGATCTTCATGCTAAGATGCTTGAGTCATCTAGCGGTACTCTATTCAGTCAGGAGCAACTTCTAGAGATAGCGAAGTTGTCAAATCCAACAAGCTTGCTTGAGATTATTCAAGAGTTGGTTAATAGTAAGTTGATCAAACTTTTACGAGAAGGGGAAGAGTTAAGATTCAAAGCAATGTCGGTATCAGAGGCAAATAAGATCACGTCAATGAATGAAGATGAAGCCATGATTTATTCACACATTGAAGCTTCGGGTAGAGAAGGAATTTGGACTAAAACTATTAAAGCTAAAACTAATTTACATCAACACATAGTGGTTAGATGTTTAAAATCACTTGAAGGTCAAAGATATATCAAAAGTATAAAGTCTGTCAAGCACCCTACAAGAAAGATTTACATGTTATATAATTTACAACCATCAATAGATGTTACAGGAGGTCCATGGTTTACAGATAGTGAATTAGATAGTGAATTTATTGATAGTTTACTTGCATTTATATGGAGACTAATTGCAACTAAAACATTTCCTGCAGCATTTAGTCCACCATCTTCAAATATGAATGTACTACAATCAAGTTATCCGTATAATCATACCGGATATGTTGAAATTAATGATATTATAGATATTATTACTAGGAGTAAGATAACACCTGTTGCATTAGGTATTAATGATATAAGGGCATTATGTGAAGTATTGATATTCGATGATAAAATTGAAATGGTCGTTAACGCTATTGATCAATATAAGGCCACCTGGCAAAGTGTCATAGATGCTGGATATGGTAAATTATACGAACAAAAAGATCATAAAACACCCGAAATAACTAATTTGTTAAAGACACAACCCTTTTCAGTATTCAATAATAGAAGTGATAATGTAATCGATGAAGAAGAAGAAGATTTAGTGTATTTTGACTCATGGGTTCATACTTAATGTAGATAGTTTTATATTGCTCGGTGCGATTTAATAACATAATGTCAAGTCCTGTATTGTCTTACAAGAAGCCCAATAAAGAGTCCCCTGTAGTACTGCCACAGCCAGAGTCTCCCACTGTACCACATAATAACCCACAGCCTAGGAAAGTACTGTCCAGAAGGAAAGCTCTCCAAGAGTTTTACCATATTCAACAACAGCGGCAAGCAGAAGAAGTTGATACCCCTGCAGAGGAACCAAACAGACCAAGAACCGAGTCGATATCCAAGAAAGTAAACGTTGATGATCCAGAACTGTTGGCTCATTACCTTAAATCAACTCCTATAGAAGAGATCTTGAGACTACGTAACTCCATTACCAGTAACTTGAACTCCCATGAGCTGGAAAAGAAGTCAATTATCTACGATAACTACTACGAGCTCATCAAATTGAACCAAACATTACAGAACTTGACCAAACCTAGATCAGTAGAGACTATTGACTCGTTTAAAGGCATAAAACAATTAGATAATCCACCACCAATGGTAAAGGAGAATTTTATTTACGATTCCCTAAACGAAGTTAAACAGTTTCTCGATACGAAAGCAAGCATATACAACGACGATTTCCTGGATGTTATCTCCAAGTTCGATATTCAGGAAAATGATAACGATTCTACGTCAAGCATGAAAGCAATTATTGAAGAGCCCTTAATTACGTTCCCAGATTCGGTAAATAAGAAACAATTGGTGAGTCAAATCAATACTCTACTTTCCGGGCGGTTCGATGATTCCAAGAAGGACGTCAAAGAACAGGTGGCGCATATCATTACTAAACTCGATGGCAATAAAGACCAATTACTTATATTACAATTAAATACCATTTTAAAGTCTTTATAGATTATATGATATCTTCCACGTTATGATTCTTGAATTTTTTCGTACTTCTATCCACTGATCTCATCTCTATTCTTGATCCAATCAACGTGAAGCTCAAACATTGATCTTCAACTTTGGTGGTATTAGGTAATATCACATCAAATGTGAAGAGTGAAAACTTCTTCGGTATGAACCTAAAACCTCCAACTCTTTTAGCAGGCGTTGCATCCTCTGAATCGTCTCTGTCAAC
Source organism: Yamadazyma pseudoaaseri (assembly GCA_030674785.1). Lineage (NCBI taxonomy): Eukaryota > Fungi > Ascomycota > Pichiomycetes > Serinales > Debaryomycetaceae > Yamadazyma > Yamadazyma pseudoaaseri. The sequence continues at coordinate 88,230 of JAKUBW010000017.1, read as the reverse complement.
ACATATGATGAATGAGTACTGGGTATCGTAAACAACGATACCTTTGAGTCCAATCAATTGCGGATTTCGTGAGTCTAATACTGTGATTAAACTACCGTTAAATTCAGCTGTTGCAAGCTTTGAAAGGATCATCTGTTTATTAGGGATTTTATCTTCTGGCGATGTGATACTAGGAAACACAAGATTCTGTATGTATTCCATCCATAATTTGTATAATGGTAAAAAGTCCTCGTACATGGGGATCTTATGCTTAATGAGTAATGAGTGCAATGACAATGGTTTATTCTCCCTTTTGAGTTGCTGTACCTTCTTAATCACTTTCCCCTGCTCCTTTTTCACCGCACTTAAGTATGTTCTAACCTCTATCCTGGTGTTTTTCCTTCGGTTATTGAACTGCTCATCTCTGATGACTTCTTTATGAAGCAACGATTTGGGTTTGTCATTATCATCACTTTTTGTAGGTAAAAGCACTAAACTTGGTTTCTGTGATCCGGTGAACGTATACCGTGTGGTAAGAAGCTCATCGATCTTCTCTTGGTCGTCAAAACACCGTGAAAGTAAATGCTTTTCAACCTCTGTTCGTTCAAGCATGTTAAGTTTTCGCATTAAACTATGTTAGCACTAAAGCCCTTTGGGTACCGCCAAGTTTATAAACCGGTACGAAGATGGCTCAGTATTAATGTGCCGTTCCAAGACGACCTTGGCTCTGCTGATAATGAGTTGTTTGGCCTCGAAGATTTCCAACATTATAAAGAATCACCAGAACTTAGACAAACGCCAGTTGAGGTTGAGGTGAAAACATCAAACAGACCACTGTTGGACACTGCTGTGGAACAAAAGACACCAATGGTGTTTGTTTCCAAAGTCCTGGATCCGTACTTAAACCTCGCTATTGAAGATTATGTGTTTCAAAAAATGCCATTACCGGAGAAAGACACCAACTACAACAGACTTATGTTCTACGTAAATTCGCCTTGTGTGGTGGTAGGAAAGAACCAGAACCCCTGGAAAGAGGCCAACCTCCCGCTACTCAACGCTTTGCACATCCCTTTGCTAAGAAGGAAGTCTGGCGGTGGAACTGTTGTGCACGATAATGGCAACGTTAATTTTTCATTCATGACAACTAAATCCAAATTCAGTAGGTTTAGCTTTGTAAATATGGTCGTGGACGCTGTAAATAGAAGCCAAAAGGCAAAAAGGCTAATTAAAGTGAATGAAAGAGGTGATATTGTTACTGAAGACAATGGTATTGACTATAAAGTGAGTGGATCCGCATATAAGTTAGCCAAAGGAAGATCGTACCACCATGGGACCATGCTCTTGAATCTGAAACTAGACATTTTGGGTCAACTTTTGTCTACTTCCAAGGAAAAGAATGGTCTTGTAGAAGCTACCAGCTCAGTAGACTCTGTTAGATCCAAAGTGGCTAATATTGAAATGTCATCAGACGAGTTCATTAATGTTGTATTAGAAGCCTTTAAATCGGTATATGGAGAAGAAGTGGAAATGAGTGAAGAAGAAAAGGAGCACAATGAGCTCTTGGGTCTCGAGGATTTTATCGTTTCAAACTCAAGAATGGTAGACAGCTTTGTTATAGATGAGCAAACCCAGTTGAATCAGACTATCTTGGACACGGCACAACAATTGAGACAATGGGAATGGAAGTTTGGTGCAACCCCCAAGTTCACTCACACTTTCTTCAATGAAAAGTATGGACTCACAGTTAAGTTTAAAGTAGGTAAACATGCAGTAGTAGAAAACTTTGAACTTGATGTAAACCCTACAGAGCTGGTGCTATCAGCAGAAAAGATTCGTGAATCGTTCGCTTTTCTCAGACAGATTATAGATGAGGGCGATAAGCTCAAATACAATGGGAGTGAAATTGCTGGATTCATTACTAACGATGCTATTAGTGATTGGATAGGCTCTTGTATAGACGGTACAATTTAGAATATATATTCGTATTGCTAATTAACGATTTTACCGACCCAAAATTGGCAGTTATTCGGAACCCATCCGACGTATACTGATTGGATATCAAGCTTTTCAAACGGAACCGATCACAGGAATTAGTCATACAGCTTAAGAAGCTATACACAACTCTAGAAGCAGGTGTCTGCCGAATTTCGGATGTTCTATAGTATAAATAAATAAGCATTAACCTCTGTTTAAAATCAATGATATTGAATCAGCTCTTAGGAGCCAAAAATAAAGGGTTTGAAGAGCCTCCCGTTAGCGTAAATTTAACCAGTAGTACAAAACCGCTAGTATACGATTCAGGGTACTGTTGGGTTGTATGCTTTGCATGCTTTCTATTGAATGCATTCACTTGGGGAATGAATTCAGGGTTTGCTATATACTTTTCGGAGTATGTAAATAATAAGACGTTTGAAGGGGCTACTAAACTTGATTATGCAGCGATTGGTGGTATAGCACTAGGTGTAGGACTACTTTGTACTCCATTTATCAATTACTTGATGGGGGTCATTGGTATAAAAGCCATTTTGATCTTGGGGAATTGCTTCCAATTTACGGCATTAATGTTAGCTAGTTATTCCACTAAACTATGGCAATTATACTTAACTCAAGGGTTGATGCAGAGTTTTGGCTTAGGCTTGATCGCATTACCATGTTTAACAATTCTCCCCCATTTCTTTAAGAAAAAGAAGTCCTTCAGTGGAGGAATATCAACAGCAGGGGCTGGGGTAGGTGGTATCGCTATAAACCTTGGAATGCAGAAAGTAGTGGAAATTAGAAACGTCAAATGGGCTTTGAGGGCACAAGCCATACTTGCGTTCGGAGTTATATGGGTGGCCATTCTACTCATCAAGGATAGGTCCAAACACCATAAAGTAGAATTTAAAGTCATCGACACCCAGGTGCTTAAATGTTTTGGGATTTGGATAACGTTTTTGTATATGACTACTTGTATGTTTGGGTACGCTATTTGCTTGTATACCCTAGCCAATTTCACTACTTCATTAGGATATAGTGAATATCAAGGATCAATAGTGGCAGCGATGGTTCTGGTGGGATCTGCATTTGGAAGGCCACTAGTAGGTCTCTTAGCAGATAGATTTGGCGCTATTACTGTTGCATTAATCGCATACACTTTAGCGGCAATTATTACTTTAGTTATGTGGATCCCAGCTAGCAACTATGCTACATGTATTGCATTTGCAATAATGATCGGGGCAATAATGGGCAGTGTGTACCCTACGCTTGCGCCGCTTGTGGCTAGGTTAGTAGGGCTAAAAAAGATGAGTACTTCATTTAGTATGATTTGGATGTTCGCCGGTATGTCAGGAATAGTATCACCAGTTATAGGAGTTTCATTAGTTTCTGGTTCCGGAGATGTTGTAAACCCATCAAGTTACCGTAATTGTGCTATATTTACTGGGGTTACGTTCTTTACTTGTGCTTGTTGTCTATGGGTGTTAAGAGGTTATATTATTGCTAGAGATGATGTCATTAAACATGGTAATATGCACCTTGAGTCACCTCAAGGCTTAGTATCCATTACCGTACCCATAGACCTAACTATTCATCATTTAACGACATTTGATCAAAAAGATAAAGTTTGAGTTTAATCTAAGCGATCTGGAAAACAGGAAATCCATCTATATTTCCAGAGAATTTATTCGGAAATAATATTCGGAGTTATCGACTAATTTGATGTCCGTATATGCGATTGAATTGGGTTAAAAATACGATTCTATTCGATCATAATATAACAACTTAATGGTTATCCGATAATCGGTATGTACTTTGTTATATAAACCGTTGAATCTGTCAAATATGTCAAAATGGACACAATTAGAGAAATGTCAATAATTGGTTTTGAAGCTCTTAGTCAATCACTTGGAGTACCACGTACAACCCGTAAACCAGTTGAATCAACTTTAGAGAAGCCTTTAGTACATGATGCAGGTTATGCTTGGGTAATATGTTTTGGATGTTTCCTATTAAATGCATTCACTTGGGGGATGAATGCAGGGTTCGCTATTTACTATGCTGAGTATGTGAAGAATGATACGTTTAAAGGGGCTACAAAACTTGATTATGCGGCAATTGGTGGTATAGCATTAGGTGTTGGTCTTATTTGTGCTCCATTTATTAATTATTGTATGGGGATATTTGGTACTAAAGCCATATTAATTGCCGGTAATTGTTGTCAATTCACGGCATTAATGTTAGCCAGCTACTCTACTGAGCTCTGGCAATTGTACTTAACTCAAGGATTACTTCAAAGCTTAGGTATGGGTCTTATCGCCTTACCATGCTTAACAATTATTCCTCAGTTCTTTAGACGTAAGAAGTCATTTGGTGGTGGTTTAGCAACTGCTGGCTCAGGTGTTGGTGGTATAGCTATTAACCTTGGAATGCAACGAGTAGTCGAACTAAGAAACGTTAGATGGGCTTTAAGAGCTCAGGCAATTCTTGCATTTGGATTCATCTGGATCGCTATTTTGCTTCTTAAAGATAGATCTAAACACCATAAAGTGGAATTTAAACTTATTGACATACAAGTATTGAAAAATATTGGGGTTTGGATTGCTTTCTTATACATTATGACATGTTTATTTGGGTATGCAATTTGTTTGTATACACTAGCCAATTTTACTACTTCCTTAGGATACTCTCAGTACCAAGGATCAATAGTGGCAGCGATGATCCTGGTAGGGGTTACATATGGTAGACCTTTAGTGGGTCTTTTAGCAGATAAATTTGGGGCTATTACCGTAGCAGCAGCGGCTTACCTTTTAGCATCAATCTTTGCGTTAGCCATGTGGATCCCTGCTCGTAATTATGCTACATGTATTGCATTTGCTATCATTATGGGGTCCATAATGGGAAGTATCTACCCAACTCTTGCACCACTTGTTGACAGATTAGTAGGAATGAAGAAAATGAGTACTTCTTTAAGCATGATTTGGATGTTGGCTGGTATGTCAGGAATAGTATCACCAGTTATTGGTGTTTCGTTGGTAAATGGTCAAGGTAGAAGTGTGGACCCTACAAGCTACAGAGATTGTTCTATCTTTACTGGTGTAACGTTTTTTGTTTGTTCGACATCTTTGTTAGTATTGAGAGCTTACGTTATTGCTAGAGATGATATCATTAAGAAACGTGATATCAGTGAACAGGAACTTGATTCCCCTGCTGGGTTGATATCTATAAAAGTCCCATGGATCCAGGTATTTGAGCACTTGCTTACATTTAAGAATCGTGTAGTGTAGATTATATATGTATCGATATGTATCTATGTATCTAATATATGTCTTTATGGACCTGTAAGGCCATGGTTCCCCTTGTAAGCAGGAGGTTCAGGTGGAGTCCAACCACTAAGTACCTGTTCATCCTTAAGTTTATAAATCTCCACTCCAATTGGTCTACAACAATCAATCATTTTACTCGAATTTAAATCATCTTTATCTTCACCCCAACCCCATTGAGACAAGTCACCACCAGGGCATGCACTAATTGCTACTAATAAGTCTTGCTCAGCAAACATCTCAAAGTAATCATCCTTAGTTGATGGACATGCTTCCATAAAGTACTGATCTTGATCGGATAATCCAGTAATTTGGAAAACGTTTAATACATCATGAACATCAAATTCAGTGAGTCCATGCGGTAACACTGCTCTAGTCAAGTTAGAGTGACAGTGTAAGTCATTATCTTCACCACTAATCAACTTATCGACGTAAGGATCACATCTAGTACCTAAAGTATCGTGAGCTCTTCCACCCCATTCATCGTGTCTAGCATTCAAAGTATCCCCAGTAATGGTAACTAAGGGTCTCAAATAGGGTAAATTAGACCATAATCGATCATTAGTTGATACATGTGCTGAGTGTAATTGTCTGGTTCTAGCAGCCCAAAATCTCTCTCTTGGATTATGTAAATTCCAAATATTTAAATCACACACTTGTGGACCTTCCGGGGTAGTAAGCCTGAAAACCGATTTGGCAGGTACTTTAAACGAAAGTCCACTTCTAGGCTTACAGATTAATTTTTCAACTAATTCCTTATCGGCATTTGCGATTGAGCTATAGAATTCATTATCGGCATAGATCTTTGACCCCGGGTGTGGGTAGTAAGCAGGTATAGGCTTAGGGAGACCATATGTGGTCTTTTCAGATTTCTGTGAGGAAAATGCTACTGATTCAGACATGTTGAATACTTGGCTGGTGGTCGGTATTTATAGCAGATCGGTAACTTGGAACAAATCAGCCGAACGCACTTGCGGGTCGCTATCAACTGCCAAGTAGTCCGTGTTTCTAAAGATGATTATATAACAGTCAAGGTGGTAGTAGGCGTGGTGCATAGTTAGATCCTGAAAGTTTATTGACGGACTTGCAGATATAAGCCCAAATAGGTATAATTTGCGACCGGGATTGGCTGCCCATTGACACACACTGTACCATCAATGCTCCGTACACTACCATTTTTTCCTTACTCTGCCATATGCACCGTGCACAATCATAACCACACACTCTCATAATGGACTACCTGCTATCCCCAGACTCCACCACTGACTACCTGCTACTCAGAATCATATTCCCTCTCACACGACCTTCAATTTGATCAACACACGACCGATCAACTTTGTGGGGAAATTATCACAGTCGTACCCACGGAAACCTTATAAAAGGCCCCAGTTTCGCCAATTCAGTAAATGTTCAAACAATCAATTCGTAGCCTTAGCGTTTCAGCAATTTCAAGGGCAAATTATGGGTTTATAGGGTTAGGCCAAATGGGTCAACATATGGCAAGACATATATACAATAAGCTTGATACTAATGATCATCTATACGTATTCGATGTAGTACCAAATGCTACCGATAAGTTCATCACGGACGTAACGGGCCAAACTCCTGAAAACAAGCACATGCTTCACAAATTGAATAGCGTTGACGAGTTCGTTAACAATGTTCATTCTCAGCTTGATTTCATTATTACTATGGTACCAGAGGGAAGACATGTACGGGAAGTTATTGAAACACTAGTGGGTAATTATCAGAAAAAACAAATAGAGAATTCCACGACATTTATTGACAGTTCAACAATTGATATCCCAACATCGATTGCCATTCATGACTATGTAAAGCGAGAAACTCCAACTTTTGACTTCATTGATGCTCCCGTAAGTGGAGGTGTTGCAGGTGCTAGAAAAGCTACTCTATCATTCATGTTATCAAGGCCAAATCATGAGTCAATCACCAGTCAATTAACGGCTCTTATCAACAAAATGGGGAAGAATATATTCCCTTGCGGTGAGAAGCACGGCTCTGGTTTGGCTGCAAAATTATCGAACAACTACCTTTTAGCAGTAACAAATTTAGCAGTAGCTGACTCGTTTCAGTTAGCTAAATCCTTCGGCTTAGATTTGAATCATTATGCTAAGTTGGTAGCAGTTTCTACCGGGAAATCGTGGGCTTCAGTAGATAATTGTCCTATCCCAGGAGTGTACCCTGAGAACCAAATTCCTGCTGATGTTGACTATAATGGAGGATTCGTTACCAAATTAACCAGAAAGGACTTAGTATTAGCCACTCAAAGTGCTAAATCTAATGGTAGATTTCTCTATTTAGGAGATATCGGTAAGTTCTGGTACGATAAAGCTTGTGAAGACCCCGAAATTGCTAATAAAGATTTAGCAGTTCTTTATAAATGGCTAGAAACCATTGACGAACAAGAAGGTAAGAGATTATTGAGTAAGTCTTAATATACATTATATCCTAGTTCCTTCTATTCTATCATAAACCCGTAGTTTAAACCAGGAACTTCTGGTTCATTGTTATGTCCATCGATTGTTTCGGGACTATTTGACTCATTTGTTTGTAGAACTCCATCAATGGTTCCATCGGTTTCTTCGTTCAATTTATCGGGATGATTTTTACGACGAATAGTCTTGACAGGCAATACATATTGCTTCATATAATCACCACCTAAATCACCACCATCAACAAAATCAACTATAGATGGCCTATTATTAGAACTCAATCGTCTACCATTATCAAACAATACACTTCCAACTGATGCAGTTCTTGTATTTGGAGGATTATTGATGAGTAGTGACTGGGTTGACAGATTCAATAATGGGATTGTTTGACCAATAATGAGATCATTAGAAACACTAGACGTAACAGATGACCTTCTGGATGATCCTTCAGCACTCGATTGGTATCCTTTGTCGTCAATTAGTTGTAAATCCGTTGGCTCGGAGTTTTCAGAGCTTGGTTGGAGTACTGGTGATCCAATAGGACTTATACCTCTTGAACCAGCAGGACTTAAACCTTTCCTTGGACTAGCAAGAGGACTTAAGTTCTTTCTAGGACTTACAGCTTCTGGTATAAGTTCAGGTGATCCAATCAAGTTAACTATATCCTCTTCACTTTCTGGGTCATTTGATTCCTTCGGTTCCTTCGATGGTTCAGGATTTCTTACTTGAGACTGGGAAGTATCATTTGTTCGTATCGTTGCATTGTCTGGCGTATTTGGATCTGATGAGGATATTTCAAATACTGGTGGCCTACGAGACTCTTCACTATTCTTTGATTTCTTTGACTCTTTTGTCTTCTCTGACTCTCCAGAACTTTGACTCTTTTTGGATGCTACCGAATTTCGATGCCCATTAACTCCAAGGCTACTGGATAACAAATCTTTTATTGATACTTCAGTTGAGCTGTGTCCTCTAAACCCAGAATTTGAGCTGTTAGTCAAGGATTTTTGTCTGGTACTACTATTTCTTGAAGGTGCAGGTGAATTTCTATCTGAATCTTCTTCCTCATACGCTGGTGGGGGTACATCAGCTGGTGGTGCAGTATCAGCATCAAATGGTGGTGGATTATAAGAAGGACGTCTTAACATATGTATAGGCCTTAACATCGGAGATGATACCGGTGATAAGCTTCCAATATGAGGCATAGCTTGTGGAGAATTTAACTGAGATCTTGATTCTGTAGGATCAGGCTTATACACATTTGCTTCCAAATGCATATCAGCATCTCTTTCTAATGGTTCATCATTATTATTAGAAGTGTTCAAGTGCATAAACCTTTCAGCCGGTGGAGTTGGAATCTCTTCTTCTTCGTGTTTCTTTTGTGATGAATTACTACTAACAGCTGTAAGAGCAGAAAATAGTTTACCAATGGTTTGCGTATTATCAACAGGTGTAACTCCTGGGGATAATGGGGGAGATGCAGGAGTGTACTCCGGAAGGAAACTTTCCTGTGGTAAATGATCATCATATGCTGGTAATAAAGTATTACCGTGAGCAGCCATTGGTGTTAACACATGGATTGGAGAGTCAATCAGAATCTCGTAGTGTTTACGTTTTTCGGGATTACTTGGATCAAGTTTAGAGATCCTTAAACATAATTTAATCCAATGATGAGCTTGAATTTCATCAAATGAAGTATCCGGATGAAGCACATGATTAACTCTACCATTTAAATTCTGTGGTACGTATAACTGGAATTCTAATTCTCGTGGCAATAACTCATCATCTTCATCACCGTACTCTCCATTCTCTTTTTTAGCAAGTAAACTTTTACCCTTTTTAGCTTTATGTTCAAGTAACAAATATTTTTTTGATGGTTCCATCCGATGAACTTTCTTATTTTGACAATAGTATTCTAAATTCTCAGATAAGTAAACTCTTATTCTGTGTAACGCTACCTTTCCCCACAATGGTACGAATCTAAATGCTAAAGGTAAATAAGAGTCTAAAACAATTGACTTACCACCAATGACAATATCGTACCGTAATTGATCTTCCCAGTCTCTGGTAATTACTATAGGTTCATTCTCTTCAAGGTTATATTCAGAGGGAGTTCTTACTAATCTAATGGGGAGTTTCCCTATTAAATTCAGTTTGAAAGCTCCAGCTCGTATTACTGAAGCTTCTAATTCATATGCGACATCACCAAAAGTTACTGATGTTGTTTCAGGTAATGAAGGACGTAATGGGTGTTCGAAGTTATAAATATAATCACCAGGAGGAAAAGTTCCTGGTTTACCAATTTCTGAATCTGCTGTATTAACCGTGGTTAAATCAGTAAGTGAGTCAACTGGGTTCAACAGGGGAGATGAATTTGGTCTTTTTAATAATCCATTGGCTGGTGAAATACTCTTTAAAAAAGAGTTAGATCCATCCAATGTATTCAATGACGGAGAATGTGGTCTGCCAGTAGGATCATTAAGGTTCAAATGACTAACATCACGATCTAAGGTCTTAGGTAATTCACTATAAATATCAGCACCACCATTAATGTTATTCATTGGATTCGACATAGAGTAAAATGGCCAAGTATGAGAGATTATATCATTCTCTTCAAAGAATACATTTTTCTTTGGTGGTATACCTTCAGGCCATTCAGTTCTAAGCTTTCCCTTAAATGATAATGAAATTGACTTAATCTTTGCTGGTTTCAACACTCTCATGAACAAGCATCCTCTTAATAAAACTGGTTGACGTTCTGCATACTCTGCCTGTTCAAACCCTTGGAAGAACAACGTCTTCTCTGTAGGTATTATATATAACTGAACTGTACCGGTTGAAGCAGTTGGTTTATCTGGTAGGGTAGGAATTAGGCCGGGGTCTCCTGATGCAGTTGAAGAAATTGGTACCAACTGCAGGGGAGTAAATAAAGGTGAATTTGGCGGCATAAAACTCATAGCGGGCCATATATTCACTTTTCTTTGTTCTTTCCTTATCAACTAGAGATGGTAATGAGTGGTAAGTTGTTATCGGGAATCTAAGGATAAGTGCGCACAAAAATCCGTACGTCTGCGGAAATTTTCTGTCATGTTCAGGGCAAATGTACTGAAACTTTGTACTAGATGGTATAGTGTAGTACCACTAGATGGTGGTAAAGTACCTGTATCACATTTACCTGAAGTTTATGGGCTAAAACTCGATTTTGGCTGGTATTATATCCCCAAAAAGCTATATGCAACTAACTATACGATCCCGCTTGTAACTGAGTATATTAAGCAGAAATACCCTGATTTAGCGGAAAATCCTAGGCCTTTTACAGAGATTCAACAGGCTATCAATGAGTGGTGTGATGCGCCTAAACCTGTAAAACCTAAACCCACGAAATTAACCGCAATAGATAGAGCTGAAGCGAATCTTAAGTCATTATTTCAGCTGCAAGTAGGCAGAAAGTCAAAGACAAAAGAGAAAGTTGCCCGTAAGAAAGACTTGGAAAAAGCTGCAAATGAACTAAAGAGGAAAAATAGAATCTTGGAGAATAAAAGAGTTTGTATATACGTGCTTGAGCATAAACTGTTACCGCCTGACTTTAATTATGATGATATTAATATGAATAATGTGTGGAATCACTTTGTAGGAAAATATTATATTAGTGGGAAGAGTTTATCGGAATTAAAAAAGACATTATCGAAGAAATGGAATGCTATGACTGCAGAGGAGCAAGAAGAAGAGAAAAAGGATTACATAAGGCTTATGAAAGAAGGTAAGTTTTACAGCCACGGGGAGTTGATCCCCATATATATAAGATATAAGAGGTTGAAGTACAGGACGTTTGAAGCTGCAAAGGAGTTTGAGGAAGAGGAAATAGGGTCGAACTGTAAATAGAAAAGAGCACAGAGTAAACATAGAACAAATAGAGAGCTTAAATAGACTGTAAATACATATAATAGCGAGTAAACAGTACAGTGGCCAAGATTGGTCTATATATCTACAACAGCAGGAGCATCTTCGTCATTTTCATCATAATCTTTAAGGTTATACACCTCCATTTCATCCTCATCCACTGGTGCATTTTGAAGCAGAGTTATATCTAATTTGAACTTCGACCTTACCACCTCTTGGATCAGCTCCCATGTCTCCAATATCATCCCATTCATCTTCATCTTCCCACAACAATCTCCTCCCCAATCACTTCTATCGAATATATCCTTAACAAAATTCTCTAGTATATTCACAAACTTCCTTGTGTCTACAGCACTAGTTAAGCTTATTGTATCACCTACGTACTCTGGTGGTATGGTCTGTAATTGCAACTTAAATGTCTTAACAAAGTTTAATGTGAATGATTTATGGGACACCATAAACGACTTGCACATCAGAATCAACGTAAGCAAGTTAAGCCATTGAAGTCCTGAGCAGAAGTTCCCTAGCACTATGAACGATACGAATGATAGTTGTAACTCTCCTAGCAATAAATCAAGATCATGGCCAAACACTTGCTGTAAGTACCAGGATTTATCCAAGTAATTCTCTGTTACCAGCACATCACCGTTCTTCTTCTTGAACTCTATGATAGTGTATGCAAACTCATTGTTTGATTGGTCTTCATACGTGCGTAATGGATCCTTTTGGTGTAGTTGATCTAGTAGGATCATATTCTCTTCTTTAGATGGACTTATAGTATTCATTTCATTGGTACAATGTGCCAGAGATGATGGAACAAACTCTTGAATAAGCTCCATGTCTAACTTGTCGATAAGCTGGGACCACTGGCTGAAATCTTCTGGGTATTCTATGGTAAACTGGTAGTCTTCGCCTAGCAGAGCCATGTATTTGGAGTAATTAAGGGCTTGAACCTCGCAGTGGCCATCTAGAAACTCAAACCGGTCCTGTTGCTGGTCCCAGTAGAGTACCAACACGTCATTATCACAACTTATCCATCGCCCATACCGAATACTTGACTCAGTAGAATCATCAGACTTCCACGGTATGGAGTAATGAATTAGGTGTATTCCTGGCGGTACATGCTTCACACCCCTAAGCAATTGATTCACCGTAAAGAACTTAGTATCGATCCCCACGAGCCAGTTCGCTGTGTCCCGTGGTAAACCTTTAAATACAATAGTTGTCTGCGGTGGTTTGCTCATACTAATTAAATCGCATTTATTTACGTTATTAACTCTATGCTATCTCTGGACCTTAATAACAACTCTGTTGGGGCCGGTTCTGCCTCAATGTCAAACTCAGCGTACTCATCAGTGCCCATCTCGTCCTTTAACCTGTCAAACCCTTCGTCTATGAGTTTGGCTATCATGAACCTGTCAATAAACCCGGACATATTATTGACAGTTTGACTATGAGCATCGTGTAAAATAAGGTAGTTTAAGTACATTTTTTCAAAGATATCAATGACTAAAGTGAATGAGGTTTGATCGTTCATGATGATGAATGGCTTTTCAGGGTTTAAGTCCACTCGTGCAACAGTTTCAAATTGCTGCTCGTACCGGATCTGGTGTGATAACACTTCACTGGAAAGATTCGGGACTTGGAAGCTAATGATTGCGTGGGGTTCGTAGTGTTGGCTGCTGAAGATATCAAAGAGTGTCTGTTTATGCACGTACCCTAATGATAATGGGTTTGTTTCACTCACTATTAGTGGATACCCTTCGTGGTTGTCGTCACTTAATATGCTTTGTAACAAATTGTACGTGTATGGTTCATTAGGTATGAGGTATAAGCACTTGACGGTCGACACTGGTGCCATGACTCTTGATACTGGGATCTCAGGTAATTTATTCTTGATTACAGCCGTTGATGTTGAATAGTTACATAATCCATTACCTTTACCGTCATTATACATAGCGGTGACGTTAGTGTGGTTAGGAGTATTAAAATAATGTTTCAACCATGCGTCGTAGATGTTCTCGTTGATCAAGTAATCACTTACAAATTTCAGTACCATAACGGCGATCATAATGGGCAAAACATACGATACCGCTCCTGTAAGTTCAAACAATATTACCACCACACACATAGTCAATTTAGTGATCCCTGTCATGAAAGCACCAGCTCCAATCACTGCATACGATGCTGGTGACACTAAACATGAATTAGAAGTACATGTATCTAAAGAACCTACTAGTACCTTTTGAATGGCTTTAGATAAAATACCAGTGAATCTACCACATACGGCACCAATAACTAACGATGGCATCAATACACCTCCTGGCAAGATAGTTCCAAACGTGTATGCGCTAATGACAAATGCTTGTAATCCAATGTATGCTAGCTTGAGTAATGTCTGTATATCAGATGCTGAACACATAAAATTCTCTGAATTACTGGTGTTATCAGTAGTACAGTTAGTGAACAAACTCATTAAGAATGCATCCAAAGGAAGTCTAGTGATGGTTATGGGGAAGTTAAGTAGACAGGTAACAAGGAAGATCCCTAATATCTCCACGTAATTAGCTTTTGATTCGTCAAGTTTTAGTATTTTGCACATTCTCAACTGGATGTTTCGTCTTAGGTTATTGGAGCTAAGTTTTGAGTAGATGGTAGTGAATAGGTATCCATATATTCCTCCCAAAACGCCTAATCCCACGAAGGGGATAATCTCTAAGAGTAACCAACTAACGTTACCAAACTCTACCAGAAACATCTTACTCTCCGTGAAATTTTGACCTTCAGTGAACACTTTAAACCCTACAAGTACAACTAAACTGATAGTAGCACTAATGAACGAATTCCACATGATTGTAGTAGCGATAAAGTAACTGGGTATGCATTCAAGCACAAATAGTACACCACCAATAGGGGAATTAAATGCCAATGAAATACCCGTAGCGGTAGCAGCACTCAATAGCTCTCTTCTGACAGCTTCATTATTGCTTCGTTCACCTATAATCATACTGTATAACACATTTATAATGCAACAAGAAACATGCACCAAAGGACCCTCTTTACCGAGCCAAAACCCACTACTTACCACTAAAATCAACCCCATGATCTTAAACAAAAGAGTCTTGAGCCCTAAATAGCCCGAAAGGTTATACTGAAACCCTTGAATAATAGCTTTCACTTCAGGTATACCTGATTGTTGGATGTACAAATCTTTTTGAGATACATAAACGGCAAGAAATGCAGTTACTGAACCTAAAATCACATATATGGGGAAGTTTACAAATGCACTAGTCAAGAACCGATTTGAATTAAACATAATCTCTGACCAATCATGCCAATCATCGGCTGGACATGATGAGTACGGATTTAATAAGGACCATTTATCTAACTTACTTAAACAAAGTCCTTTACGTAAGTCATTGATCCATACCGACGCCAAGTTGATGAACGTCACCACGTATCCGGCTAGTATAGCTGTCAATATAATCGACAACCATTTCTTATATAGTAAAGTAGATGATTTAGGTATATTCATAGTTTCCACGTACCAATCAATAAACGTATTATTTGGGTAAAAAGCTTTCTGTTTTGCAGTCAATTCATTAGCTAAATCATTTGAGGACGGCAGGTACTCAACAATGGGGATATCATCATCATTAAACTGTACATATACATTATTTGCTGGTTTATAGTAAGACATAGTAAATGAATATGTCGTGTACTTAATCAACTCGCGATTTATGATTGGAAAAAGTCTGCTTTAAACAACAATGTCATCATTCTTAAATAGAGGTACAAGTACAGGAAGTGGTACTACTACTAGTACAGCTACAGGTCAAGAATTGATCAATGATTTGGCCATTAATAATCCACCCGAAGATTCTATCAGTGACTTGTGTTTTTCGCCTACACAAGATCTTTTAGCAGCAGCTAGTTGGGACAAAAAAGTTCGAATTTATGAAATTGATAGTAATACAGGTAATAATCAAGGTAGGGCATTATATGAACATGATGGACCAGTATTCAGTAGTGTATTTTCTAGTGATGGGGCAAGAGTTGCAAGTGGAGGAGCTGATAAACAAGTTAAATTATTTGATATAGCGAGTCAACAAGCACAACAAATTGGTATTCATGATGCACCAGTTAGATCTGTAAGGTATGTTGAATGTGGACCAACAAATACTCAAGTAGTGGTATCGGCATCATGGGACAAAACATTAAAATATTGGGATATGAGATCTCCACAACCGATTTCAACTATTAATTTACCGGAAAGAGCATATACAATGGATTCATCACAAAAATTATTAGTTGTTGGATGTGCTGAAAGACATATATGTGTAATTGATTTAAATAATCCTCAACAAATATTTAAAACAACTATGTCACCATTAAAATGGCAAACAAGAGTTGTAAGTTGTTACCCACAAGGTAATGGATATGCAGTTGGATCAATTGAAGGTAGATGTGCATTTGTTTATGTAGATGAAGCGGAACAAAGTAAACATGGATTTTCATTTAGATGTCATCGTAAAACACCAAATTCAACAACAACGAGTGCATTAAGAAGTCAAAGTGAGAGTCATATTTATGCGGTTAATTCAATTAAATTTCATCCAGTTTATGGTACATTTAGTACAGCAGGTAGTGATGGTACATTTTGCTTTTGGGATAAAGACGCTAGACAAAGGTTAAAATCATTCCCTGAATTAAATCATTCAATAACTACAACAGCATTTAATAGAAATGGTACAATATTTGCTTATGCATTAAGTTATGATTGGTCTCAAGGTTTTAGAGGTAATAGACCAGATTACCCTGTTCAAATTAAATTACATCCAACTAATGATAACGAAATTAAACAGAAGAAGAAAAAAATCTAGTGTGTAGCCTCGCAATAAATATCATCGAATGAAATTTCGAGAAAAAAAAAACTTTTAGACAATATGGCCAATAGTCTATACCCTAAGAGACAATTAGTTAATGAAACATTTGTTGATCAAATAGATCTTATTGAAAAAGCTATGATTGAAAGTACTCATCAATCAAATTCTTATACTATGAAGAGGAAAACTTATAGGTATAAAAATCCTCAAATGAATTATTCAACCAATAATAATTCAAATATTCAATCAACGATTTCAAATATTCCATCAATAAACATGGATTATTCAGCATATTTAAATGGAAATATTCAACCAATGACATCAACATTAAATGTTTTCGATCCATTTAATACAAATTTTGATTCAATAAATTTAAAAAATAATAGTTTATCATCAAATATTTGGGGTAATAGTAATTCTGATGGTATTACAACTGATACAACTGTTTGGGGTTAATAAAAGTTTTGGTTTTAAAAATTTAAATTAGTAAGATACTAATAAAGGGTACTCAGGAAAGGATGCGTGTATTATGTCAACCGGATAGGTAGTAAAAGTTAAATAGATGGTTCATATTTAGATTAATAAACATTATTTGTAGCTATTATATACTAGCCACAAGGTTAATATTATAGCTATTGATTGTAAAATTTGAAAAGTTTCCGCATTAAGTAATCAAATTGACCACCCTCTTGAAAAGGGACGAAAAAAGAAATAATTGAGAAAATTTTATCATAGTTGGTAAGGCAAAGGCATTTAAATTGTTAATTAAGCCAATTATTACAACTTGAACTAATAAATAACAAAATTTAATCAATTTTTATTAATTTATTATTAGTTAACCAATTTTTTCTAGAAAAAAAACCGGGTTTCTAGCGATAAAATTCCATCATTTACTTCAAAATTGTCAATTGAATAAGGGAATACTTAGCGTAAATTGTGCAATTGATTGATTCAAATAATAGATTTTAATTCAGATTCGTTACGTGATCTGTTATCGAAATATCATTAATTGATATCATGAGCCATAATAATACTCCTCATATATCGAATAGGAATAAATCATTAGATTCAAGTTCAACAGTAAATGATAATTTAGCTTCAAATCCAAAACAATTATTGAATGCATACGTTTATGATTTCCTTGTTAAAAGCAGATTACCACAAACTGCAAAAATTTTTGTAAATGAAGCTGAAGTACCAGCAGATTCAAATTCAAATTCACCAACTGATAAATCTGATAAATCACCAAAGGGTTCTCCATTAATGCAATTTTTTAAAGATAATAATCTTCCAATAACTAAAATTTCAATGGATGCCCCACAAGGGTTTTTATATGAATGGTGGCAAGTATTTTGGGATGTTTATCTGGCCAAAAATAATAAACTGACAAATCCAATTGCTACTCAATATTACCAATTACAAGTAATGAAACAAAGGCAACAACAAGAATTTCAACAAATGAATGTTATGAGTGGTGGTAATTTTAACCCACAATATTCAACAAATGTTGCTCATCAAGTACCAACAGGTCCAAATAATTCACAACCTGGTCCAAATGGTCCAAATACTATTGGAGCTAATCCAAATGATGTTCAACAAGCTCAACAAAGAATTATGATGCAATTAATGATGAATAAACAACAAGCAGCTGCACAAAATCCAAATTTTAATCAAATGGATCCTCAACAGCAACAACAATATTTAGCATCAATGAATGCAAATGGACCAAATATTAATGCTCAGCAACAAATGTTTATGTTGCAACAACAACAGCAAAATGCTGGACAACAAAACAAAATTCAACAACATGCACAAAATCAAATGAATAATTTACGTCAACAAGCAGCTGCAAGAAATCCTGATCTGAGCCCACAACCTGGAGGTAATAGACCACCACAAAATATTCAACCAAATGCAAGGAACGTACTGGGACAAATTCCAAATAATTCATCAGCAGGGACTAAACCACCGGGACCAGTTAACGGACAATTTCATCATGAAAATAATGCATATCCAAATGGTAATGATACAACAAGGATGAATGTTAATTTTAATAATGGTAAAGTACCAGCTAATAATGGTAATGCTCCAATTAATAGTAGAAATATTAATGCTCTTCATGATTATCAAATGCAATTAATGCTATTAGAGAAACAAAATAAAAAGAGGTTGGATATTGCCAGGAATAGTGGATCAGGTGATTCAAATGCATTATCTACTTTAACAGCTGGTATGTTACCACCAAATCATCAACAACTTCAACAATTACAATCTGGTAATAATGAACAAAATGCATCAATTCAAATTCAAAATCAACAAATTGGTTCAAGTAATCAATCAAATAAACCTTCACCGGTTATTGGTAATAAATCATCACCTGGTGGTAATAAAAAGGGTAAAAATTCTACTAGTAAAAGAGGTAGAGCATCAAGTAATGCAAATTCAACAACAACTCCATCAAATAATGCAGCAACTCCATCGCATCTTAAAAAAGAGATTCTGACTCCATTAACTCCAACATCTGAAACTCCTAATGATACAACAACAACTAATAATAAACGTAAAAGAAAGAGTAGTGTAGCTAATGAATCTCCAAAAGGTACAAAATCAAGAAAAGATAATTCTTCAACTATAAAAGAAGAAAAAGAGGCTAATGAAGGTATAAGTCCAATGATTGCACCATCATTATCAACAAATTTTCAAGATATTGGAACTGGTGATCAAATGTTTACCATGGATGTATTGGAAGGAAATAATAATCAAGATCAATTATTTAATCATAATTCAAATGGATTAGATGATATGGATTTTGACTTTAATTCTTTCTTAGATAGTAACGTAAATGATGGGATTAATCCATTTAATTGGGGTGGAGTTGATGCAGTTGATGAATCATAACTATGGTCAATTTTATTTCTTCATCATGCCATTAGGTATTTTACGCTTTCTGTATTATTAATACTGTATATTTTATGAACATGATATCTCATGGGTTCTTAGATTGTCAATATATAGCTCTATTTTGCCAACACTATTTGATTAAAGTTCGTCCACACCCCAAAGATTGTAAACGCTAATATCATTACAAGCATTCCAGAACTTAATGGAGTGGATGGGAATGTATTCCAGCAATACTCATGGGCGATCCATAGAGGAATTGCTAAGTATTTGTTGGCCATATATAACATAAATGGCAATTGCCAGCAGTACCAAGATAAGAACTGATAGTGTAAAGATCTAGCGAAAAGTATCCCAATTAAGTTTGTACTACTCAAGATGATCATAATAAGCTTTGGTCCTGACTTAGATAAGATTGAATTGGACTTACTGTCTGTATTGCCCAATTTAAACATATCCTTAAACAAATGACCAATAGTTTTACCAGTGATCTTGGGACTTAAAAATCTAGTGAAAACGAATATACCAAGTATACTAACATGACCAATAAGCAATCCATTACTGAACTCGTCCGATAAGAATGTCTCTTCCAGTACGAATCTCCAGTTTACTGTCCACTCGTATAAGAACTTCCTGTCGAACTTGAACGCCTGGTTGATGTACGTCCATCTAATGTACTTAGCAGTTTCGTCGTTAAACAATGGCAATAAGAACTTCCAGCCTACAAGCACCTGGATCAAAGGGATAATAGACAATGCCGTCAATGATTTCACCATATTCTCTTTATTTAAAAAATATATCACAATGATAAACCCTGGTAAGTAAAGTAAAGCATTCATCTTTACAGATATAGCGACACTGAACAAATCTGCTGCCACACAGGTAGCAGCAAACACCATATTTTCGCCCAAACTATCGGCGTAATAAGCAGTTTGTTGAAGGATAATCGTCACCCCAATCATGGCGATGGTGGTGAAACAATCGTTGAATAAACGCAACACGTAAATGGAAATCAACCGTTTACTACATAATAACAACACCAAAACCCATGGTGGAGTCGAATAATACGTTAACATGGTCATAATAAGTGATCCCGTGAACAAGTAGCCAAAAATTGTCTGAGCAGTAACAATTGATGTCCCACTGTCTGTCAACCAATAGATCACCTGGTAGATCTGAACAAATCCCGCTGGGTATACAATTGGCCCCGTATCCCCTGAAACCATACTATAGTCCAATTCTCCGTCATTGATTAACTCAATTTGCTGCATATACGTCTTAAAATCAATCTCAGTGTATGGCACTTTGTTGATGATAATCTTGGTCAAAATGGAGGAAACAAACGCAAGACATGGTGCTACGATCAACTTGTAGTGAGGATCAAACAACAAGGCCTTGATTCCATCTACTACGTCCATTGCCACATTCTTTAACGTGAATTCTGGTAACTGCTCCGTGTCAGACATGTTGAGATTTTACGAAAAAGATGAGATAATATGTATTTATGCTAATGTCTAGGTCTTTTTTGTAAGACACGTAATACGTCTCTTCTACGCCTCTTACACTCTCTAGTGACGTCTCCTCTCATTTTCCAGAACCATTGTTCGTACGGAGTCTCGTCGTTGGCTTGAAATTCTTCTCCTGGTAACGTTACTTTTTCGTTGAAATATCCTAGTTTACTTAATTGCGTTTGAGTTTGCAAGAAAGCAGATTCATGATTCCAGAAAAGGCCAAAATTGGACTCTTGCTCCTCTACTTCTTCGTGCTGTTGCTTGAGTTGCTGTAATACTTGTTTTTGCTCTACTACGTCTACTTGTTTGGAGTGGTCGATGTCTTCTTCCTCTATTGGTAGACTAAACCCTTGAGTATGAGTGTTGAACAAGCTTCTTAATGCTTCGGTGTTGGAAGCTGTTGGATCGGACTGTTTGGAGCCAAAAGTAGGCATAAACTCTTCTTCAGATTCGTTCTCCTCAGATTTGTTCTCTTCATGTTCGTTCTCTTCGGGTTCGTTCTCTTCGGGTTCATTCTCTTCGGGTTCGTTCTCTTCGGACTCTTTCTCCTCGGACTCTTTCTCCTCGGACTCTTTCTCTTCTATTTGTATTCCCCTTTCGTGTGACTCTTCGTACTCTTTACTAATAGTCTCAGTGCTGTACTGCTTTCCTAAATCATCAAAGTCCACCTCATTTCCCTCATCATCTTCATCATAATACACCTCTTCAAATGCCAAATTTTGCTCCTGTTTATACTTTTCCACCAACTCAATATTGGCATTGTCATACGTAGTATCACCTCCTTCTAATACACCTTCTGCTTCGTAATCGAATCGTACAACTTTCTTTCTTCCCTTCTGATCAACGATAACTTCATCGTCGGCTTCGTCCTCGATATCTGCAGGTTTGTCAAAATCATACGTTTCAAACATGGACGCTAATACTGCCAATGATTTCTGCTTCTCCTTGTCGGTATCAACCGGTTGGGCGTCTTCCATTTCAATATCAATACCGTAATTGGCAGCTTGATCTCCGCTAATAGCACACCTGTCAACTCGTTCTATCACATGATCATCACCACTCTTCCATGTTCCGTCTTGATACATCCATGTTAAGTCATTGGCCGTCTTACTCTTCTCGTAACCCCACAATTTAGTCTTGTGGGCTTTAATTAACTTCAAATCTCCATTAACCAATATCCTCAAGGTTTGATTCTTGAATTTTTCCTTAGACCGTGGTGCTTTTCTTATCCTCCCCCTGATTACTTCTCCTCCTCCAGATGTCATGGCATGATACCGGTCATAAAATTTATATGTGTTCGTTAATGATCCATACGACTTACTGCCCACTAACGTTTGATTTGGGGCTGATTGTTTGGTATTTGCTGCCTTATCCATAAACACATGAGCAGACTTATTATATCCTTGAGCCTGATGCATTTGTATTATACTATTAGTTATAGGATTTCGATGAACGGTAGTGGAATACTCATTGATTCTATTCTGTCTCTCAACTTGAACTCTATCCTTCGGGACTGAAGCATGCACTCTTTCAGCATCTTTCTTCCATGCTTCCACAAAGTTTGGTTTGGCCTTGCTCACAGTCAACTTAAGCCCCATAAACTGCACATTATTAAACGATTTAAGCAAATTATTGCAATCTTTATCTGAAAGCTTCATCGTTAAGAACCCAAAATGATGATCATTTGTAGGCTTTGATTTTAGTTCCAAAGGAGTTAATACATCTCCGAACTTAGCTAGCCTATTAGAGAGGTTCTCCGGGTTCTCTGCCAACTTATTTGAGATATTACCAATGTGTAATCTCACGGTATTTACTTCTGACATTGTGAGATGAGCTTTTTTCGCAATATGGTTTCTATAGACGAGAGGATCAGGAGCAGCTGGGAAAATGGGAAACGATTATTTGAAGGAGAAACACTTGATAGCGTTAAAGAGAGTGCAGATGGTGAAGGGTTAGACGACGTGGAAGGTGAAGGGTTGGACACAATGGAAGGTGAAGTGCTGGACAGTGTAGATGAATATAGTGATACCCATCAAACACCGCTCCTTGAAAAGCTCTATGAAACGCACGCACAAGGGGATCAATTACGACAAGAAGTTAAACAGCTAATGATGGAATGGTTCTGGCATGGATACTACAAAGGTCATAAAAATAGTACTTAGTCGGGTTAATGGGTATAATATATATATTACGGAGTTTAGCATATCTAAGTGGCAGCCCACAAATCTCTTAATCCCATAATGGAGGTAATTGTACCAGCTAATCCTACATCACCTTCAGTAAAGTGTAAGTAATCTAATGAATTTAAAGCAATGAACATATCTAAGAAGTCCCAGATCAATTTTCTCTTGGATTTATATAACTTATTGTTGACCTCATCAACATCAACTTTTTCATCTGAATCGCTAGCACTTGCTAATTTTTTAGTATTAATTTGAATTGATCTCAATGAATTAACGACACCAGCGACTAAACCTAATAACCAGAATCTTGATGCCCAAGTTGATCCTTTTGCCCATCTCTTTTTGTCAACAACTCCTAACATTTTCAAAAATATAAATGCATCAATTGTTAAATAACCAGCGTAACCTAAATTTCTAATAACGGTTGTTTGTTGTAATACTGGATCCATTAATTTGTTATCAAAAGTTTTTGAAGCAGTTTCCAAATGATGTAAAGGTTTTAAAAATCTCATACCTTTTCTTAAAAATGTTACTTGTGCTTTAAGCTCTTTAAACATATCAACAATCTCCTTTGGGTATCCCGTTTTATATAAGTAATAACTTAAAAATCTTGATAAATAAGCAACTAACCTAAAACATTTCTCTCTCTTTGGTGATGTATCTAAGAATTTTAATAACTTTGCATATGTTGGATGATATATAATTGAATCGACAACCATGTTTATAGAAAAATGACAATTTCACAGGTTTAAATACTGAAAGTTTGGGGTAAAGGGAGCATTAAAACATCCGAGGACCGATAGATCCTTGTCACCTGACGCCCGTCACATGCTATTTGTCATGTGCCTCTTGTCATGTGTCTCCCTCGCAGCTTGATGTTATTTTACCGCGTACTTTGTAAACAACAACATGCTTAACGCTAAAGAGAATGTTGACCCTAAAGAGCTTACAGGGATATTGAAGAATAGTGATAGGCGAGTTTCGGCGCCACCAGTGGCACATGTACCTACAGAACCTGAACGGGCCAGTAGAAGAGTCTCGTTCGCTCCTGAAGTAACGTTACACAAGATTGATCTCGTCCCCCAGAATAGAAGACAAACCATTGGCCATCCAGTCGAGTATGCATTTCTGACAACAATGGGCTCTTTCAGTGGTGATGAGTCTGATATGAGTGTCAGTACAAGCTCATTACGGTCAAGTGACTTTGTTGGTTCTTCCTTACCTCCTCCCCCTGTTGAAGAACTTCCATTACCTCCTCCTCCAATTTCTGAGCTTCCTCCTTCGCCTACTCATCCTACCGTACCTACTCCTCCGGTACTTCAAGATTTGCCCAATATAAGTAGTTCTGATGATGATTTGGACAGCTCTGAAGAGATGGAATTAACTGAACAAGTTAAACCCAATGTTGTCGCAAATGAAGTTCGTGATGATGATACTATGGAATTAACGCAGCAATTCGGTGGAGTCAATAACCCTATGGAGTCTACAAAACCAGCAGATGAAATGGAATTTACCCAGCCATTACCTGCGATAAAACAAATTGCTTCAGATGCTAAACATGAATTTACTCGCCCATTACCTAGGCAAGAACAGGCTGATGAGACGATGGAATTCACTCAACCGTTGCCTAAAATAACTATTCATAAACAAACTATTGAAATTGAAGATAGACCAGATGATACCATGGAGTTTACTCATCCAGTAACAAAGATAACTGCTAATCAACCAAATACGATGGAATTTACTCAACCAACAACAAATATAACAGCTCCAGATACCATGGAGCTTACACAGCCGCTAACTAAGATCACTGATCAACCAGATGATACAATGGAGTTCACTCAGCCAATAACAAATATTACCAGACCTGAACAACCCGACGATGATATGACCATGGACATAACTCAACCATTACCTTCATTGCATCATGATGCATTATCCACTATAAGTGAAGGAGATGAAAAAGACCAAATGGATATGACACAAACTGCTTCAAGTATAAAATCTCCTGAGAAACCAGTTACTACTGCTAATTCCGCTACAACCACTCACATTAGAAATAATTCACCAAGTTCTAATCAACCAACGCCGCAGTTCCCAGATGTTGAGATTCCTATTCCAAGAGATTTGTCCAGTAAGAGATCCAGTGAAGTTGATGACGTACAGATTAATAAAGCTCCTAAACTTATGGAAACTTCTACTGTTCATACTATCCCATTAGCAGACGTTTCATCTGACTCCATTGACTATCCAAATTACAAATCAGTAACATTGTCTCAATTTTTGAATGATTTAGGGATCAAATTCTTTGATGATATTGAACTAGATGATGTTTCTAATGATGATATAAGTAAAACTCTCACAGAGCAAGAGTATGAGTTTAATGATTATATAAAAGCTAATAGCAAATTGTTAGTGTACTCATTATACGAGTTTAGTAACAAAGATTTATCAAGAAATATCATTGAAGGTAGAAAATTATATCAAGAATTAAATGAATCTATTGTTGACAATAACCCAGATTTATTCAAAGAGTTTTATAAGTCGACATTTGATGAACAAGAATCATTAAAAGCAGACTTCTCTCTCATTCAAGAGTATTGTAAGTATCAAGCCAGAAAGACTTGGTACACCTGGAGAATACAGCTTATGGAAAATTTATTACTCAAATTAAATACTAAATTTGATATGTTAATGGAAGATAAACAAAAATTTGAAAGAAACCTCAAGTTGATCGATCAAGAGTATAACCAAAAAGTTAAATCATTGAATAGCTTAAAGATCAAATTGACGTTACTTGACAAGATAAAATTGAAATTTGATGGCCACCCAGAAGAATTTCAAAAGGTTATTGCACAATTGAATAATTCCAAGCAAGAAATGATAAAGATTAAATTACAAGTTGAAAAGCAAAATGAATCATTGAAACAAGTGATTGGTCAACTTGACCAAGTCAATAACACTGTAGACGCCTTGAGTCAAGAAATAAAGAAACAGCAGCACTTTATTGATAACAACAAGAAGTTCAGTATGAATGACATAAAACTCCTAAACTTCAACAACAAGCTACTAGAGCAAATTACTGGGTTTAAATACATTGAAAAAACTGATAAAAGTATGATATTCCAGTACCGAGAGTTTAAAGTTATATTAGGAAAGGATGTGAGTGCCGAACCTATTGGACCCGTTCTATTCAACCAATGGATCGCCTCATATATTTCGTACTCAGTTCACCAAATTGAGACTAAGTCTATCGTAGAATCAAGTCAAGCCATTAAACAAACAATTGATAGGTTTCTCAAGCTTGACAAACAGATTTTCAAGATATCTATCAAGTTCCCCTTGAACAAGCTTGAAAGTGGAGATAATAAAGTATCATTTAAAGTTAATTTCTTCAAATACAATGAGTTCAAAGTCAATTTAACATTCACAACAGACACAGAACAGATCTTAAAGGATACTAAATTCAGTGTGACCTGTGAAGTATTGAAGAGTGTCAAGGGTATGGAACCCAAAGAGATTGTTAATCAATTGATTAGTGAGTGTCATGTCACAAACGAGATATTAACAAATGTGATTATATAGTGTAAATTAGTTTTGTGTATAATAAGGACAAAGATGAACTGGATACAAACGGTGGATCAGCTCTTACTTGTTAACTACGAGTTCGATATTTGTGATGTTGATGATGATTCAATTGTGTTAATGTATAAAGGGGCGATCATCACCATTACGGTACCTGGGACCATTCGATTCCCTGAACAGCAGTGCTGTAACTTCGTATGGCTCAACCAGTATATCCCCAGATTGGCCGGTCTATTTGACGAGTCTTCGTTGTACCAAAGAGTATGCTGGTTCTTTAACATAATTGATAGAGTTCAAGATATTGACCAGCAGCTATTTAAATTAGGGCCAGAATACGCAATCGAGGAGATTTCAGGCCCCTACATTGGCTTCTCGTTGACGTACACCAATGATACCACTCAGGTCGTCGTTATTACTAGTTGCACTTACGAACAGTTCCTTTGTAGTTGTGAATTCATCGCTAGTTTCGTTACGTTAAAAGGTACAGAAAATCCAGTAACCTACCGCCGAATCGTGCGAGAAGTGTCAAGTAGCACCATGATCCTACGAGTCGATCCTGATCACACCTATTGTGACGGTCAGAACAGTTACCACAACCAACTCCTACGAGTAATTGATCAACAACTTGACAGTGTACTTGACGTGTCCCAACACATTGTTGCGAACAAATTGTCGAAATAATTTTTCACCTCACTATGACTGCACCACCAGTGGATATATCATATTATATCAGTAAACAAGAGCTTGAATCACTTGGGAGCTTGGATGTCCCCTTGGGGAATGGGGAGATTGTCTCGATTAACTTAGTGGAAGAGTTACCAGACGATCCAAATGAATTGATTGGATTCTTGGAGACTGAGAACTGTCCATCGAAGTATTGGATAAGTGTAGCTCAAGGGTATGCCAATGTGAATAAGTTAGACGAGAGTCTCATGGTGATTGAACAAGCTATCGTCAAGTTCTCTCCCAAAGACAGCAAACCGTTGATTCACTTCAAACTTTGGTTATATTTTAAATTCATTCATATTGGTGTAAATAAAAATAACTATCTCAGTAAATTAGATGAAGAAATTACTGATATAATGTATGAAGAGGATGATAATCTGGTGTCCTTATTGAGCTTAAAGGCAGTTTATTCATTATTAAAGAACAAAGATGTTGATGCATTAAGATACTTTGATAGATTATTAAGTATTAACGAAATGAATTGTTTTGCATTATTAGGTAGAGCACAAATATTGTTAAGAAAAGGTGCTAACTATAGTACTGCATTGAAACTATACCAGCAAGTATTGGTTATAAATCCTATCATGAAACCTGATCCAAGAATAGGTATTGGATTATGTTTCTGGCATTTAAAAGATTATAAGATGGCATTATCAAGTTGGAATAGATGTCTTGAATTAGACCCAGATAACGATAAAGCTAAGATTTTGGTTAACTTATACAACTTTAACAATACATTCAATAACTCATTGGGTGATGATGAGTTTATACTTAATTACACTCTGTGTCTTGAACACTTGAATGAAAACCTTAAATTATCAACTCAAAAGGATCCTATTAATCTCCTTGTATTAGCATCATACTACTTTTCTAAGCAGAACTACAACTTGGTAGAGAAGATCGTTAATAAGATAATTGGTGATATAAGTAGTGAATCAGCAGCTACTGGGAATACTAATTTCTCCAAGTATCAGTTTAATTTATTATCACAAAGTTCCTATTGGTTAGGAAGATGCTACTTTAACCAAGCTGATTTCACGCAAGCTCAAAGATGTTTCCATGAATCAATCAAGTTTGATGAAGATAACTTTGCTAGTAGATTAGGGTTAGGATTATCACAACTAAGTCGTAACTTGAACCAAGAAGCTATGATAACTTTTGAGCAATTATATAAATTGGACTCCAAGAACTTGGAAGTTAATTACTGTCTTGGGTTCTTGAACTCACAATCTAAATCAAGAAGACGTAATGATTTAGCTATTCAATTCTTGGAAAGGTACATTAACTTGAGTAATAATCGTGGTATCAGTAGTGAAGGGTCTAATGATCACGAATCACTTATATCCAACAAAGAACCAATCAACTTGAATGCATACTTACTTTTGAGTAAATTATATGAGAATAAAGATATTAACCAATCATTGAATTTCCTTAATAAAGCAGTTGAAAGTAGAACTCAAATCGATAAAGAGGTGCCACTTGAAATCTATAATAACATTGGGGTGTTCAACTTCATAAAGAACAACTATGAAGCTGCTAATACTAACTTCCAAATGGCATTAGATGGATTATCTAAATTATCCAATGGCCAATTGAAAGGGGACTTACAAATCACTTTAAACTATAACTTAGCCAGATCAAAAGAATACAATAGTCAAGAAGAGTCCATTGAACTCTACAAGAGTGTGTTAGATAGCTGTCCTAACTACTTTTCAGCCAAATTAAGATTATTATTTTTAAATTTAGTTAGTGGAAAAGTAGATAAACAAGAGATCAAGCAAGAGATTGAAGAATTATTAGCGTCACAAGCGTCGTACTTGGAAATAAGATCTTTCTACGGATGGTTTGTCAAGACATTTGGTAAATCCATTGGAGTTAAACCAGATGCTGATACGAATCATCAAAAGGAAACATTAGTAAAATATGATTCACATGATTGTTATGCATTAGTATCATTAGCCAATATCTATTGTGTTATGGCTAGAGAAGCTAAAGGTTCGAGTAATGATGATAAAAGAAAGAAATATTACATTAGAGCCATTGAATTATTTGCTAAAGTATTATCAACAGATACTAAGAATGTTTATGCAGCACAAGGATTAGCAATTGTATATATTGAAAACAAGGAATTGAATAGAGGGTTAGATATATTAAGAAAGATTAGAGATTCATTGAGTGATATCTCAGTTTACTTAAATTTGGGACATGTATTATTAGATTTGAAACAATACAATAAAGCTATTGAAAATTATGAAGTTGCATTAAGTAAGTTTACTAATGGGAAAGATACGAATATTTTAGCTTTCTTAAGTAAGAGTTGGTTATTAAGAGGTAATCACGAAAAGAACTTGAATTATATTTTGAAAGGGTTAGAGTACTCAAGACAAGCATTGGAAAATTGCAGTACATCACAAAAGAAGAACATGATGTTTAATATTTCATTCGTTGAGTACCAATTAGCAGATTTTGTTATTAAACTCCCAGTTCAAGAGAGAAGAGTTGACGGTATTGAAGATACTATTAAGTCTTTAACTGAAGGTATTAGTATACTCAATGAATTATCAGAATCTAAAGAAGAGAAGGGATTGCCATACTCTAAAGCAGATTTGAAATCTAGAGCTAACCTTGGTAATACTTTATTAAACAGGTTAAATAATGTATTGGAGGAAACTAAAGACTATAATTCTAAGGTAACTGAAAAATTACAAGAAGCTCAAAAGGTCAGGGAAGATGAAATTAAAGAAAGATTACGAAAGGAAGAAGAGAAACAATTACAATTACAACTTTTGGAACAAGAAAAAGAGCGTGAG
This sequence comes from Yamadazyma pseudoaaseri, assembly GCA_030674785.1. Lineage (NCBI taxonomy): Eukaryota > Fungi > Ascomycota > Pichiomycetes > Serinales > Debaryomycetaceae > Yamadazyma > Yamadazyma pseudoaaseri. Next base: position 58,002 of record JAKUBW010000017.1, on the reverse strand, counting down.
AGAGAGAAATTACAAGAACAAGCTAAGATTTGGGCAGAAGAGAGTAGAGTAGTTGATGAAGAAGACAATGATGATCAATTATTCAATGAAGAAAGCGAAAAGAAAGAGAAGAAGACTAAGGGAAAGAAGGGTAAAAAAGGTAAAAAGAAGAAGGATTTTGTTAATGACAGTGAAGAATCACATACTGACGTCTCAGAACCTGAACCTGAACCTGAAGTTAGTGGTGATGAAACAGAGACTAAGAAGAGAAAGAAGAATGTAATAGAAGATGACGACGATGAAGAAGTTGAAATGAAGAAGAAGAAAGTCAAATCGGAAGAAAGAATAGAAGACAGTGATGAGGGATTGAGCGGAGATGATGGATTATTCTAATCACTTGTGTATTTTATATTACTTAATGTATAACTATCATAATTCATGCATTTAACCAATCACGTAGATTACGGTTGGATTCAATTGTTTTCCGGTAAAGTTTCTTCTCAAACTCATCTAACGACAAGATGAAGTTATTGGTAATCTGTTTTGTGGTATTACTGGCGAAATTATTGATTTCAAATGATCTATCTTTACATAGTTTCTTTATGATATCTGCAAGTTCTTCATCGTTGAACATACTACACCACTTCTCTGCTAACTTATAGTAATTTGGTACAATGGAGTGAAGGTCTATACTTTTGGCATCTGACTTTATGGCGCTCCTCACAGTACTAGAAAGACACTCAGGCGTTAACAAATCGATAAATGCTTCATCTTCATTGATTGTTGTCACGGCTAACACGCTCGCGAGCCAAAGAGGTAAATCAACTTTTGTATTCTGTTCGATTGGTTTCCCTGGTTGGTTATCCAAATGTCCTATGCCTGGTACCGTAAGATTGAACCGTGTAGGAACTTTCTCTGCGCTAGCGAGTATATCATCGAGATCAAAGTAATCAGGACCCATAATCAATAATAAATATTGGTTCGCGTTGTGAAAATCTCATCTCATATAATGCCAGTGAAGACAATACAGCACCACGAAGATGATGATTATGGCTTCGATGCCGATGCAAGGATTAACTATGACGATGCCATAAACTACTGGAGTTCAGTTCCAGCTAGTGTTAATGGAGTTTTAGGTGGTTATGGTGAACAAACTGCTGTACCTAAAGCAGATATCATTGGATCTCAAACTTTTATTAGAAAACTATTAAGTAGAATGCCAGTAGTTGAAGGAAGTAAGAAGCTCACTATTGAAATGGGTGCAGGTATTGGAAGAGTCACTCGTGATTTTTTATGGAAAATTAGTGATGAATGTGATTTACTTGAACCAGTAAAACCATTTTTAGATCAAATGCAAAATGAGCTTAAAGACGTTCAAGCAAGAGGTAAACTAGGGGAAATTTATCCAGTTGGAATGCAAGATTGGGATGTACCTGAACATAGAAGGGGTCAATACTGGTTAATTTGGTGTCAATGGTGTGTAGGTCAGTTACCAGATGATGAACTAGTTAAATTTTGGATCAAATGTAAAGAGAATTTAATGGAAAATGGTACTATAATTGTTAAAGAAAATATTTCAACAATTGATGATATCTTTGATGAAGATGATTCAAGTGTTACCAGAACTGATGAAAAATTCAGACAATTATTCATCAAGGCAGGATTAAAATTAATTGCAAGTGATGTTCAAAAGGGATTACCAAAAGAATTATTCCCCGTTAGGATGTACTGTTTAAAACCCATGAATTAATGTGAATAAATTGTGTAATGTAGATATATGATAGATCTAAACTGTTTGATCACCAGGATCAATAAGTAGTTGGTATAGTTAGAAATACAAAATAATTAGAATATAAAAGAGTGTTGATTAACTTGGTCTTGTCTTCGAAGGCTCAAATGGGAAAGTTAAAGCTAAAAGACCATTAACAGCCATTAAGGCACCACAAACATATAATGGAGCAGGAGTACTTGTATCAGAATAGTAAGCAATAATTGGAGATATAATCTGACCAAAACGAGTAATCATAATACAACAAGCATTACCGGTACCTCTTGCAGCAGCAGGCATAATTTCTGGTGAATAAGCGTAGAGACAACCAAAATAAATATATAAACCAGCATAAGCAGCAGAAGATAATCCAACATTTGCTGCATGAGTTCTGACCCCTGTGTAACCAAAGAATAAAGCAGCACCAACGAATCCACCAATTGCTAAAACACCACGTCTACCTAAAATTGGGAAAAAATATAATAAAGCACCAGCAATAATTGGACCACCAATTGAAGAAACATTACTAATAACATTATCCCTGTAAACCCCATAAGTTGTTTGAGCAGAAATATTTTCACCTCTCGTTGCTAAATATTCTGGTAAGAAAGCATAATAAATTGGGTATAAAATACCTAAAAGTAACCATGAAAGGAATAAAGTTAAAGTACTTCTAGTCATTTTCTTAGTTTCAAATAATGTAGCTAAATGTCTTTTAACTAATTTTGCAACTCCAATAACTGAACTACTTTCTTGTAAATTATGATTACTAGTAATTTCACCACAATTTTGTAACGATTCAATTGTTAAAGAACATTTCCTATTATATTTTGTAGCAATTTCTTGTAATAATTCAACGGCTTCTTCATCACGTTTATTTGCCACTAAAAATTTTGGACTTTCTTTTAATCTAACAACGGTAACACGAAGAACAGCTAAAACTAAAACGATTGCTCCATTAACATAATAAGTATATCTCCAACCTCTATTATCAGCACTATCACAATGAGCAGGATCTGGACCTTCACAAGAATTATTTGGTAAGAAAGCCCATGCAATAAGTACAGCAACAGTTTGACCTACCCCCCAAAAGAAGGCGAAAAATGTTAATAACCATTGATATTTAAATGGTAAGACTAAAAAAGTTAGTAATTGAATAAAATACTCCCCACTTGTTGCAATATACCAAAAATTGCAGCGCAAATTTTTGTAGTGTATGAACAAGGGTAAGTTGATAAAAATAACATACATTCTAAGAAGACACAGGTATCAAGTACTAAATTACCACCAAAAGCGAATGAACATAAAGCAACAAATAAACAGTAAGTTGCTAAACTACTCATTGCACCAGTAATAATTGTAAAAATACCTGACAAGAATAAACTACAATTGAAAGCAGTTCTTCTACCAATTATATCAGCTCCATAACCCCAAAAGCAAGCACCGACTATACCACCAATAACTAAAGCTTCATTACTTATTGGGAATTTTTGACCAAATTGATAATTAATAAATTGTCTTACAGAACTTTCAATTAAAAGTAATTGAGAGTCAGTTGCGTAACCCATACCATTAAGGAAGAATAATTTTAAATGATATGGAGTAAAACCAATTTCATCAATTGCATTATTGATTAATTTTAATTTCTTATTTAAAGCAGTATCTTCACTTTCATAATCAATTAAATCACTTGTTGATGATAATGAAGAAGCACTTCTAATAGATTCTTGTGGATCTTTTTCAACATCAACCATTTTAAGCAATAATTTAATAAATTAAAATTTTTGGGAAAATAGTGTATTTATGTATGAGATGCCTTGGGGTTTGCATAATGCAACTCGGCCAAAGCCAATAATTATCTTGGGAGAAATTTTAAAAGTAGTGTAGCATGGTTAAAACTGCTGTGAACAAAATTGCTTATAAAGGATAAATTAAAAGGATCCACAGTTACGAGATAAGCTTAAAAGTTTTTTTTTTATCTAACAATATTAGTATCAATTTATAGGGATAAATTATATCAATTTAGTGAAGTTAAAGATTGTAACTATGACCATTTTAGTTATAATATACGGATTATTTTGGTCTGGGGAAAAAGAAATAGAGCTCCTGTACACACTTGGACGGTGGACCAAATTTACGTCATACCCACCCACCAGGTTTTCTTCTCGCATGTGACCCGAGATTTAATTACTGTGGCAATATAATATTCTAGAATTATGTTATGAGCAACCATTAGTTTATTTTATTGTCCTATTAAACTCGATAGATGCTTGATCTTTAACGGGATAACTTTATTTTGTTGTTGTTATGTTTTATGGCTTATCTTATCATTGCTTCGCATTTCCTATAGTAGTTATTATATCCATGTATTAAGATAAGAATTTACCAAAAACGGATGATTAGTCGTATGTACTTATGAAAACGGATAGGGTTTAAGGTTAAACTAAGGCTTAAAATTAGTGTTTTGTTATTGGCTAGTAAGCGACCTTAATTGACTCTCACCTGACTCGTAAATAATTTGTAAAAATCACTATAATGACTGGAATAAGCACCAATCTAATTCACAATGAATCTGACGTCAAAGATGTAATCCCCCCCATCAATGTTTCTACAACTTATAAATATCCCGAGGATCCTAAAGAATATATCAAAGATGCCGATAGAGATTCTAAAACGTTATTCCACGATGGACCCATGTACTATTCAAGATTGACTCATGCTAATAGTGAATTAGCGGAGAAAGCACTTGCAAAAATCTTAGAAGGTCATGTAGTGGTATATAACTCTGGTTTATCTGCATTCTTTGCTGCTTTAACTCACATAAACCCTAAACGCCTTATAATTGGTCAAGCATACCATGGGTGCCACGGAATTACCAGAATCTTTAAAAGACTTAATGGCTTAGAGATCTTATCAATTGATGAGTTATCTAACTTTGATAAACTTGAACCTGGTGATTTAGTTCATTTAGAGACTCCTGTTAACCCCCATGGTACTAATTTCGATATTCAATTTTATGCAGATTTAGCTCATAAAAAGGGTGCATTATTCATGGTTGATTCAACATTTGCTCCTCCCCCTTTACAACAACCTTTTAACCATGGTGCCGATTTTATTATGCATTCAGCTACTAAGTACTTTGGTGGTCATTCTGACTTACTTGCAGGTGTTTTAGTGACAAAATCAAAAGATATTTGGTACAAATTATTAGAGGATAGAATTTTTTTAGGCACAAACATTGGTAACTTAGAGGCTTCATTATTAGTTAGGAGTTTAAAGACCTACGAGTTAAGAATCTTGAGACAAAGTGAAAATGCCACTAAATTAGTCAAATTTTTGGTGGATAATAAGCATAAGTTTAAGGGGTTGAATGAGGTTTTCCATGGATCAGTTCAACCTAATCAAATTACCTCCCAGATCACTCAGCACTCACCTACATTCTCTATAACCATGAAAACAGAAGAATTAGCAAGAAATTTACCTTCAAAACTCCAATACTTTATTCATGCTACTTCATTAGGTGGCGTGGAGAGTTTAATTGAGTGGAGAGCTATATCAGATGCAACTATTGATCCAACATTATTGAGAGTAAGTGTAGGAGTTGAAAATATTGAGGATTTGGTTAGTGACTTCAATCAAGCACTTTCTTGATCAAATGCATTATATTCGTAAATCGTTAATTATATAACATTGATGATATTAAATCGATATCAAGACGTTTGGTGATATCCAGCTCTAAACATCCTTTAATTAACTTTTCAATTAATTCATTATCTTTCACAATTTTTTGTAATTCTGGTTTATTATACTTTCCTTTAATGATCATTGCTCTTAATCTTGGTTCGTAAAAATGTTGAAATGGTAATTTACCCATAATCATCGTATAAATGAGGATACCGAATGCCCAAATATCGGCCGATGGTCCTAATGGTGGTGGATTTGGTAATAATAATTCAGGTGATGCATATGGTAATGATCCTATATGGCTATCAGGTAAATCCATATCGACTTGACTTTGTCGCTTAAGCTCTTTAGCTTTTAAATCACTAATATATTGTTTAATACTTTCAATACTGTTCAGAGCTACTGGTGTTAACTCATTATATCTTCCGAATTTAGTTGGTGATGATGATCGTGACATTGATTTAACACTTGAATATCGTGACCTTGATCTCTCTCCTATAATTGGTCTCTCAGAGAAATGTGGTCTTTCTCCTGGATGCTGTGGTGACACTGATCTTTCAATTTGAAGATCGTTGAGTAAAAGTCGACTGTGGAGGCTTTCCTCTCCTCGATATGGTTTTCTCACTTCACTCATACTACTCTTAGATCTTACCTCTGTTTTATTCTTGTAGTACCTTGACATACCAAAATCACATAACACCATCCTCCATTTATCAATCACATCATTCGTTTTATCAATTAATACATTTTCAAGTTTTATATCTCCATGAACAATCCCGTTATCATGAAGATACTTAATTCCACTGGTAATTTGTTTAGTAAAAATTATTACAAGTTCAATCCTTCTTTTTGGTGGTACCGTTGGTGTTTGGGTTTTGAAGGTAGTGCTTATATCGTTTTGAATAGTTTCCATCGTTTCCTCTGGTTTGAATGATAGTATTGAGTCAGAAGATTTGTTAGTGTCAATTGGTTGATTTACTATCCCCCATTTAGATACTAAATCAAATAACGTACCACCATTTATACGAGGCATTAAACAAAAGATAGAATCTTCTGTCTCCAAGTACTTTATCAATTGTAGAATATTTGGGTGATGGAGTTGCTCCCAAATGAAAACTTCCCTCTTGAAAATGCTCAATATGTTTGATTTCTTATTACTGACAATTTTCATAGCTAAAACATTCAGTTTATTACTATCGTCAAAACATTCCCTGATAGTACCCCAAGCACCAAACCCTATGACCTTGCCTAAAGTAAAGTCCATTACTTTAGCGCCTTTTTCATCAACATTCATTGGAACTAATTTCTTCAAATCTGTAGTTGAAGAAAGCAACCTACCGGCAAGGGTTTTCTTACCAAAGTAGTTTTTCATGTAAATGGAGAATTGGGAATAGTCAATTGAGTCATTAATTGACTTCACGAGTTTCTTCCTTTGTGAATATGGTAATTCATTAAAGTTGGATGGTAAACTATCAAGGATAACATCGAAATCTGATTGATTAGTTTTGATTCTCTTTAAGGGAGCTGTTTCAAATGATTGTTTCAAAATATTCTTAGGCGATACACGTGCATGTAAATCTTCCAAGTCCAAGAATGATGTGGTACTATTGGTTCGTGATATATCAGGAGTATCACTCCACTGGTACACCATCTCACTAAAATTTAAACCAGGGATATATTCATCCTCAATTCCAAACGGTCTACCATGAGATCGACTATATATCTTAGATACTCCGCTTACAGACTCTTCAGCTTCTTGAAATGTCCTTTTAGGTCTAAAAAATTCATCATCATAGAGTCTGTGACCGGTCTCCTCATCGAAATTATTAACTTCAGTTTCTGAGTAAGTTCTAAGCAATTTAGGTTCTTGATACTCGAACCCGTCCACTGGATCTTTTGCTTCCTCCATGTGATACTTAGTACTACTTAAGTCTACTACAGACACATTTGGTTTAGACTTTAATGGGATCTCCATGTCATCGAAAAATTACCTTTGTGCGAGTCATCTACAAATACTATAATTGTTGTATTAATATTTACTGTTTTGACATGATCAATGGGTTCAAAAAAGCATCTGAGAGTAACTCAATTGCATCGGGTCTATTCTCGTATTCTAATTCAAATGTTTTAGTTAAAAAATCTTTAGCTTCAATGGTACACCATTCAGGTATTGTAGGGCTGATGTGAGTACCAATTTTAAATATTGCTTGCATTTGACTAAAGTTAGGGAATGGATGTTTACCGGTAAACATTTCAACGATTAAACAACCTACAGACCAAATATCAGCCTTTTTCGTATATGCTGTTTGCTTAACCACTTCTGGTGCCATCCAGTATACTGAACCTTGTAATGAAGCTCTACGGCTTGTCTTCTTTTCCGCTTCAGTTTCTCCCTCTGGTTTACTGGAGAGTTTCTTACTTATCCCGAAATCACTGATTTTTACAGTTCCCTTGATATCAATTAAGATATTAGCTCCTTTTATATCTCGGTGAATAATATCCTCTCCGTGTAAATAAGATAATCCAATTAAAACTTGTCTAATGAAGTTTCTGATTAATGGTTCTTCAAATGGTCCATACGAGGTTAACATACTTTGAACTGACCCTCCTGGGACATACTCAAGAAAGATATTAAGATGATCTTCATTTATGGATGACCCTAAGTACCTAACGATATTCTCATGATTTAAGTTCTTTAATAACAGCATTTCATGATGGAGAGCATCTACCATAGATTTCTGCAGTTCAGATTGTGAATTAGCTAACGATACTTGTTTTACAGCCATTAATTCTCCTGTAAATGGTGACATTCCAAGGTAAACAGTACCAAAACTACCTGCACCTATTCTAGCACCTTTAAGCCAATTAGCAGGTCCATCTTGGTCAACAAATGGACTTGGTTCAAAATCTCCGTACTCTCCTATTAAGTCATCATCATATCCATCATCATCTTCGTCATCTGACTCAACATTGAGTAATTCAATTCGAGAATATCGATTGTTCTCGCTAGATTGATTAAGGAAACTAGCTGCAATGGATATTCTAGGGTTTGGTTTAGGATATGAACCGGCCGATCCTATTGATCTTAATTCTGCGTATGGTGATTGACTGCCAGATACTGGTGGTACCACATTAGCTCCATCAGATCCAATAGATGGTTTACTGAATATAGATTGATTGTCTGCTGGTTGATTCACTGCCTCATCGATTGCATTAACATGGTTCATCATTACATCACCAATCGTTTTATTAATTGGTATCCTTCCTTGATTAAGGTTATACTCACTTGAGTTCATCAGGGCTGGCTTAACGGTACTATTACTAAACAAAGAAAATCTCTTGTTGCTTATTGAGTTCACTGAAAGAGTACTGGCTAATCCGAGTCCATTAGTAGGTAAATTAAACCTCTTGGATAACCTTACACTATACCGAACGCTATTTCTAACACTTTGTTCTAATTCCTTCTGGTGAGCTTCAGGGAAATACTCTGCTAAGTTAGACGAAATTAATTCACTGGGAGGCCTCTGTCCAAAGAATTGTCTCATGGTTGTCATATTCTTCTGTTCAGTTATATGGTACTGACTCATACTCTTAGTCTTATTAAACTTCTCATATTTACTCTTTATCTTATTGCTTACTTCAATAGCTGTCTCTGTAGGGTACTGGCCCTTTTCACAGAGCATTATTCTGTGCTTTTCTAGACGTTCAGGTGAATAACAAATTGTAACTAGTTCTACATCAAATAGTAAATTGACTCCATCGTCATTTTGAATATACGTGTCGTAAGAGTTTTCTTGTTGTTTGATCCCCAACTTCCTCAACACTTTCCTCTTTATGGACTGGGCATTGAAACAGCCGGTGACATTGACTTTCTTTAATGAGCCATCAGCTAAAATGAACGTAATATTCTTATTTGAATTTCTGGGTTCACCTCCATTTAAATTAAGAGTACCTTGTTGGGGGTTTTGGTTGACTACTTCATTCTGAACAATGGTGGCGTCTCCATACAGGGGGATGTTCGATACGGTTAAAGTATTTGATGCAGATGAAGGCGAAACGATGTTTTGCTGTAATGATAATGCCAGGTATAATTCGTCAATTGATACGAGCTTTTTTAGTTGCTCTGATTTTAAGTGAGATATAGCTATTTCAAGCTTCAACCTATCACCTACTTTATTCACGCCTAACTCTTTCAAGGCATTAGTATCAAGTTCAGGTAAAAGATCGTAAGTAATACCTTGCTCAATAAACTTATTATAATAATGTTGACAATTTGATTTTGTAAGCCATTGCTTTAACTCTTTTGTTTCATTAACTGGCAGTGATTCTATATTACCACTCTGTGGTGTTAAAGGGCTCAAGATCTCGGAACTCTTCCTATTCATCACTAACGGATCGGACATTATATGTGACAATAGTTATCTTGAGATTCAGTTTCTTGCTCGAAGCCTTACATTTTATATACAAACTATGAAATTAAAAATTTACCACATTTCCACCTGTAACTAAAATTTGTTCATGAACTTTTGATTCAGGGCTTGATTCTAAACGTTTCCAAGTTTTAATTTCTCCCTTTGATGTGTCAAGTTCAAATATTCTTAACCTTCTTATATAACCACCATATCCACCGTAACCACCTTCACCACTGCCTCCTCCATAACATAACCACATTTTATTAGCATCCGCATCATTTACATCGAGACTATCTTGAAGACAGTAATCATTACAGTGATCATGTCCTACACTAATAGCTTTAACTCCTAAATCTGCAAATCTTCTTCTAGCTCCTGTATTGTACCTGGGGGCTGTAATACCCTCTCTTTTGTCTCCAATATATGGTTGGTTTAAATTACGATACTCAGGAAGTGGGATATGGAAAAATGCCATAGATAAGTGCGTCTTGGAGAATGATTCAATCGATTTCTTGTATGATGCATACTCTCTTTCAACGAATGTAAGTTGCGATTCTTTGATCCAATCGTATCCGGGATTAACTTTAGGATTTGGGGAATATTTATGGGAATCTAAAAAGTAAAGTAATATAGCAGAATTCTTGGTAGAATGTGCATGAATGTTAACAATATAGTTCCCTACTCCATCGATTTCTTCTGGTCCATTCACCGCTAAACTATATGGTAAGTTCGAAAGAAGTGACATCATTTGGTTTCTAGTCATTGATCCTTCGTCATCGTGATTACCTAAAGTAGCTGCAAATGGTATCTTCCGTTTGATAAATGGATAAACTGCTTTAAAAAGTGCTGTTTCACTGTCTGGTGCTTCGTCACCAAATATTTGATCTCCTGTTAAAACTACTAAATCGGGCTTCTCATAGTCTAATACTTTCTCTAAGAATTCTAACGTTCTAGGATCAGCTAAACATCCTTTAGATGTTTCTTTAGGTGCTGGATCTCTGCATTTCCCCTGTCCGGTGGAGAAATGTAAGTCTGCTACTTGCAAGATTTTGAGTTTACCGTCTTTACTTACCTTTAAATCGGTTGAATATTCCTCTTTATAGTCTATTTTTGGCCCTCTTCTAAAGCTCAAGAATGCTTCCATTGCACCAGCATCTTTAATAGATGGTTTCACATAGTTCCAATTTGGTCTTGGTTCAACACTATCTTTACCGAATAATAAATCAATAGCTGTCAACCCCTTTTTGGTAGTGTATGGTTGATACTTGACCCAGATTCCATGTGATTTGTATTTCCAGCCAAGTTCTGTTAACTGGTCATCGGTTGGAATCTCAAAATGCATTTTTAACGCATTTAATTCAGTTTCAACAATTCTTTTACGGAACTTTGGAGCGTCTACATCAAACTCTGCTGGCTCTTTAGCTTTTTCTTCGTTTTCGGGTTCCTTTGCAGGTTCAGGGTCTTCGTCCCCTAGCTCTTTGTTCTCTTCTTTTTCTGCTTTTTCTTTTTCTGCTTCTTTTGCCTTCTCTGCTTCTTTTGCCTTCTCTGCTTCTTTTGCCTTCTCTGCTTCTTTTGCCTTCTCTGCTTCTTTTGCCTTTTCGGCATCTTCTGCATCTATCTTATCCTGCATTTCTTTGTTTCCTGTACTAGCTTTAATATTTTCACTACCTTCTTTATATAATTCACCTTTAACTCCGTGACTCAGGTACAATTCGTGATCTTCGTCGTCAAACACATCATTACTTCTGAATTCGTGTAAGATTTTCAAAGGAATCTTTTTCTTGTTACCAGGAATCTTAGAATCCGAGTCTTGGTACACAGCTATATCAGTGATCACTTTATCATCAGATAATCCAGACTCCTTTGGTTTCTTGAATGCTTCATCTTTTATAATCTTGTAACTGAAAAATTGTTTATTAAGTAAGCCAGAACCCAAACTCAAATCTTTATCGACTTTTATCCAACCACCGTACGCATCCAAATTCCCATAAAGACCTTCGTGACTACTTGGAACTCCACAATTAACGTTATTACTATTTAATTTAAAGCAATTACTAATTTGAAAATCAATCACGTACAGACCAGAAGGAGGCTGAAAAAACGCAGGAGTGATATCATACGGTATATATGAATTGATGTTAATATAGTCATGTTTATTAGCTACAAGTAACAATGTACTAGTTAATACAAAGAATGCAAATGCATAACCTATAGCCCTAAACAATCTCTTTGAAAGACTAATCATAGTTGATTATTCGCGGATCGATAAACAAGTTATATACCATATTCATTACTCTACATAGCTAATTATTATCTCTTGAAGCTTCTCTTGCCTTTGCTTCATCGGTTAAACCAGGGAAATTCCCATCAATCTTGGGTTTATGTTTACTTGGATCTAATACTACTGCATGTGGTTTATTAATTTTATTAAATGGAACCCTTTTATCACCTAATTTAACATAAAGATCATCTTTATTAACATCTTTTAATGAATTATGATCAATATTTGCTGGATCTGTATCTTTTAATGGTTTATCAGACATGTTTGACTGATTTAAAAAATGCGGCAATTGCAGGGTTTATATATTGGTCATCCATTGCTATACTATATAAATTGGTTATAACACGTTGATTATGGAGTGTCTGCGATACCACCAGTTGATGCATTAATACCAACTTCTGGGATCATCTTTGTTGTCATACTTGTAGAGTAAAGTGTAGTAAGCATAACAATGAAGTGTAAGGCAAGACAGTAAAATAAGAACAACATTCTTGTAGTACGTGTAGCTAAAACTGCTCTAGTAATGCTAATATAAATCCGATCAAATGGTGATAATCGTGATGAAATTCTTTCTTGTTCTCTTATTCTGAATTGCTCGATTGGGTGTAATTTAGATTCGTAGCTGTTCTTGTATGAATTACTCTCTAAATCAATGTTAGCTTTTGGTTGTAATTGATTCCTTTGTTTGGTATTACTTGCTAAATATCTAGTTCTTTCATACAACTCTTCATTGTCTTGTTTTAGTCGATTAATGGTTCGCTTAAGCTCATTTATTGTATTGTATTGTTTTTTTAACTCATTATCTAACTCGTTAGATCTGTCTCTGAATCGATCCCTTTGATTGGTGATAATTGGTAAGATTGAACTTGTATCTTCTTCACCGCCAATTGGTTTTCGAATACTGCTGATTAAACTGGCATTGTCGTTAAAAGTATTCATGCTATCGAACTTTGAAAGGTCATCTTCTAACTTCTGATTGAGTTTCTTAAGCTTTTCAATCTCTTGTGTTGATGAGCTAACGCCACTTTCAAGTTGATTAATTTTAGCTACTAGTGATTCGTGTTCACTTCTATATGTGGTGAGTTCATTGTTCAATGCTTTGTTCTTTTGAATCAATAATGTATCAACTTTATTCTTAGTTTTATCGCTTAAATCATTTCCTTCTTCTTCTTCAAACTCGTCACTCACTCCATCGAACTCAATTTGTCTCAAGAATTGTAACTCGGTCTTTATTTCTTCATAGTCCTTTACTTTAGCTAATTTGACCTTCAATGTCGAAACTTCTTGCTTTAATTGGTTCACTTCTTTATTTAATCCATCAATTGTCTTATTATTAGATTCTGTCAAGTTTTTAATTGACTTTCTTGATTGTTCAAGTTCTGCAATCAATAACACATTCTCACTCTCTAATTCACCAATCTTTCTGTTAAACTCTTCCTTGATGTTTTCTGCTTGTAAGTTATTCTTCAGCACCGTTAATTCACGCCTTAACTCTTCGTTTCTCCTTTCAACTTCGAGTAACCTTTGCTTGGAGAATTCAGCATCTCTTGAAACAATCTCTAATTCAGCTAATGCTGTTAAATTATCATTTTCTCCGGTATCCTTACGATGATTTAATTGTAAAGCGGTAACTTCATTAGATGTTTTCAACTCTTCAATGGTATTCTTGTAATCATTCAATTGTTTTTGAAGTAACTTCTCTTTCTCTGCCCAATTAGTCTCTTTTTCATCGATTAGTGCTTTAAATTCATCTTCTTTAGCCTTTATTTTACTACTTAAAGTTTCAGCAGACTTTTGCTCTGTACGAACCAATCTTTGTTTTAATTGATTGTAATCAGCTTTTTTACTCAATTCTTCGTTCAATTTATTAATTTCTTGTTTTAAACTTGCAACTTGTCCCGTTTCCATAACACTATCTAAACTTATCTCTAATAATGGTTTTGGATCTGGTGCTTCAGCGATTGATCGATAAAAATCAAAGAAATATCCTTCAATTTTCTTCAGTTTATTAGTCAATGTATCGATCTCATTCTGATACAACTTCAAAAGGCTTTTAAATTGTTCTAATTTTTCATTGTCAGGTAATTTCTTAAACTCCTTGGTTTTGGTAGCTAAATTTTTTCTACTCAAAAGAGACAATTTTTGATCTTCCTTTATTTCAATCCCTTGCTCATCGAGTTGTTTTTGAACATCAGGTAGGTTTAATTGAGTCCAAAACTTTAATGCACTATTAAAGGCATTCGGTTTTGATTCTTCCACTTGGCTAGTATCTTCACTCATATCCGTTTTTAATGTTTCGCGTTAACTATAATTAGAGATTTAATCACCTAAATTACATGCATTAATTATACAACTAAATGAAAGTTTCATATGGAACTGGAGCTAAAGTTTGTGGAACGTTACCTTCAGTTGAAACAACTCTGGCATCTCTTGGTTTAGCTGGTTGTCTTTTTAAGAAAACTTGTTCACCTTTGGCTTTAGCTTCTCTCTTTAAAGCAGCGTTAGCTTTAACTCTGTTTAAAAATTCTTGACGACAAGCAGAGTGTTTAATATGTTCAACTCTGATGTTAACTCTTTTTTCAATATATCTGTAACCAACAACTTTGTTAATGATAACACCAACAGATGATTTAGTGACATTGAAAATAATACCAGTTTTACCATGGTAAAATTTGTGTGGCATACCTTTTTGAACAGCACCATTAACTTTAATATCAACAATATCACCAACTTTGTAAGTCTTTAAGTAGGTGGATAATGCAATAGTACCATGTTTTTTGAAATCACGTTGGAATGCGTAACGAGTACGAGATCTGTAACCGTGACTAGATTTGTTAGTATAAGTTTTAGTTTGGAGATAGTCATTTGATTAACTTTACCGATCCTATTGGCCACGATTTGCATCATTACTTCTTCTTCTGTGTATATGGTTTTCCTCTTTATGTATCCCATTCAATCGGCAGATTTCTTATGTCAACTCGACACTATGCGTTATATCTCATTCAAATGCTTGTTTACATACGATTTACCCATATTGACTTGTCTGTATAATTTGAAAAGTTTTTTACTTAACAAAGTGCGACAATGAGAATTGGGGTTGTAGCCCTTGATCACGTGCGTGATTTTTCATTGTAACAACATCTTATAACTTACTATAATACAACTATCGAAAATACTATATTAATCTAATCTACATACATGACAAATTGGAAAGTTAACCAAAATATATTAAGAATTATAAAACCGAATTAGAATCAATTAATTTATTCTTCGTCTTCTTCAGCAGCTTCTTCACCACCTTTACCTTGGTTTCTTCTCTTAACTCTACCGGCTCTACCACCACCGTATGGGGAATTGTGAGCAAAGTCAATGTGTTTTTGAGCATCTAATCTAACAGTGAAAGATGGAATGTTAACAATTTGTTTACCAACAGCAATATGTCTTTGAGTAATTAAAACTCTAGCGTGGTGAATTGATCTAGCTAAACCAGATCTGAAAACTTGAGTTTGTAATCTTCTTTCTAAGAAATCTTCAACTTTTAAAGCTAAGACATAATCTAATTTCATTTTATCTTCAGATAAAACACCAATTCTCACTAATCTTCTAATTAAAGCATTACCTTCGAATAATCTTTTTGGATCTTTTTCATCTCTAGTTAATAAATCACGAGCAGCTCTTCTAATTTTAGATAATTGAAAGTTAATTCTGTAAACTTCTCTTTTGTTTTTTAAACCGTATTCACCAGCTAATTTTAATTCAGCATCTAATCTAGCAGATTCATATGGGTTTTTTGGGACAGCGTAAGTCTTGGAGTAAGTTCTTGGAGCACCTAAATTATTGTTAGAATTTGATACTTAAAAAGAGATAGATAAATGATGAGAGGTAAAGGTTACAATTTCAAAACGACAGAGTGTCTCCTATATTTCCCATGGTTATGACGTATATCAAACATGAATCATATTATCAATACTTCATACTCAGAAAGATATTTGAGACTTATTCTTAAATAAAGTGATTAAAGTGTCGGGAGTTTAATCACGATAAATAAGCTCTGCAAGATTTCCCAATGGGAATGTCTTGAAAATGAGGACCCGAACCTCTAATGATTGGATAAACCATTCATTATTGTCATCACCTATCGTATCCTAAGTTATTATCTTAAACATACGAGGCATGATTAATTACTTTTGTTTTACAAAGAAAAAAAAAAATTTCAAATTTTTCACTGAGGATTTATAGGTTGATGAAGTCGTGGGTTGATGAAGTCGTGGGTTGACGAATTGATATTTTTTCAATGAGAAGTGTGGACTGTCATCTACAGGTACGTGAGTATATCTGAGTACAGATTAACTCATCACAATTAAGTGATTAAATCTGATTAAAAATGAAGTTTTTAGCATTAATCTCTGGTGGTAAAGATTCATTTTATAACATACACCATTGCTTGACTCAAGGACATGAGTTAGTGGCATTAGGTAATCTTTACCCTAAAGATGTTGACCAAGATGAGATTGATTCATTTATGTTCCAAACCGTAGGTCATGATATTATAGATTACTACTCACAGTGTTTGGATGTTCCGTTGTACAGGCAAGCCATTGAAGGTCGGTCAAAGAACCAAGCATTGGAGTATTCTCGAACTGAAGACGATGAAATTGAAGATTTGTTTCAATTGGTTAATACTATAAAGACAAATCATCCTGATGTTGAAGCAATTAGTTGTGGAGCAATATTGTCACACTATCAAAGAACTAGAGTGGAGAATATATGTGACAGGTTCGGCTTGACGTCTTTGACGTTCTTATGGCAGCGTGATCAAGATCAATTGATGAGGGAAATGTGTGCTAGTGGACTCGATGCAAGAATCATTAAGGTTGCAGCTGCTGGATTGTCTGCTAAACACCTTAATAAATCCATCTCTCAACTTTACCCAACTCTAGTGAAGCTCAATGAAATGTACGACGTCCATATATGTGGAGAAGGAGGTGAATTTGAAACCTTTGTATTGGATTGTAAATTTTTCAAAGCAAAAAAGTTAGAAATGACTGACAGCAAAGTGATAGAACTCCCAGGTGATGTGTACTATTTGAAGTTTAAAGTTCAAGTAGTCGATAAGGAAGAGCAAGAGTTTGAACCAGCAGTAGTTCCTGGGTTATTGAGGGAGCCTTTTGAAGAGATAGTTAATGAGACCACGGTTGCAACACCTGAATTTATTGACGCCTTGAGTATTACAAGTCCTATAGTTGAACCTTATGTCGTCACCATAGCTAACAACTTGTTTGTATGCAACTTAAGTGATACCTCCGACACCATTGAACAACAATTAAAACATATATTCATCAAGTTGCAAGAACACTTGGAGCAAGCTAATATCACGTTCAACGATATTCAACATATCACATTGCTTGTCAATGACATGAGCAAATTTGCTGATATTAATAACGTTTACCAGTCGAAGTTCAAAGACTTTTACCTCCCACCCTCCAGAATTTGTGTGGAAACGAATCTTCCAAAAGGCCATTTGCTTCAGTTATCTTGTAAGTGCATCTTAAAGGAGATCAATGTAAAGAAAGGAATTCATATCAGATCAAGATCGTATTGGGCTCCTCAGAACATAGGACCATACTCGCAAGCTCGAGTAGAAGAGCTGATGTCGTTCAACTTAGCTACTATTTCCGGACAAATTCCATTGATTCCCTCGTCTATGGACTTGGTGACGAAGGACATTGAGTCAATAGCCTTGACGTTCCAGCACTTTGAAAGTATAAAGACTCTCATAAACGTAAAAGACGTGTGCCATATGCTATGCTTTGTCACTGCCAGTATCAACTTGAACTTGTTGTTGGATATTTGGAAATCATACAGTGACTATGAAGACTTCTCCAAGAAGCTAGTGGTGCTTAAGGTATCAACATTACCCAGGAATGCTAATATCGAAGTAGGAGGTGAAACATACAGAAAGTTCTTAGACTACGATCAAGAAGAAGATGAAGAAGAAAAAGTTGGTACTAGCACTATCATATCGAGTCTAAAGAAGTCATTCCCTGACCTTATACTCACAAGTCTCGTGAATTCAGCACAGGTATTGGTATTCACTGACTATACTGAAGATATCAACTTATTATTCTCAATCGATGCACACGCTAAAGTGTTCTGTAACGAGCAGAGTATCACCAGGATTGCATCCAACATGTTTGAATACTTCCCAGTATCATCAGTGCGTAATTCTGACCTTCAAATGTTCGAATACTGTTTTATATTAACATTTGAAATATAGTGTACATACAAATACATAAGCCATGAATACTACCTAGTACTTTTAAGCTCTTCATTCAATTGATCCAAATCGCTGATATCATCAGGACCTTTATAGATCATATCATCTGGTACAGCTATACCCCTTTCATTGCATAACCGAAGTAAACTCTCGTTTTCTGACTTCAAATAATCAATATAATCAGCGGACTTGGTAAGGATATTCAACTCAGATCTATTCTCTGATTCGTTAAGTGTTGGTGTAAGAGAAACTATCTTATCGAACTCAGATCTTATATTCTCTCTTCTCTTTTGTTCTGAAGCTATATGATGTGCCTAAACTTGTTAGTTTACTGTGACCCCACAATTCAACTCCTAGTTGCTCATGACAGACACTTGATGCATTAAAGCAGGTCTGACGTCTGAGTAAATGATACATACTTTCTTTTGTTCTTCCGACAATATAGAAGACTTTGTTTGTCTTTTTTTTGAAGCTCTATCTTCCTCTGACATTGCTAATGGGGAATGATTAAACTATAAAAATGAGAAAAAATGACACCAAAAATGGAGAAAAAAAGAAACCCACGCCGGGACTCGAACCCGGAATCTTTTGATTAGAAGTCAAATGCGCTAACCATTACGCCACGCAGGCAAGTTTCTTGGTTGGCGAAAATGTGTATTCATTATATGGACAGCTTTAGATACACATCAGCTATCCTTTATCCGTCTTTAGGCCTATCAATAAGTAAAGGTATAAGATGGCTCTGGTTAGTCTTCAGCTTTGATACAGATTGCGGTGACATTTAATATTTTTTTAGCCAAAATGCAAATTTCACAAAACTTAAATATCTGATTGACATATATACTAACTACATTTACGCAATAGCAGTAACTAGAGCCATTGCGCCCCCCTACATCCCCACGACAGTCCCCATACTAGCAAAGTTATTAAATTATATCTGCATGGTAGTGCACCGTCTAAATCCCCAAAGAGGAAGTTACCGAATCTATAATTCATATACTTTTCAAATACGGTAACGAAATCAGCTCATACACCCATCCGTTGTGCCAAATGTGAAATCACGGGATATCCACTTCAATACACCAAAAAACCAAACCTCTTATGTTCAGAAAAGTGTTAGTGTACGTCGCAATGATTTCTTATCAGTAGATTGTAACTCCGGAAATTAATTATTTAATCCATGTTCTTAATACTCCAGGACGACACTTTTAGCATAAACGGTAAGAAGAAAGCTCCTAAGAGAAGGATAAGCGATGCTAGTGACATGAAGCATATTGTAGGGACAAAGTTCAGGTCCAAGAATGGCTGCACGGTGTGCCGAAAGAAGAAGCGTAAATGCGATGAAGTTCATCCCGTATGCGACTATTGTAGGACTCGTGGCCTTGAATGCTCGTACCGGGGACCCCCGTTGAGTGTGGAACGTACGCCCAAGATAGAGGAACTTGATGATAACTGTGAAATACTATCTGCTGATTCTGTAAGTACACTTTCGCCCATTGAAACGTTAGTTTCATTAGGAGGGTACAGTCCTCTACTGTACCAACCAGGATCGCTTCCGTCTTTGCTATTAGACGAGGACGGAATTGTGTTCTTAGACTACTACAAGAATAAAGTTGCTGATGTATTATCATACAATGTAAGGGAGAAGAATTACTTTATGGAGTTCTATGGTTCACTAGCGTGCTATGAGGAGTCATTTCTCTATGCAATGACCTCATGGGGTGCGTTGTACTACGGCAAAGATCATTCGTATCGTCTGTACTTCGATAAAGCTTTAGTTAAATTTAACCAGAACTTTGTCAATTCGGGCAACCTTACAGATACGTACTTTAAAGTGTGTTTTGGAGGAGTTTTACTAGGCCATTATGCCTGCTTAGGAGAAACCAGGAACGGGATCCGTATACATGATGATTTGAGTCAGATTATTAAACAAGCAGGTGGGCTCTATAAGTTTTCTAAGATGTTCGGTTTTACCAATGAGCTTAGGTTCATTCTCTCAAATGTTCACTATTCTGATGTCATGTTCACATCGGTGCATAAATATGGGACCAGATTCAGTGCTACGGAGTATAAGGAGTGGCTTGAAAGCGAAGAGATCAAACAGGCAGATTCAAGCTATGGAGTGGACAACTTACAAGGAGTGCACCAAACAATATTCATTATTTTAGTGGACCTCATCAATACTAAGCTCAAAGTTAACCAAATGATAATGGATATAGAGAAGACGGTGGACGAAGAAATGAAATTGCAGAGCAAACGAGAATTTTATGATTTCTACACCAATGAAACCGTGAGATTCGAGAAAGAACTAGTAGATGCTCAGCCCAACTATAGGCTTTTGGCCACAGTAGAGGATGACAAGATTAAGAGCCACTACCTCCATGCGTTCGAGCTATATAAACTTGTAAGTGAATTGTATTTGAAACTATACATCAAGAAGATAGGACCCAAGAGTTTTGCGATACAAGCATTAATGCGTCCAATTCTAGAGTACGTAGACATATTAACCGATACGAAGTTGTGTGTGGTAGTGTGTTTTCCTTTGTTGATGTGTGGAATGTGTGCTATTGACTCGGTGGACAAGAAAATCTTAGAGTTGAAGATCAACAGAGTCAAGAAGGTCAGTCCCGTTTTCAATAACGAGAAATCGTGGCAGATTATACGGAGAGCATGGGAGATCAATCCCAGTGGTGATTTG
Organism: Yamadazyma pseudoaaseri; assembly: GCA_030674785.1. Taxonomy (NCBI): domain Eukaryota; kingdom Fungi; phylum Ascomycota; class Pichiomycetes; order Serinales; family Debaryomycetaceae; genus Yamadazyma; species Yamadazyma pseudoaaseri. The sequence goes on along the minus strand of JAKUBW010000017.1, from coordinate 36,903 downwards.
ATCGTCGACTGGGCAGATATATCGGGAGAGTTTGGCTGGAGCTTGAATTTATGCTAGATAGCAAAAAAACAGTGTCTCTACCAACATCCCCGTTTAGGCAATTAGCGAAGTGTATAGCATCACATTAAGTAACTAAATCAGCTCGTACAAGCATATACTCTGACACCCAGTGATCCAGCCTTCTTTGGAGTCACAGGACATTGTACCAGAGACACCATCACAGTTTCTTTCTTCTTCGTACCGTTTCTGCGTAGTTCCTCGCCAATGATTTTGTTATCAGTGATTGTTATCTCCCCAATTTTTCTTGATATCACCATGTTCTTGATACTACAGGACGACACATTTAGCTTGAATGGTAAGAAGAAGGCACCCAAGAGACGTGGTAGTGATGGCAGCGATATGAAGTACATCATTGGGACAAAGTTTCGGTCCAAGAATGGCTGTACTGTGTGCCGAAAGAAGAAGCGTAAATGCGATGAAGTGCATCCCATTTGCGATTATTGTAGGACCAGAGGCCTTGATTGCTCGTACATGACGGCGGCATCAAGCAAGACGGCAAGGCCAAAGATACAAGAACTTGACAGCGAAGAAATTCTGACGACATCCCCAGATTCTATTACGCCAGTGGAGGTAATACCCAATGCCTTTAGTCCACTTCTGTACCAGCCGGGGTCTCTTCCCTCCTTGCTATTAGACGAGGAAGGAATTGTGTTCTTGGACTACTACAAGAACAAAGTGGCTGATGTATTATCGTATAGTGTACGGGAGAAGAATTACTTTATGGAGTTCTATGGTTCATTAGCGTACCACGAAGAAACGTTTCTCTACGCCATGACTTCGTGGGGTGCATTATACCACGGCAAAGAAGATTCATACCGACACTACTTCGACAAGGCGTTGACCAAATTCGAACAAAACTTCGTTAACTTTGAAAATCTCCCAGATATTTACTTTAAAGTGTGCTTTGGTGGAGTTTTATTAGGTCACTACGCTTGCTTAGGGGAGACTAAAATCGGGGTTAGAATCCATAGTGATACGTGTGATATAATCAAGCAATTGGGAGGCCTTTACAAGTTTGCCCTGACATTTAGCTTCACTAATGAGCTCAGATTCTTGCTTTCTCAAGTACAATATTTCGACATTATGTTCACGTCTACCCATAAGTATGGGACTGCCTTCACACCAGAACAGTACAGAGAGTTATTTGACAGTGAAGAGATCCGGAAATCAGATTCCACGTACGGTGTTGATAACTTACAGGGAATTCACCAATCGGTGTTCTTGATACTAGTGGATCTAATCAATACGAAGATCGAGGTCAACAGGATGATGATGGAGTTTGATGAGATATTAGATGAAGAAACTCTCATGCAAAAAAAATTGGAGTTCTATGAGTTCTATAATAGTGAAATCACCAGATTTGAGTACGATATAGACAAAGTAGAGCCAAATTATGTGCTTTTGGCGAGAGTCGAAGATGAGAGAAAAGAACAGTATATCAACGCGTTCTGTCTCTATAAGCTTGTGAGTCAATTGTACTTGAACTTGTACGTTAAGAAGATAGGGCCCAAAAGTTTTGCCATTCAGAGTTTGATCCCTCCGATCTTAGAACTTGTAGATGCGCTAACGGGGACCAAACTATGTGTAGTGCTATGTTTTCCATTGTTGATGTGTGGGGTGTGTGCAATAAACCCAGCAGATAAGAAGATTGTGGAACAAAAGATAAATAAGGTCAAGAAGCTTAGTCCGGTGTTTAATAATGAAAAGTCATTGCAAATGGTGCAGCGGGCATGGGAGCTCAACCCTACAGGGGAATTGATAGTAGATTGGGCAGACATTGCTGAAGACTTTGGATGGAGTTTAAATTTGTGTTAACTGAGCTACATTACGATATTATGAAATCATATACATTTTTATTTACTCTTGTTCTCTTAACATTGATCAAACCATACATTTTTATTTACTCTTATTCTATTAAACCATACATTTTTTCTCTTATTCTCTTAACAATTGATCAAACCATTGTCTTCCATGAACTTATTGTACCTCAATCCTACCACTGGGTGCTTGTGAATATTTGACTGGATATCTTGAATTTCATCACTGGAGAGTTCTACTAAGCTACCGAAGTTCTTATCGATTTTTTCCTTGGTGGAACCTGAGGGAATGGCTATGAACCGTGGGAGGTTCTTATACCCTTCAAACTGATCCGCGTTAGCAAGTGAACTGATATAGCTTAGTGCTAAACTTTCCAACGTACAGCCTCTGCTATGGGCATACTCATACAATGCCTTCAATCGAGGCTTGTTCTTCTCATAGTTCTCTGGTTGGAACTTGCCTAGTTGAAACTTCTTTCTCAAGTCGAACTCGGAGATAGTGCTTAGGAAATCGTTGTGTTCTGCTGCAAAGTCGGTTAAGATTCCTCTACATAATGGGGAATATGCTACTATTGGCACCTGGTGTTTGATGACTTCTTCTAAAATCCCGTTGTGCACAATATCCTGAGTGAACAACGAAAACTCTATTTCAATGGTGGAAATTGGAGCCACTTTAGTGGCTTTCCTGATGGATTCAGCGCTGACTTCGCTCAAGGAAATCCCATCAATGTGGCCTGCTAGCACATTTTCTTGAATGTATGCGACCGACTGTTCAAGGGGAGTCGTTGGGTCGCTTCTACCTAACTGAAAAATGATCTTTGGCTTAACTGGCAAGTCATTGAAGTAAGTACCAATCAATTGAATCTCCTGATCAATAAACAGCTTATCACCTCTGTAAGTACCTGGCACCTTTGAGCCCCCCTTAATGGACAACACAATCTCTGGATCTTGAACTTTAATACAGAAAGCTCTTAGAAGCTGTAAGTTAAGCTTTTCAGGCCCATTCTGGTAGTAAGTTGACCCATTGAAAAACTTTACCCCATACTTTGATCTTACGTAATCCAATACTTGCACAGACTGGTCAATTGGAGGAGGGTTAGGACACCATGTCATGGACATAGTGCCAAATCCTGGACCTGATACTTTGACTGCAGAACTCATAATGACTTGGTGGAACGGGGCAGTTATATAGTAATTCGGAGATACAACATGAGATTGTGAAGGGACACTATTTCCTAATATGGATTAACTCCGTAGACAGGCGAGACGACGGTGGCAAACAATTACGAGGCATGTGATCGGTATCACATGACAGGTGGATTACTTATGCGCAATGTAACGTTGCTAATTGCTAATTCTCAACAATGTCTATTAACTGGGGAATATTAGGAGCTGGGAACATCTCAGGACAATTTGTACATGACTTGTTGCTCAACAACAAGAACAACGGGGAAATAAAGCACGTGATCACATCAATTGGGTGTTCTTCTGCTGCCAAAGGACAAGAGTTTATCACTAAGCATGGGATAAATAGTAATAATGAAGGGGTTCAACCAAAAGTACAACAATACGAAGAGTTTTATGCGAACAAGGATATAGATGTGGTATATGTGGGAACACCACATGTTTTCCACAAAGAGCAGGTAATTGAGTGCTTAAACCATGACAAACATGTGTTATGTGAAAAGCCATTCACCATCAACGAAAAGGATGCCAAAGAGCTCTTTGACCTTGCCAAGGCCAAAAAGAAGTTCTTAATGGAAGCAGTATGGACCAGGTTCCTCCCAATTGTTCTTGAGTTGCGTAAAAAGATCCTTGAAGATAAGGTAATTGGCGATGTATTTAGGTTATTTGCCGACTTTTCGTACGACGGAGAGTTAGACAAGTGCCCTAAAGAGTCGAGAGTTAGAAACAGTCAACTTGGTGCTGGAGCATTGTTAGATATTGGAATTTACAGTATCACCTACAGTAGACTCTTATTAGATGATAAGCTAGGTGAAGACCATACACCATTCAGTTTATCCAGTCAAGTAGTAGTAGACCCATCAGACAAAGTTGACTTCAATACGTCTATATTGATGAAGTACGCCACTGGAAAGATTGGAATTTTAACATGTTCTAACTACGCTAACACACCAATGCCATTTGGTAGAATCGACGGAACAAAAGGATATATTGAATTATATGCCGAAAATCCTGCTAGACTTAGAGGCTACAAGGTCCATTTAAAGACAGGTGAAACTTCAGAGTTCAAAGACGACGAACCTTATAATGGGTTCATCCACGAAGCCAATGCAGTGGCTAATGATATCCTCCAAGGAGTTTTGGAGAACACTACAGTCCCCCATTCAGAGACATTAGTTATGATGAATATCATGGATACCGTTAGAGCACAAAATGACTTTAAATATCCAATGGAATAGTGTGTAGCAACGTGTGTAGAAATAAAACCTTATCAGTTGCTGAAAGTTGCGATAAAAGAAAAAAACTATGGCAAGCGAAGAGGAAATATTAGCGTCGTACCCACAAATAACAGGTCCTACTAAGCAGACCGGGTACACAGGGAACCTTACAGATGACCAGAAGCATACGTTGGAGTCTTTAAGAAAAGAATTAGTTAAATTGGGTTACAAAAAGAGACTTGACGATGCTTCGTTGTTGCGGTTCTTGAGGGCCAGACAATTTAAGTTAGAGAAGGCAAAGAAGATGTTTGTGGCATGTGAAGAATGGAGGGCTAAGTTTGGCACAGACACCATATTGACAGACTTCCATTACAAGGAGAAACCACAAGTGGCAAAATTGTACCCTCAGTACTATCACAAGACTGATATAGACGGAAGACCTGTTTACTACGAAGAGTTAGGTAAAGTGTACTTACCGGATATGTTAAAGATTACCACTCAGGACCGGATGTTGAAGAACTTGGTTTGGGAGTATGAAGCTTTTGTTCAGTATAGATTACCTGCTTGCTCTAGGAAGATGGGTCATTTGGTAGAGACGTCTTGCACAATATTCGATTTAAAGGGAATTTCCGTCTCCTCTGCCTACCAGGTGGTAGGTTACGTGCAAGAAGCATCTAAGATAGGTCAAGATTACTACCCGGAGAGGATGGGGAAGTTTTACTGTATAAACGCACCATTTGGCTTCTCTACTGCATTTAATTTGTTTAAGCCATTCTTGGATCCCGTAACCGTGTCAAAGATCTCTATTTTAGGTTCAGGTTATAAGAAGCACTTGCTTAAGCAGATTCCAGCAGAGAATTTACCAGTTAAATATGGGGGGAAATCGGATATTCCCGATGAAAAATTGTACTTGAGTGATATCGGCCCTTGGAGGGACTCTCAGTACATTGGACCTGAAGGAGAAGCCCCTAAGCACTTTGATTAGGATATTTAGAAATGTATGTTTGATATGGCGTAGAAGGAAGGTCGATCCAGTTCCGACCATCGGATCTCAATTGTCTATATAACACAGGAGTTCCCCCAATTTCTTTATGTCCCGTGATAGTAAAATACTAATCATTGGTGGTGGAACCTTTGGTCTCTCCACTGCCTTATGGCTCTTGAGAACTCGCCATACAAACGTCACTATTATTGATCCTTACCCATTACCTTCTCAAATTAGTGCTGGTTATGATATCAACAAAATCATCCAAAGTTGTTACCCTGAAGGTCATTCTTTGACTAATACGTTGGCTGTTGAGGCTTTAGAAGGCTGGCAAACCGATCCGGTGTTTTACCCTCACTTCTATGAGACGGGGATCGTTTACTCTACTGCCAAACCGGAAGACAGCTCTGAGTACCAGCAGTTAATGAGTATGATCAAGAACGGGAGAAATCATAACCGGAAGTTCGAAGTAAAGATGTTACACGATGTTGCAGGGTTCAGGGAAGTGGCCCCACAGCTAACGGGTGATTTAGATAGGTGGAAAGGGTTTTATCAGTCAAAAGAGTGTGGATGGGCCAACGCGAGAGATGCCTTAGTATCCGCTGGTAAAGAGATCCAACGGTTGGGTGGTAAGTACGTGGTGGCAGAAGTTAATGGATTAGTGTACAATGAACACAACACCAAGGTCATTGGGTGTAAAACCGCCAGTGGTGACATTATTTCTGGTGATAAAGTAGTTATCAGTGCTGGTGCGTCTTCTATCAAGATTATGGACTTTGAAGACCAATTATTAGCCAAATGCTGGACCGTTGGTCATATAAAGTTGACACCAGAAGAAGCTGCGGCATTCAAAGGTATGCCTGTTATTGATAGTCTTGAAAAGGGGTTCTTCTTTGAGCCAGATCACATCAAACACGAGTTGAAAGTGTGCAATGAGTTCCCTGGGTATACTCACTATACAAAGGGCCAAAAATCCAATGATTCGGTACCTCTCTACAAGAACCAGGTACCTAAGGAGGCGGAAATTGCCATGAGAGCTCTTTTAGCTGACACTTTGCCCCAGTTCAAAGACAGACCTTTGGTAGATGCAAAGATATGTTGGTGCACCGATACACCAGACCGGAACTTCTTAATTGGGGAACATCCCGATTTTGGTGATTCACTCATACTTGCAACAGGAGATTCCGGTCATGGCTTCAAGCATATGCCAACAATAGGCAAATATATTTCCCGGCTCATAACCTATGGCCCAGGAGCCTTAGACGATGAAAAGAGACATAGTTGGAGATGGAGACCAGAAACCGCTAAGGATAGAATTCAAGACAGATTTGGTGGTAACGGCGCCGTAGAGGACTTGAACCAAGTCGACCAATGGGTATTCCCTGATATAGACTAGTTAGTGTACCGTAATATACGTCCGGAAAAGAGAAAGATGTCAAAGCGGAAAATTCCTGTCAAAATTCCGTGGAAGGAATTCCTTGATGGGAAGGTACAACCAGTTCCCAAAATGGCAACTACGCCTTATCTAGTGGTAATCCTTATCGAGTGGAAGGTAGTTCCATTCAGTTTTCCGGAACTGTTTAGCCAATGTCATTTTTTAAGGAAGGTGAACCCTGATACAATGAATCTATAAGAAGGCTGCAAACCCCAAGTTAGGCAATGAAATCTGATCCTGATATGCTTCAACAGATGGAATCTGATCCCAAGAAGCTGCAAGGAGTCTACATTGACGAGAAAGCGTATGATTCAAACCAAGACGACACTCCGTTCCAGTATGGAGCCAACGATATCCTTGATGAAAGCGCAGATGATGCTCCGTTACCCGAAGTTCGGTCTGTGGTAAGTCCTACTGATGACGATACATTACCGGTGAATACGTTTAGGGCTTATTTCTTAGGTGTTTTGTTCACTATAGTTGGTGCAGGAGTCAATCAATTCTTTTCCATGAGATATCCGGGGATTACTATTAACTCTACCGTGGCCCAATTGGTGTCATACCCCTGTGGGAGGTTTCTCGCTAAGGTGTTACCTATGTGGGAGTTCAGCTTGGGCCGTTTTGGTACGTTTAAGTTGAATCCTGACCGGAACTTCAATAAGAAAGAGCATACGATCATTACGATTATGGCCAATATATCATTCACGGCCGCTTGGGCTACAGATGTGATCCAAGCTCAGTATATTTACGGCGTCCCTGCAGCTGCAGGGTATCAGATCATGATGGTATTGACTTGCCAGTTGTTTGGATTGGGAGTCGCTGGTTTAGCGGACGATGTTTTGGTAAAGAATTCTTACAATTATTGGCCTAATGCATTGGCTAACGTGGCATTATTCGACTCGTTACACTCCAATGAGAACGTAGTGGCCAACGGCTGGCATGTTACTCGGTACAGGTTCTTCCTTATCGTGTTCCTTTGCTCGTTCGTGTACTATTTCTTCCCCGGATTTATCTTCCAGGCTCTTTCTTACTTCACATGGATCTGCTGGATAGTACCAAATAACGTGGTAGTGAACCAGATCTTCGGCCAAATCCAAGGTCTTGGTTTCTCCCCTATTACGTTCGACTGGGCCCAAATCAGTTACGCTAATGGGTCGCCGCTTCTAATCCCATTTTGGTCTCAGATAATGACAATTATTGGTTGGTTCTTATTGTTTGGTATTTTGCCCATAGCGTTGTACTACAACAATGTGATGGACTTTGCTTACTTACCTATGTCTTCTTCTACGGTGTATGATAATACTGGAGCTGTGTATAACGGATCACGAGTGCTTGACGTAGTGACTATGGCTATGGACGAAACTGCTTATAAGGAGTATTCTCCACCTTTCTTGTCTGCTACATACGCTATTTGCTACGGAGTATCATATGCGGTGCTTGGGTCTTCGGTCATGTACACTATCTTATACTGTGGTAAGGATATCGTACAGTCATTCAAAGGTAATTTTAGAGAAGATGTTCACGTGAGATTGATGAATAAATATAAAGCTGTATCAAAGTGGTGGTACGTAGGTTTAACGGTAGTTATTTATGGCCTTACAATACTTACCATGGAAGTGTACGACAGTAAATTCCCAGTGTGGGGGATTACTATTGCCTTATTGATGGTGTTCGTATTTATCTTACCGGTAGGTATTGTTTATTCAAGGACGAATATCAACACGAATTGTATGACAACCCTAGGCCAGGTCATTGCTGGGTACACTTTAAATCCATCAAAGCCTATAGTATCGTTGGCATGGAAGTTCTACGCCTATACAGGTATTTCCCAGGCCATGTACTTCTCGCAGGACATGAAGTTAGGTTATTATATGAAGCTCCCTAAGAGGACAATTTTCTTCTGTCAATTCTTCTCCTGTATCATTGGTGCATTAGTACAGGTGGGGGTGTTGATAGCCATGTTGAATAACGTTGAAGGGATCTGTGAAACAGGGCAAAAAGATCATTTTACTTGTCCACAGGGAAATACCAATTTTGCAGCCAGTGTAATCTGGTCGTTAGTTGGGCCTAAAAGGTTGGTAAGCCCAGGCCATATCTACTCTGGGTTCTTGCACTTCTTCTGGATTGGACCGGTGTTGGTGGTTATTACTTGGTTACTACAAAAGAAGTTCCCTAGAAATACCGTATTGAAGAACTGGAATTGGGTCGTGGTGTTTGGTGCTATGGGGAATTATCCTCCAGCTACTGGGATTAACTATACCTCTGCATGTGCAGTAGGTATCCTCTTCAACTGGTATATCAAGAGAAGATGGGGGAATTGGTGGTTAAAGTATAATTTTGTATTGTCTTGTGCGTTGGATGTGGGAGTTGCATTATCGGGGATCGTGATCTTTTTGTGTATATCGTACCCAGGGGGTAGTATATCGTGGTGGGGGAACAATGTATTCAATGAGACAGCAGACGGGAAGAGCATTGCTTATTTATCGTTGCCATCCAAGGGATATTTTGGTCCAGATACCTGGGAATAGAGTAAAAGTTCAATAAAAATGTCGGAATCTATATTTCTATTTTATACGCTAGTAATCTCTCCTGTGGTACAGTAATTAGTGTAGTTCATGAAAAAACCATCAACCAAGATATCGTAAAAGTGTTCCTTGTCAATAGTATCAACAATAGTGACATTACCGGTTTTTAAAGATTTTGGAGATCTTTCATGACTCCAGATCTTTACAGTACCGTAAGAAGGAGAAGCATAACTAGTATCAACAGCTAATGCAACTTCAGTAGTATGTTCAACAAGCTCTGGGTATGCAATATAAGCAGCAACAACCCCATCCCAGAAAGGTAAAGTTTCTTGATCGTTATTTTCAGTATAGTTACCAGTGTAAAGTACACTGTTTAAAAGAACAGTGTAGAAAGGATCAGATTCGATAACATCCATACCACCAGCTCTATCAATAAGTCTATTGTAAAGTTCTTGAGATGGTACTTCATTATTAGTAACATTACCTCCAATATAAATATAGTCCCAGTCAGCAGTTAAGACCATTTGAGCAGCTTCAGGATCTTGAATAAGGTTAATATCTGAGTATAAATCATCAGTAATAGAAGAACCAGTAGCACGAGCGTATTGGAAGTCAATGTACCCTCCCATAATGTAAAGACCTGCTGCATCTTTAACAAGATCTGGGTATAAAGAAATAGCTTGTGCAACGGTAGTCATAGTACCTGCAGCATAAATAATCACTGGATCAGTGTCCTTATTCTTTTTAACGGCTTCAATCATTGCCATAGCTGCTGGAAGTGTTTCATTATAAGTGAAGTTACTCCAAGTGTAACTATCTTCATAACCATCTGCCCAACACCCCTGCCATACTAATTCACCAAATAAGTCTTCCCAGATTTTAAAAGTTTCTTTAGTTCTAATCAATGGTTGACTAGCACCTCCGTATAATGGGATACAACTTGAAACGTTAAAATCATCTAAAAGTTTAGCAAAAGATCCCATAGAATCAACGTATGAAGAACTACCATAAACACCTGAAACTCCAACAATTTCAACTCCTGCCATTAATGGGTATAATATAGTACCAAAATCACCACCATCGTTGTCGATAAATAATTTTTTACCGTTAGTAACGGTGACAGCTGCTGCTAAAGCAAGGGTTTTTAACCAATTCATGATGGTAAAAATTGGGGGAATTCCCGGTATTTATAGACTTTTAGCTCATCGCATTGTAAACTGATAAGACTCCTATTCGGGAAACAATAGCAGAAGTAAGGCAATTGAAACGGTTTTGATAAGAGGTTTCGAGCCTTGGTTGCGTCAATTCCATTTTTGACATGTTGAGTACCGCATTGGCATGTAATTGGATATTGTACATGAGCCCTTTCACCGGGATGGCATTTAGTGCTGAGGCTCCGTTGGAACAATGTTATTGGTTCAATCATTGGTGTATGGGTCAGAGTACTGTTGGTCAGTGTTTTGGCTTAGTCATTTGGGGTTATACGAACTAACGTCGAAGTAACGTGACATGGATCTTGGCTTAGTGTCCGGAACTTAGTTCCGGCTGACTAAGCAACTCCCTATAAAGTGCGGACTGATTGCTACTTATGGTAATGGTTTCAGTAATTGTATCAGGAGCTAATGGGTTTATCGCCCAACACTTAGTGATTCAATTGGTTGAAAAGGGATATACGGTCATTGGAACTGTTAGATCCGATGCTAAAGGTCAAAAATTACAAAAGCATTTAAAAAACTTTCTGTATGAAGTAGTTCCGGATATACTTCAACCGGATGCATTCGACGAACTATTGAAGAAACATCCTGAAGTGGTAGGATTCTTCCATAGTGCATCACCGGTAACGTTTAACTCAGTTGACTTCGAGAATGATACGATTCTTCCTGCGATAATTGGTACTACAAATGTGTTAAAGTCAATTAAGCAATTTGCTCCTCAGATTAAGAGATTCGTCTATACGTCTTCGTTTGCAGCCATTGGTCCTGCTGGTGCCGGCAGTGGCGATGTTATTACCGAAAAAACATGGAATCCTATCGATAGACATGGTGCCACTGATGGACAATCAGCTTATAGAGTATCGAAGACATGGGCTGAAAAAGCGGTATGGGAGTTCTGTAACAACGAAAACCCTAATTTTACCGTGAACACGGTTAACCCTACATTCGTATTTGGTCCGCAAGCGTTCGATGAAGACGCTAAGGGGTTTTTGAACTTAAGTGCTGATATCGTTGCTGCTTTACTTAGGTTAAAACCTGGAGATGCAATTCCTCAAAGAACTGCTAACTTTATTGACGTAAGAGATGTGGCAAAGGCCCATGTTTTCGCCTACGAAACTGATCGTAGTGGTTTAAGGCTTTTTACTACCGAACAACCATTCACTACTCAGCTTATCTTAAACGTTATCCATGAGAACTTCGACTTAGACCTCCCAATTGGAGATCCAGAATCCGTTAAAACAGCGTTTGAAAACATCCCGAAACTCGACAATTCTGCTACAAAGGAACTCATCGGCCCTTTTATTCCCTTACAACAGTCAGTTATTGACATGGTAAAGCAAATCATTTCACGTGAATAATTGCCATAATGTGTATAAACCCAATATATTTTCAAATATCTCTGTTCACGTGATTAATGACGGTGCGCCACACTACAGATAAGCGCTAACCCCTAGATAAGCGCTAACCCCTAGATCTACCGCCATGAATAGAATAACGAAACCAGAGAGAAAGAAAGCGTTGTACAGCTGTGATAGGTGTAAGTCGAAGAAGCGGAAGTGCGTGCGGAAGGTGTTGCAAGATGGTGCCGATACCGTAACCCTCGACATGGCATATTCTTGTACTGAGTGTCTAAAGAGTAACAGTTTATGTCACACTTCAATGGCCAATAGAAAGCAGTTATCGGTGTACGAGAAGAAGAATGACAAGTTCCCGGCGGATCTCGTCCTGAAGTATGAGTTACTGATCAGTATTATTCGAAAGATGTTCAGTAACATGGATGTTGAGTCTGTAGATGATTTGAGAGCTATCGCTGATTTAGTAGGGGTAATGGAGGAGGAAAGACCCGCAGAAGAATCTAAGAGTCCCTCAGAGCTGGTGGTATCCAATGATAACGATATGGTGGTCGAAACTGGTGGTACGTTCAAGTTTCTGGGTAGTTTAGCTCCCCCGACTATTCACAATAATATCATTGAAATGATGAAACAGTCAGGGTATTCCAAGGGAATGTTCTTGGAACGCCACTTAGATCCATCTTACGAGCTGCAAGAGGTTCATCTGGTGTTTTCCAAGGACATGACGCTCGTAGATTGGGTGCCAAAAACTGAATCTGATTATTTGGTCTCATTGTACTTTGAAAAGATTAACCCCGTGTACAACTACTTAAACCACGAAGAGTTCTTAAAGGACTATGAATTGTTCTGGTTGTTGGTGAGGAGTAGTAAGCTTTTACCTTCAGAAGTTTCTTTCTTGAAATCTACTGATATTTGTTGTATTTACTTGGTAATGATCCTTAGTAGATTCTATGTATTATTTCTGAGGGATACTAAGGCTTCGTCATCTATTTTATCGGCAGCTGTGATGCAGAAATATTTAGCAATGATTAATACCATTATTCCAGAAGCGATTTTAAAACCTTCAGTTTCAGGAGTTCAAATGTTATTGCTTTTAGCTAGTTACTTTGAAATTAATAATGCTAAAGAGAGTGCATGTATATTGGTTAAACTTGCGAGTTCCCAAGCGATTTCTTTGGGTTTGAATAAGAAGAGAATATCCATTGATAATGAGTATGATAAGTTGAAAAATAATACTTCTACCCTTTGGTGGGCAGTATTTGCAAGTGAAGTAAAGCTTAGTAATACTATGGGAAGGCCTAGCTCAATAGATTTAGATGACGTTAGTGTTGAATTACCTGTAAATGTCCCTTCACTGTACCCTCAAGGCAGAAATAGAGCAAACCATCATATCTACTTTCTTAAGTATATTGAGTTGCATAAGATATTATACTCGTTTTTGCACTTCAAAACAAACCTTATCAAGTCTTCCAGTGAAGGGATTAATCACCCTTCAAATATCGAGAAGGCCTTAAAAATTAGAGGTCTGTTATATAACTGGAAGAGCTCATTGCCACCAGTAATGAAGAACGTTTATGAAGCGAAAGTTAGTTCTTCCGCTTTTCTTAATGTTTCCCTCCATTTGAGCTACCATTATTACTTTATTAACCTTGGAACTCCTTTTTTGCTCGTGGCATTGAAACAAGTCCAGACTGGAAAGAAAATACCTAAGGGGGATCCAATACATGCTTTTACTGTATCATCAATAAACTGTTCTAAACAGTTGTATAATATCTTTCAATTCCAATTTGATCATTCTTTACTAAATGGAACTATTAGTTCAGGGGTAGAGATTTTATATCATGGAGTTATGGCACTCACATTGGGAATACTCATACTTTCACATAAGAATCGAGAGAAGGTATTAGATATTAACCATTTGAGTGTCAAGCATGGAATTGATTTTTCAAGTATATGGAGTTTATTATGTAATATTAGAGAGTTAAACCTGAAATTAAGTGTTTATTTTGGCTCAATATCTAATTCTTGTGGGTTAATTGAAGATTTATTACAAGATTTATCTTCATTCCTCGAAGACAAATCAATTTTGAATAAAGAGAATGCTAAACATGAGTTGGATAGCTGCTCCAGTCAGCAAAGTATTGACTTTGTCGGGGTTAACTCAGTGAAATCTCATTCACCTGATGCAGATGAGTTTAACAATATCTTAACCACTTTTAGCTTGAGTAACAAGGGATTCTTTGAACATTTAGAACCTCAATCTCCATTCACTTTTCCGTTATTTAACTTTGATTTAGAGTCCAGGGAAAGAGATTAATGAAATATACAAAGAGAGTGAATCAACTGTAGTACATATATTCACACAAAAGACTATACATAGGCATATTATTCCAAATCAATTGGAATGGATTTATTGTCTGGGATATCATCCCAGAAACTGGCTAAAATTTCTCTATCTTGGGTACCATAAGCGGTTCTACCGTGGTAACTTTGATAGTTATCAATGATGACAATATCCCCTGGGGTGAATGCGTGCTCGACAGTACATTCAATAGAACTTTGTAAAAGGTATTCAAGGTATTCTTCTGGGATTGGTTCACCATTATCATAAGAGATAACGTTATGGTCTGTCATGATTTTAGTCTCTCTTTCGAGCTTAAACTTCAGCCAGTACACTGGTAACGAGCTAAAAAAGATAGGCTGTTTAGTGGCTGGGTGAACCTTAATAGGTTGAGTGTGTTCGTGAATTTTCATTCCTTTATCTTCGGTGAACTCAAACTCATCCGAGATATGCTTTCTGCACACGATAGCGGCTTTCTCCTTTTGGGTTTCAAAATCATCACCATCTTTAATTAATCTACCAAAAGAATGGTATGAAGTCCATGAGAATACAGTTCCATCAAATAATGGTTCGTGATATGGCCAGGTTTGAGATAAGTATAATCCTTTCTTCTTTAACTCTTCAATAAATTCAGGGTACTTAGCATTAACCTTATCATATAATTCGGTGGCATGAACGATAGTTTCATTACCCCCAGTGTCAGAAGGTCTTTTGGCAAAGAAAGAAAGAAAAGCAGGATAATCCTTGAATCTACTAAATTCTTGATGAGCATGAAGTCTCTTCATTCCGGTAGTTTTGTTAACACTTGTAACATTCTTAGCGATCTTTTGTCTTGGATGGGTGATCCCATTTTGTTCAAATTCAATAACTTCAGATCCAACTGCGAATGCATTAATAAACTTTGAAAAATGTTCCGGGTCAGTGCTCTTGAAGTTGGAGATAACAATACCTCCGTGTTGTCTGATTACACTTTTAAAAAAATCATAGTCTTTGGCTAAGTCAAGCGTAAATTTAGCGAACTCATCGTAGAAATCTGGTGCTTTAAATGGACATTGACCGGCAACTGCATGTTTAGCTTGAAGCTTTAATCCAACAGGATATTGCTTACCTCTTACGATTCTTCCATTTGTAACATCAACTTGTACAAGACTAAATTCAAAGTCTCCATAAAACCCTTTAGCTTCTGGTAATTCCCCAGATACGACTCCACTTTTTACAACCATAGTTATTGAATAAGGATAGTTTAACGGATTTATATATCAGATTAAATGCGGGATCTTATCATTTAGTGTCAGTAAGATTTGCGGAAACTTTAATTAATTTTTTCCGCAAATGTGGATCAAGTTACGGGATCAAAGCCGCAACTGATAAGCTCATTAAGCATGAATTCTTAGCTGATTATATTATATTTAAACCACTAAAACTATTCTTTTTTATTCAACTATGAGTGAAGAAAAATCTAAAGTTAACACTTCCATTCTTCAACAAGAAGTTTCTTCCGCCTCCGGTGGTAGTAACGATGAAAAATTTGTGTCCAAAGAGAAAACAATGGACGCCACTTACCAATTCATGGAAGAATATGATGAACAGTTCCCTGAGTTGACCGCTGAAGGTGAAAAGAAATTGTTCCGTAAACTTATTATCCATGTATTTGGTATCGTGTTTGTGATTAATTTATTAATGTTCATGGACAAAAATGCTATGGGATACTCTAAATTATTAGGGTTATGGGAAGATACAAATTTAGTTCAGAACGAGTATAATAATACAAATACTTTGTTCTATGCTGGGTACCTTATTGGTCAAATCCCTGGTCACATGCTTTTCCAAAGATATAATACTAGATACTTTATGACTGCAGTTATATCATTATGGACTGTATTGATGTTTGTTCAACTTGAAGCTAAAAATTATAGTGGACTTGCTGCTATTAGATTCTTCCTTGGTCTCACTGAAAGTGTGGTAACTCCGTGTCTTGAACACACTATGGCCATGTTCTTTACTTTGAACGAACAAGCTATTATTAATCCTTTGTTCTGGATTGGTACTGTTAGTGTAGGTATTCCAACCGGGTTCATTTCCTATGGTGTTAGTCACTATAAGGGTTCAATGAGTCCATGGAAGTTATACTGGATCATTAATGGAGGTTTGACCTTCCTTTTGGCCGTTTGGGTATTCTTTAAGTACCCAGATAATCCTTCAACGTTCAAGAGTTTCACTCCAGAAGAAAGAGTTTATATCATCAGGAGAATCAAGAAGAACTCCAGATCTTCCATCTCTGAAAAGCACTTTAAAAAAGAACAACTTTATGAAGCTTTAAGAGATCCTGTATCATACCTTTTTGCTTTATTTGCATTCCTTTCTATGTTACCTAATAATATGAACTTTCAACAACAAGTTATTTACACTTCCTTGGGTGTTTCAAGAATCAATGCTAACTTGATTAATGTGGCCCAAGCTGGTTATAGTGCCATTACTTTCATCGTTGGTTCATATGTTATGTCTAAGTGGAAGAATTCATTAGCTTACTTAGGGGTTATCTACAATATTCCCGGGGTTATTGCTGGTATTTTGGCTGTAACTCTTCCTTGGAACGAAAAAATCGGAATCTTGGCTACTTGTATCATTATTCATACTTTTGGTTTTGCATATATCTCTGGTTTGTGCTGGTCCCAAACTTCTGCTGCTGGTTATACCAAAAGGTTGGTCAGAACAGCCCTCTTTATGATTGGTTACGGGATTGCTAATATGGTAGCTCCTCAATTGTGGAGAGCTAAAGATGCTCCTCGTTATTATCCTGCTTGGAGTGTTCAAATCGTTTTAGGTTGGTTCGGTAGTGCTTTAGTTTTACTTACTATTAGATTCATTCTTTCAAGAAGAAATAAAGAAAGAAGAAAAGAACTTACCTTTGATGATGACGGAAAAGTCATTAGTAGTAAAACTGCCGTTGTTGTTGCTAATGAAGAGACAGGAGAGAAGAAAGAAGTCGATATTTCTATGCTTGATCTTACTGACTTGCAAAACAAAGAGTTCTTGTATCCTTTGTAGTCGTTCTTTATGTGATGTTAATATATGTGCGTTTCTTATTAGGCTCCATGACTTCTCTGACTGTCACTATGACTTTTGTAATGTCACTATGACTTCTCCAAGGTCACCATGACTTCTTTAATGAGTGTCACTATGACTGTCACCATGACTTCTCTTGTTTCTACGTTTTTGGTTAAGTCACTGTTTATTGTCTAACTACGGTCTCTGTGCTTCTAACTCTTTATAAAAAATAGCTTTCAACTCCTCTTTCGATTGAGTGATCTCATCTACTTCCAATAACTCTAACAAATTAGCTCTTCCTTGCGCAGAAAGATCATAAAGAGCTTGAATAAATTCTTTCTCTTCTTTATCATTAAATGCTTGGGAATTACTCTTCGCCCTCATCTCTAACCACTTATTCTGCTCCTCTATCAGTGGAAGCAGTTTAGCATTGGACCAGACTCCAGATATGGCCATTCCATTCGCTTCCGCAATCAAAAAGAAGTATGGACTGTACGGGAGACCAATATGACTAATAGTAGGATCTGAAATTGTGAACGTGTACAAGTAAAGATTGTCTACTTTCCGTTTAGCATAAGTCTCATCACCTTCCTTAGCCAGAGTGATACTTATAAGGTCTCTGTTCTCTGGAAAATCTAAGAACGGGTAGTGAATATGATATCCCGTAGCCAATAAGATCTTATCATAGCCAGTATCAATGGAACCATCTTCATATTCAACCCCATCTTCTAAGAACCGTTTTATTTTGGGGTGCATAATCAATCCAAGTGATTTATCCTTCATTATCTGATCAATCCATTTGTTTCTAGGTGCTATCTTATCGGAAGGTTTAGCTTCGGAAGAGATATGCACTTCCGCACATATCGGAATCATATACTGAATGATATCCACAGCACTAATACTTCCCCCAACTATCAAAACTTTCTTACCTTTCAAATTATCTGCATGTCTAAATGCTTTGGTATGTTCTATGATACCAGGATGATTCGTAGAGAATTGTTCGATGTTTTCAATGGCAGGGAAGTAAGGGAAATTGAACCTTCCAACAGCTACTACAACCGCATCAAATTCTTCCGTATACCAGCACTCTTTTTCCGCTTCATAGTCATATTTAGCGATTGTTACCTCCCATTTGTCAGTGTTCACATTCTTTATAACCTTTTCCACTGAGCTATTATATCTAATATGCTTTTCGAGCTCATTGTCCTCAACATATTGGGTGACGTACTTCAAGACCTCTGTATGATGAACAAATGGGTGGAACGGATTCTTAGCAATTGGTTCTGGCTTGGTTCCTGAAGAAAATCTCATCAAATGATTAGGAACGTTAGTGTAAAGATCTCGATACACTCCGCTTTTATTCCACCGATTAGATTTTGGTTCCGCAAGTTCTCTGATAAATGGGGCGTGTTTAGTGGCATCTTTCAACTCTGACTCATTAGGCAAAGCTACCTTAGCCCTAATATCTCTAGGTTCATGACACTGTTTAGCATCTTTAGGGTATCCGACATCGGCTTCTTCAGAATACCTCCACACACCACCGAACTTATCATTCTGTTCGAAAACTACGATCTCGTCAAAAGCGCTTTGATCTGGTAACTTGTGGGGAGGAGTTAATGAATTGATAGTAGAAACTCCATCAATAGATGTATGCAACATTTCGTTTAAAGTGGCTAAACCGCCAGGGCCACCACCAATGATAGCAACTTTTTTTATACTGAATGTCTTGGTCATGATTGCGGAGTAAGTTCAAGAAGTTCTGTAGCAAGTTATATAATATCGGAATCGTTTATTATCTGGCTATCATTTTGCGGAATCAAGTGATCGATAAGAGATCCACAATGCGGAAATTTTTTACTAAGGATCCCGCAATAGATAAGCTAATAGCGGAACGTCAATGAATCCGCAATTTGTTAGAAATGACAACTAAGAAACAGTCAGTTACTGTAACTCAAACTGAAGAAGACAGTTTATTGGGAGAGTCCACTAACTATGGGTCAGTAGACAAGTATGATGGGTATGCCCTTCCTAAGTACCAATTATACTCGATTGTTCTCTGTCTAGACGTGGCTGCTTACTTGGCAGCACTTGACGCAACGGTTGTGTCAACCCTTTTAACAGTCATAGCGTCTGAATTGAATGCATTGGGGACAATGTCATGGATTGCTACCTCTTACTTGGTCAGTTGTTCTGCTTTACAGCCCATTTATGGGAAGTTGTCTGATATCTTTGGTAGAAAAATCTTGTTAATCGGATGCTGCTGTTTTTTTGCAATTGGATGTGCGATATCTACTGTTGAATCGCTTAAGGTTATTATCATCGGAAGGTTTATCACTGGTATTGGAGGATCGGGATTAACTTGTTTAAGTACTATAACTCTTTCCGATCTTGTTCCGCAAAGAGATAGAGGTGTCTACCAAGGTTATATGAATATATTCTTTGGTTTGGGTACAGCTACAGGTGGGATCTTTGGGGGATCCATAAATGACTACTTGGGGTGGAAATATGCCTTTGGGCTACAAATCCCTATCGCCATATTCGTAGCTTGTGCCATTCATGTAAACTTACAGTTACCTGAAGGATCACCTGGTTTAGGGGTGAAAGGCCATATCAAAGAGAAATTGAACAGGATAGACTTTTTAGGAATGTTCTTTCTTGTCACTTCTTTATTGATCATCTTGACTGTTGCATCGCTTGGAGGTAAAGAGATTGCATTCAAATCAACTGCTTTCATTGGCTTATCTTCGTTAGCAGGCATATTGTTTGCGTGCTTCATCTACGTAGAGAACAATACGATGGAACCTATCATTCCGATCTTCCTCATGAAGCGTCAAACTGTCCTTGCTTCAGCATTGACCAACTGGTTCTTTACAATGGGTGTGTTCACCTATTTGTTCTACGTTCCGGTGTATTACACTTCAGTAATGGGCTATAATGGTACGCAAATTGGACTTCGATTAGTACCTAATTTCTTTGCTACATCCATTGGATCTGTAGGTGCTGGTTATTATATGAAGCGTACTGGTGGTTATAGGAAACTTGTGTTGTTTGTAGCATTCCTTGCCATTGGGGGTATTTTGAACGTTTTAACTGTCACACCAGCGACTTCCACTCTCAGGCAATTCTTATTGATAGTCCCTTCGGGATTAGCATACTCGTCTACGTTGACAGTGACCCTCGTGGCATTGATCTCTTCTGTTCCATCAGAGTATCAGGCCGGTATTACGTCGATTCTGTATACATTTCGGGCCACTGGTTCAACATTAGGTGTAGCAATGGCATCTGCAATATTCTACAATTGCCTCAAGACAGCACTTGAGAACGCCGTTCCAAAGCTCGTGGAAGACCCTGAACTTGCGAGAGATATCATCTCCCAGGCTCTCACCAGTGTTCTGTACATCAACGAAGCTCCAGAGTTCATCCAAGATACTTTGAGAAGCTGCTATGATATTTCATGCAAGGGTTCCTTTACATATGCATTTGTCTGTATTGTTATAGGTGTTGTGGCATCATTAATGATGAGGGAGAATACCTTAAAGAAGACTGTTGGTAGTTAATGATCATATAGAAACACAAGATTGATAGTACGTATATTTTATCTCTATTAAGCCTTCCCTTCGTGAAGGATCTCTGTAACACTGACACTGCTTTCTTCTTCTGGTTCACTAACTTCTACGGTCTTTTTGCTGACAATGTACGCATACAATTGAGCAATTGAGTGTCTTCCTTGCCATAATGGCGTAAGAATAATGTAAACTGCAGCTACCACGAGCCAGATCAACATCACCACTATCAACGCAGTAAATGAACTTTTACTAAGGCTTTTGTTGCTAGCGTATAATCCCACGGACAACACAACATAACATCCAATGACAATGAACAAATTTGCCAATAAACTTAATAATGAATGTTTCTTCAAGAGTTTCTGAGTGGCTTCCGTAACCTGTACGGCGTCTCTTCCTTCTTTGTCGACATCGTCACCAAGAACAAAATCTTTGTCCAAAGACCTTAAGTCAAATGGTTCTGACTCTGGTTTGACCAATGAAATCACAGCAATGTATATAGCACTTCCTCCGGCTGCAACAATGTTACCAATAAACGTAGCCTTTGTAGTCATCAAAGTATCCTTGTTGATAACTCCATCTGCATATTTGTACGTAGCACCGATCCAACAGGCAATACCTGTCAAAGTACCGAGTGGACATCCAATGAGCAATGATAATTTAGTCATTCTGGACCAGAATAACGTGTAGCATACAGCACTTACAGCAGGAGTTAAGATGATACCAAGGAACGAAAGAATCCAACCCACATTAACTCCTACATAGTTAAGTACTACTGCTAAAACTGCCATGAAAAGACCAAAACAAACCACAGATGCATGAGCAAATCTGACTAATTGTTTACCGGTAGCATTTGGGTTAATGTAAGTTCGGTAAATATCATAAGTAGAAACGGAGGAGAATGCAATAAGTTCAGCAGATGTTGCAGATGTTACTGACATAAACAACGTCACAAGACCTGCTGCTGCACCGGATTTACCGAAAACTGCAGCCATCCCGTAAATAACTGGCAACCCTGCATCAATTTCTGCAACCGATAATTCTCTTGGATAAGTAATTGAAGCAGGATTACTTAACAATGCACGACATGCTAACCCAGCAGATGATCCTAAACCGAATGGAATAATCCACCAACAAATTCCTCCCATCAAGTACCCTTCAAATACACTCTTTGGATCTGAAGCAATAGCCCTTTGTGAGTATCCTGGGTCAGCAAATACTGAACTAAGACCTCCAATGGCAACGGACCATGTAAGGTAAAACATAGAGCTATCGTGGAATGAAAGGTAACTCTGACCAGTGGCTGATGGGAATTTATCTTGTGCTTCTACTAAAAGATCGTACATCTTACCAGGTGATCCAATAAGTGACGATGAGCAGTAGATGGTATAAGCTGTGACAATCAAGATGATGTAGATTATAACAGTATGAATCCAATCAGATACGAATGTAGCCTTTAATCCACCCATTGTAGTGTACACTATAACGTTTAATGGTAATAAAAAACTGGCTGCAACAACATGCATTCCAGTAGCAGCTGAGAATCCTTGTGATCCACCCAAGAGCAAACAAGATGCAATCAATGCATTTGTTGCAATACAGTAAGTTAAATACATAAAATGACCGGATTTACCGAATCTAGCTCTAAACACTTCTGAAAGTGTATGTGCAGACGGAGCATTACGCTTAATTTGGATAGCTAAAAAAAGGAAAAGTGTCACTTGAAGAGTACCACCAATTCCGTATAGGAACCCACCACTAATCCCGTGGGAGTAACTCCATGCCCCTGATGTTAATAGGGTAGCAGGCCAAGTCCATGCTGATACGGTACTAGAAGCAATTAATCCCGATTTGACACTTCTACTGGCGGTGGAAAACCGCTCAGAGTTTTGCTTTTGTCCTAAGAAAACATCTAAAACTTTAGTAATAGTTAACATTAAAATAGCAAAAGCTGCACCTAACCCGAGGGCAAACCCATACCCATACCCTTGATTAAGAATTGGTTCCATTATGGTAATATTTTTGTACAATTAACGTGTTTATAACTTAATATTGTTATCTTATCTTATCAAACAAAAAATTTCCCGATTACCGAATAGCGAAATCCGAAATCCGAAATCCGAATGCCAAAAAGATGATAAAGTATACCTTATCTTATCTTTTATAAATCCATAAAAGCTTGTAATCGCCATTATAACCATTAATGACTTGGGAACAAACAGCTAAGGCTAAAAGAGAAACTCTTTGGAATGCAATTCCCGAAAAATGGCAACAAGTTGGTTTAAAAGATGATATGGTTGCAAAGGGCTTTACTAATACTTATAAGTACTTAGACACCATTCTTCCACCAGAAGAAGTTGCCATAACCAAACTCACAGTACTTGAACTTAAGGATCTTATAAAAACCGGTAAACTTAGCGCTATGTCCGTTGCTACGGCTTACTGCCATCGGGCAGCCCTCGCGCAACAAATCTTAAACTGTTGCAGCGAAATATTCTTTGATAAAGCATTAGAAAGAGCTAAAGAGCTTGATCAGTATTATGCTAAGAACGGGGATGTCATTGGTGAATTACATGGAATCCCTATTTCGCTTAAGGATCAAGTAGACCTTCCAGGATTTGATTCCTCGATCGGTTATGTTGCCCTTTTAGGTAAACCCAAGACCAAAATGAGTTTATTGGCGGAATTTATGCAAGGGGCAGGGGCGATCTTTTTTGTAAAGACTACAGTACCCATGGCTATGATGGCCCCCGAATCCGAATCAAACATCTATGGTTATACGTACAATTCCCAAAGGATTGAATTAACTTCCGGGGGTTCTTCTGGTGGTGAAGGGTCTCTCATCGGAGCTGGTGCTTCCCCCTTGGGGTTCGGAACTGATATCGGTGGTAGTATCCGTATTCCGCTGGCATTTAACGGTCTTTATGGTCTCAAACCATCTACCGGTAGAATCTCCTACTTGAGAGTCACTAATTCCTATAGTGGACAAGAAACAATGCCTTCTGTGATTGGTCCAATGGCTAGATCTATGGCAGACGTTGAGTTTATCACCAAATTCATTATTAACGGTGGCTTGTGGGATCGTGATCCAAAAGTTTTACCTGTTGCCTATCAAGAATGTGAATCCTACAAATCTCAAAAATTAACTATTGGTGTATGGAAATATGACCATAAAATCATGCCTCATCCACCAGTAGCTAGAGCAGTTGAGGAAACCGTTGAACTATTGAAGACGCACGGCCATGAGGTACTTGAAATTGATCTTGCTCACCACGATGAGATTCTTGACGTTGCTACAAAGATTTATACGGCTGACCAAGGTTTTGAAGTTAAGGAGTTATGTAAGCAATCTGGTGAACCGGTAGTCCCATGTGTTGATGCAATGATCACTGCTGATGCAACTAAGAAACCTATCACCGTTAACCCTTGGTGGGATTTGTGTAATCAACACTATGAACAGAAACAACTATTCTACGATTTCTGGAATGGCACTAGTCAAATGACTAAATCTGGTAAGCCAATTGATGCAATCATTGCACCCGTTTGGCCTACAACTGCATTCAAGCCCAATACCAACAATACTCTTAACTATTCCTGTCCATTTAACTTGTTGGACTGTGCAGGGGTTGTGGTTCCAATTACAACTGTTGACAAAGAAAAGGATCCAGTTAAAGATATTACTCCAACTAGTGATTTAGACAAGGCTGTTTACGATATGTACGATCCAGAGGTGTTTGAGGGAATGCCCGTATGTATCCAAGTGGTCACCAAACATCTTGAAGACGAAAAGGCCATTGCCATTGCTTCTGTAATTGATTCTCTTTAATTATATATTAAATTAACAGACAGTCTATAAATTAAATCTTGTCATTTGATACTCCCCTGCTCTGTTTTTGTTGGCAACATTGAGATGGTTCTTACTGATATGAATTTTCGTTAAGAATAATCCAATATCTGAGAATAGGTAGACACAAGCTCCAAAGAATATCATTGATGCATCTAATACTAAAAGGTATACTTCACTTGTAAGTAATTCACCATTATATCCTTGTAAATACTCAATAACTCTGTAGATTGATCTGATCAAGATAAATATACAGACAACAAATAATTGAGAAATCATGTACTTCCAAGACCTCCTAGTGAACCAAGAATCGTCACCGAAAAATCCAACTTGTCCACTTCTATTAAATCTGATGAAGAAAGCAAAACTATTAAACACGAAAGAACCAAAAAAAGCTAATTGAACAAACAACCCACCAATGATTAAATTTTTTCCCAAATTAAACATATCCAAGGTTCCACTACCTTGGAGACCACCACCTCCTGCTTGTAAAATGATTGAAATAACATCCCCCACAACAAAAATCTTTGTCAAGTATTTTAATGGTATAAAACTAAGATGTTCTGCGTCATATGCTTTAACTACTTCTCCGTATGCCATGTAAACAGTTGCGGCCATGAAAGCTGGACCAACTAAAAGCGTGATGGATTGAATAATGTAGGGTAATAAGGCATCTTGATCAGAGTGACTAACTAATCTAGCAGCATATCCAATACATTCAAGAAGCAAACCAATCAAAAAAGGAATTGTCATGTTAAAGAACCTTTTTTTCAAACTAGGGTCAATTCGCCTTCCTCCTATGAGCTTACTTCTAATCATCTTCCCAAGAAGGTAAATACTCTGTACACCAAATAATGCACAAAATTCAACATTCACTCCAAAGTTAATGTTATACTCATAAGCCTTCCACACAAAAGAACCATCTCCACTCATATTAGATGCTTAGAAATATTTTATGCGTATTTAACCTCGTATTTATGTGAATTAAATGATGGCAGTGTTTAGTTCTGTATACAAATCCATCAATCGTGTTCCAGTCAGGTATAGTGCCGTTCCACACCCTACAATAGTTCTCGCAGCACACAAAAAAGGTTATTTTTAGTCTCTGATTTGTCCAATTAAATGTGATGTACCAAGCCTCAAGAAGTGTTCCATAACCATGCAAAACAGTAAAACACCACTAACTAAACCCCCATAGAAATCTTAAATATCTGCATAATCCCCTGTCCCATCGTATCCTCTTTCAAGTTGTAGTCAGTGTCTCACGTATCCATTCTTCCTACTCAAATTGCTAAACTTTAACTTTATAGACTCATCATGTACCTTTACGAAAGCGCAAATTTCATATTGTTTGTAAACTAAATACCAGAAAAGGAAATGAATAGGTGGTGAATAGGGGCTCTATTCGTGACTTGTTAATTGACGTAACCGGTTGTTAGCCTCCGCTAAACAAGGCGCATCTAGGTTTACTTGGTTTCGGATATGTGACAATAGTATCAAAAGGAGATCGTGGTTGTTGTTATTTGCGGCTCCTCGTGTCACAAGAATAATAGGAGAATCTTCTTATTAGTGCCCTGCAGTTTTAAAAAGACACCAGTGACCAGTGAACCAATAACGTATCGAGTAAACATTCTTGCCGACGCTGTTTAGATTGTGCTTATACTACCGTTTACATGTTCCTAGAAACCTAATCAGGGCGATCCATGATTCGAATGGGTGTTGTATGTAATAGACTTTACCGATGAGTATGTCCAGTGGTAATAACATACTCGATGAGGTGATATATCATTTACCGTCGATTCGCAATTATTTTTAAGGATGTTTGCCACAAATACATTACCCAATAAAGCTGTTGTATATAAGAACAAATATTCAGCAGAACTTCAGTTAATTGACAAACCTATTGACTTAGTACCAAAGGGAGATGGTTATGGGTGTAAATCTGATGAAGTCTTGGTGAAGATTGTGGCTTGTGCTTTTAACCCAGTTGACTTACTTCTCAAAGGATTCACTTTTCCACTTTTAAACTACATTTACCCACATTTTGGTCTCTGTCATGACTATTCTGGGGTAATTGCTGATATAGGTGATGAAGCCCTGCAAAAGTATGGCTTTAAAGTAGGTGATAAAGTTTGTGGTCAAATCTATGCTGCAAATGAGAAGAAGACATTGACTCAATACGTAAATTTCAATATTTCGAACTCAGGTTGGAACATGATTAAAGTGCCAGAAGGATTAACTATGGAAGAGGCTGCTTCATTTTCTTTAGTTTATTCTACTGCTGCAACAATGATTGAATTACATAACGTACCAGAGAATGGTAAAGTGTTAATTAATGGAGCTTCAACATCTGTTGGAAAGTACTTAATTTCTCTCTTAAGGGAAAAGACAAAAGTTAAAGAAATTGTTGGAATTTGTTCTAGTGATTCCGCTCCTCTTGTAAAGGAACTCGGAGTTGATGAAATAATTGACTACAGAACAGTTAATAATATTACCAATGAAGTTTTAGAACATTGTAAAGACAAAAAGTTTGATATATACTATGATTGTATTGGAAGCAGTACTTTATTATCATCATTAACTAGCTTTATTGTCAAAAATGGTGGTGCTTTATTCGTGGCCGGAGGTGGCAAACAAGATTTGAGTCAAGTTAACCCAGCTTACGATTCATTGACGTTCAATTTTTTCAAAACTAACTTATTCTCATTATTACACCTCATCCCCGTAAAGACTTATGTGGTGGCTACTAGACTTGGTGCCGGGTTTGACTACATTGATGAGTTAAATAAAAGCGGTAAGTTTAAACCTGTAGTTGACTCGGTATTTAGTTTCGATCAGTATCAAGATGCCTTTGACTACGTTAAAAGTGGTAAGAACAATGGTAAGGTCGTGGTAAAGGTTAGTGAATTGTTATAATATATTGATTTCTCAACCTCGTAAAGCACTCTATTGCCACATGGCATCATCTAATATACTCTCAGTACCGGTAATCTTCCGTCAGCTGGTAATCACCGGGTAATGGGACGGAAGCTTCGCATTCAATTACTTTCCGTCTCTGACACCTATTTCCCCATAGTGGCTCCGCTCGGCATTACCGCATTGGGTGTTTTGTATAACCTCCGTCCGCTTTTACTTAGTATATAAATAGGCCCGTTAGGATGCTCTGTCATTAAGATGAAAGTGTTCGTTACAGGTGCATCCGGGTTCATTGGGAGCCAAACAACAAAAGAATTAATTGCACATGGCCATACTGTGTATGGCTTAGCTAGATCAGACGAATCAGTCGAGAAAGTTAAAAACAATGGTGGTATTCCCGTTAAAGGTAGCTTAACAGACATTGATATCTTAGTTGAACATGCAAAGGCTTGTGATGCTGTTATTCACCTTGGATTTATTCATGACTTCGCTAATTTTCAAAATCTGTTGGTTGTTGATCGTGACGTTATTAAAGCTATAGGAGATGCTCTTGAAGGTACTGGTAAATCATTTGTTGGTATTGGAGGTACCTTACTCCTTAGTGTGCCATCATATGATCCAAGTTTCAAGCTGGTTCAACCTGCTAAAGAAGACACCGTACTCGAACTTCTGGAAAATCCATTGCACCAAAGAGCTCTCAGTGAACAGCTTGCATTATCCTATGCTAACAAAGGAGTTAAAGCCACTGTTATTAGATTATCACCTACCGTGCATGATGAGGGAGATGCTGGTTTTATCACCATGTATAAAAAACTATCAGAAGCTGCTGGAGTAGCTTATTACCCAGGCGATGGATCAAATGTTTGGCCTGCTGTCAACAGGAAGGATGCTGCAGTCTTATGCAGATTGGCTATTGAAAAGGGTATTTCTGGTAAACCTCTTCATGGTGTTGCAGAAGGTGGTGTTACCATTAAATCAATTGCAGAAGCTTTCGGTAAGAAATATGGTTTAAAGGTTGAGTCTGCTACTCCAGATGTTATGACAGAGAAGTATGGTCCATTTTTTGGAATGGTATTCTGCTTACATAACCCTATTTCCAGCAAACAGACCCAAGAACTCTTAGGTTGGAAGCCAACTCACCAGGGTTTGATCGCTGACATCTTAGATTACTACTAATGTTACTATGAAATATATGGTTTATGTTTATTCTCTATACATCTAAAGTTTTTTAACATCAATAATTTGTTGAATTGAATCTGTAACAGATTTCTCTAAATCGATACATTCTCCAATTTTTTCAAGGGTCTTCGAGTTATCGACATCACGGAAGTTCTTAATATCTTCAACTCCACTACCTGGCTTACCAATTGGGACTTTACCTTTTAAAGCAGGGATATTCTTGTTGACGATGTCAAGAATTGATTGACCACTGAATCTTTTGGTACATAACAAGTATCTAAAACCTTCAACGTCTTGTTCAAAGGCTAAAATATGAGCTCTTGCAACATCTCTGACATCGGCGAAATTACCAAGGTATTCTGGGACACTAGATTCTGGAGTTAATTGAAGAACTTGGTTTAACATTTCAGATGAAGTGTTTAAAGTATCCGCAACTTCAGAGTCGAATGCCTGTGGTCCAAAAACGTAACTTGGGTTTATAGTGTTTAAGGTAAATCCAGGCTTCTCAGTCTTAACAAACTCCCAAGCGGCTTTTTCTGCGAATGTCTTTGATCCAAAGTACCCTTGAACTGCGTTCTGTAATGCTTGTTCCCAAGTGATTGGATTCCAATCACTTTCTGTCATTGGAGGTAATGAACCAGCATTTGGTGTCATAGTATCTGGTTGCCATACTGCTACAAATGATGATGTAATGACAACTTTATTAATTTGTGGACCATACTTTTTAATTGCAGATAATGCATTCTTCGTTCCTTCAACTGCAGGAATCAATAAGTCTTTCTCGACTTCACTTGAGCTGAAGTGGAACGGAGAAGCGGTGTGTAAGAATACAGTGACTTCTGGGTGATTCTTTAATGCTTCATCGAAAGCATTAGGTTCTGCGAGATCCTTAACAATTACGTATTCAAAATTGTCACTTGCTAAATTCTTCTTTAATCTATCACCTTTTTCAGTTGATCTAACAGATCCGATAACTTTGTACCCCTTTTCAATCAATTGCTTGACGATGTGTTGTGCAATGAAACCTGTAGCACCTGAAACGAAAACTGTAGTTGAAACCATTATTAATTATCGACGAATTATTGCGCTATATGACAAGAAAACTCTTATTTAAGTAATACACGATTACTAATAAAGTTGCGGCAAATTTCCGATTATGACGTATGACTTATTGCAGCAATGACGTGAGCTGTCATGTTAGGAACCCTTTGGGAAGTTCTAGAAAGATCTATCATCATGTAAGGAATCTGGAACATATATTTAGGAGATCGAGATGCATATTTAGGACATTGTGACCTATTTTGAAGTCATCGGAAAAATGTTCACGAACCTCGGATAAACAATAAGGACATATCCGCTTAGAGTGCACTATGTCAAATGACACCGAATTTGGGGATAAGGTGTCATCCGTCTAGGGCACATCACTCTAAGGTTTGCCTATTGATATGTCTAGATTAGGCAATTCTCGCTTTCCTATTAGATTGTCTAAACTAGGCAACATGCCATGAAGTGCCCCCACTTAAAAATAGTGCCCGACTATCAATTTATCCCGATCAGGAGTCAATACAATGCAATTTTCCATTGAACTGTCCTAATTAAGAACTATATTACGAATCAATTAATTACTAAACTGCCCTAATCATGAGTATACTGCAAATTAATTTCCCATTCAACCATCCCAATTGGGCAATTTTTTACTTATCTGAAACACAGACAAATGTAAGCTATATCACCAGGAAACTATATAAGAAGCTGTTATTTACTTTAAGCATCCACCAACAACAACAACTACTACTACTACTACTACTACTACTACTACAATGGCTGCTAAACAACAAACTCAAAAAACTTCTACTGAAACTAAAGACAACCACGTCTACCGTACCAGTAACGGTGCAACTTTCTACAGTTGTGTTATCGTCTAATCGGTTTCCTAGAAGGTATATAGTGTGTATTAATATACTTTCATTAACAAAGAACTCTCAAACATGCAAGGCTCATTAAATTTCAATAGATTATGTTGTGACTATGCCTCTCATTTACCAGGTGGCTCTCATTCACTGTATCCATGACGTGCTCAACGGTCAATGCTTTTATCATTCGTACTTACTATCATGATAAACAAACATGAAAAAAGTATCAGACTTGTACCTTGTATCCGCTGCTAAATGCACTGTCTTAGGTTTTACTTTCCCTTAAAACGTTTGCTCCGAACCCCTGTACCAGCGTTTAGAACCAGTCTGGTTATAGTGATTTAAGTTATGTCGACTATTTTCATGAAAGGCGATTTAGCAAAGCTTTAAATGCCATTTGATATGATTACTTTAGATGGTGTATTTGGTCAGGTTTCCTTCATCCCTGTGTGGTATCTTTGGAACTGCTGGACAAGTACGAATGCTCATACGTTACTTGTTGTGGGGCTACTAGTCGGTGCTAAATGGATGTATGTTACTGGATGTGATCGTTGTATGCCAGCAACAAGTGGGTGAATTAGGGACTCTGAACATTTTTCGATGATGCTCTTGGTTACTTGATAAGAGGGATTGATATTTATGCAGCATTAACTCCAAATGAGCAACTGTGGGGCTTATTTAACTCCTACTGCATGAAGAAGTGCGTCGGACTTTTCGTTGTTGTTAAGTCTTACAATATCAAGTATTATGGAGAGTTAGGATTAACATTAAGCGTATTGAAAATTGCTTTGATACTAATGTTAATTATTGTAGGTTTAGTGATTACGTGGATATTAGTAGTGAAGGAATAGGTTAAAGTACACATTTGTTAACTACACTACAGAGAATTTGGGTGGATTTCAGGATCCTGGAAAGTTATATCTTCCGTCCAGTAAAGGGGTCCAAGCCACTTTTTGGCAGGTGGAAGTAAATGTCTATGCGATTCTTAAGATACGACGCCTTTGATACTTTCTATATTTTTGTAGTAATCACATGCGTATCAAGGAACAAGCCAACTGATGTCCCCCACACTTAACACGGTTGTGTTTTCTTGGCATAAAAGGGCTCGTAGCGAATTAATCGACGTGAATTTACGAGAGCATACGAAGTCATACTTAAATGCCCCCATCTGTCCATAAATAGTAAATGGTTTTATTGCCTATTCTTGGACTCTTGACGGGGTCATTGGCATTTAAAGTACCAGTGAAAAGATCCTTCGAATCATATGCAACTGGTGAGGCATTAAATTTTGGACTACAAATTAATGATGAGGTAGTTTACGTTGCAGCATCGTTCCTCTCGGGTGACACAACACTTTTCTTGGACTCTGGTAAGTGCTATGACACTTATGAGGACTATTTCCAACTTTTCAGTGATATTGACTTTTGCTCCTCCGATCCTGTTGATGCTGATATGTTCACTTCCACCGACTTAGGAAACCATACCGTTACCTACAAAGATACTGTTATTGATGCTATGTACTACGGACAAAGCGATGTGACATTTTTTGATTACGTTGAGTCTGAATTCACAGTTAAAGAGGTGATTTTTGGCCTACAAACAATCGGTTATCATAAATATGCGACCCTTGGTCTTGGATTACCTGCTAGTCAACGGTCTAATACTGATGATTACAACATTGATAATTACTTTGAAGTGATGTTCAACGACCTGTTTCTAGATTATTCAGCAGTCCCAGAGAAATCAAGTGATGGTGCCACTTATGATACATTTTTAATGAAAATGAAACAGCAAGGTTTAATCAGCCATAACCAATTTGCTTTATATTGGACTGGTGAAAATCATAATGGGTATATTGATTTTGATGCAACAGAATATGTTGATCATGATAATTTACAAACGGTACCTTTGGTCAATACAGAAAGGGACAAAGGCTACGATGACCCTCCTTATTTAGCAGTGGCTGCAAATTCAGTTGAGTTTGGAGGTAATAAATTTGATACAAGTGATTACAAATTCATCTTAAATCCTAGTGAGCCTTATGTTTATCTTCCAGGAGAATTGTATGATCCATTGGTGGAGTTTGTAAATGGTGAGGCTTCTATGATGACGATAGACTTTAGTTGTGATACCAAGTTTGAAAATGAAACACTATCGTTTGATCTAGGTGCCGATGAGCCTGTAATGGTTGCTTTTGTTGATTTGCTTCCGTATAGAGATCAAATTACTACCGATGAATGTCAACTTCAAGTCATTAGGCTGAAAAGTGTCGTTGCGGGATACCCATTCTTTAAGCAACTTTATTCTTTGTTAAATTACGAAGACATGACCTTTTCCTTTGCGCAAAATAGGAATTCATCTGACTTACTCGATGATGTCAGTGGTAGCGCCGTACCAAATGCTTCTTCGAGCTATCATGGTACTTCTGTTTCTGACGACTTTTCCGTAGCTCCTGCTACTCGTAGTGTTTCAGACGGTGTTAGTGTTTCTGATAGTGCTAGTGTTTCTGATAGTGCTAGTGTTTCTGATAGTGCTAGTGTTTCAGACAGAGCGAGTGCTTCAGAAACGTTTAGTGATTCAGAAATTTCTGGTGGCTCAGACAGTTCCAGTGCTTCTCGTAATGGCATCAGCGAAACTGATGATCTGAATGCTACCTCATCTGGTGACTCGCAATCAAGCAGTGCAGGCGAATCAAATAATGTAGACCAATCGAGTACAAGAGAATCCAGTAGCTCAGAATTGGGTTTCTTACTTACTCCAAGCTTTTTCACCCTTGCTCTAAGCACCCTTTTTAGTATTTTAGTTTAGATCTAATTTTTTGTAGTATTCAATTCAATACATTACAGTTGTTAGCGCATTGCTCCTATATGCATAGCTAAGCGATAGGAAACACCATTGCTAGATTTTTTTTTATCGAAGAGTGCATTACTTGGATTCACGAGAAAAATACTCAGACATTGAATTAGCGGTACATACTGTCTGTATCAGCTGTCTATTGCTCTTTTATAAGTTTGCAGCCATAGTATCATTCTCTTCATACAATACGCATATGTATGTAGCCTCACTTGATTCGTAAACTTGAGCGGATATTACACTTGCAAAGAATACTGATTATGAGCTCATTGTTAGAAGGGCTGTAGTCAAAATAAGGTCTTTTACAGTTGTGACAAAGGAGGTGGGTTTCATATTAACTTCGGGTCTTTAACACTATAATGTACTTATTATCGGACAGGAATCTTCCCAGTTTCTTAAATAGTTCTTAACTAACTTTACGGGACTTTAGTGGGGAACGAAAATAAGAATAAGAATAACAATATTCAATACTTCTTCGCTTTTCGCTTCGCCTATCCCGATTCCTACTAGTACCGCAGTAATGTTCACAACGTAAAAAACTGTTCAATCACAAGACTTTGGAATTATAGATACTTAAGCATATACATTCATACTACATATTTGTACCATCTTCAATACTTTCAACAGACCAAAACTTTCCTTCTTCGATACCAAAGTGTTCTTCCAACTCAGACATATCCTCCTCAAAAGTGCCCACATTCTGTTTAAATACTGCCGCATCGAAGTCAATAATATACGGCTTGCCGTCGAACAATATGTTACGAGGAGCTAGATCATTGTGGAGAATTCCATTTCTGTGGAGAACTCGGATCTGCTCTTTGACCAACTGGAATGCTTGGTTAGTGTTTGGGAGCTCGCCATCTATGACTCTAGATGCTACAAAGTCCCCAGTCTTGTAGGATCCATAAGTTTTGATAGAACCGTGTGATTTGAGGTAGCAGTTGTTGTACTCCGGGTCTCCTGTGAGTATTTCAATGCAGTCTTTCTCCTTTTTGACAAGACCATTGAAGTAGCTTTTCCAATCCTTTGGGTCATGCATTCTAAAGAATCTTGATTCTAAGAACCAGCTGGAGTTGAATATCTTTATAACCACATAGTCATCTTGTTTGAGTGTGTTGTAGGATTCAGGTAGAAAACAATTCATTAAAAATCGTGCTTCGATTTTCATTACTGGAAAGTAACTATCTTCTGAAGCCAACATCTCGATGGGTTTCCACAAGAGATTTGCTACTGGGTCCTTTATGTACTGCAGGATTTGCGTTCCGGCAGATGATGGAGCACTAGACGATGAAAATGAACTACCACTTCCAATCAGATTATATTCCAGCTCTCCATCGGTATTCATTCGATATGATGCGTCATTTTGCCCATGTCCAGTAGGAGGACCATGGTAGTCAGTTAAATTTTCTATCGAAGATTCGTTAATAGTTGGTAACTGTGGAATAATTGTTTCACTTTGCAGTAAGTTTTGGACTCTCTCATGTACCTGTAACCGATTCATCTTTTCTTCCTCAGACTCTTCCTGAAGCTTCTTCCCGTTTAGATACAATTGCTCCATCATTGCTTCATTCAAAGAAATACCTTCACTGAGCCAGCTTCTCATCCATCCCTTGAGTGGAATAGCAGTCTCTGTCACTGGTTGGGTCTGGTACCTTTTCCAATCTAACTCGATGTAACAGATCAGAAACCCATCACATAAGAACCCACCCAAGCATTTTGCGTTAATTTGGTTTAAGACACATTGTTTTAAAATATTATTATGAATACTTGAAAGGTAATTTGAATCTGTGTCGATTCCGTAGTAATTGGTAGGTAAAACTTTAGGGTGCTTGTACTCAATGTAAACAACTGGTTCTTGGCTTTTGTTTCCACTGCTATTCACCATTGGCACAAAAATAGTCACATCTGGTTTAATACCAGAAACCATTCGTTCATTCTTAGCTTCCAATGAAAAACTTGTAATTTTACTGAAACTTTCCAAAAAGACTAGACCGAATTCGTCATGGAAAATTCCCCGTATGCCACTCTCTAAATTCTTTCCCCAGTCACTTTCCGGAGATCGAAACCATGAATTTGATATGGAATTTAGTAATGACGCCCAATCCGGAGGATCGCTCTCCTCTAGCCAAGTTTGTTGTTGAAGTGATTGCAACGTATCTTCAAAGCCAGTACTAAAATTAAACTGCATGATAGCTTCTTGGGCATGTTTAGTTGAACTGATGTTCTTGTGGATTCTTGTATCCCTTTGAAGTGCCAATGTACTCTCTCTAAACTTGACTTTAAAGATCTTAAAGAATAGCATAAAAGCTTTCCTACACGCTGCACTTCTCGAAGTAATCGATCTTTTGACATAGAAATTTGGTAATTCTCGTGACTTGTAAGCATCCTTGAATCCTGAAAGCTTGTCTTCTGCTATCATATCAACCCCACCAAATAGCTTCAAAATTAAGTCCTCCTTCAGGAAAGAAGAAAGATTCACAAGCCACTGATCGTCCTCAACAGCTTCATGAAAGCTGACAGCACTCTGCATAGTTTCTTCATCGTATGGTTCGTAGTCCATTTTGGTAATTTATTGTTTTTTCCTGTAAATACATGTATCACATAGCATACAAAACACAAAATCCAGGGTAGTGGCCTGCTCACTATTTTTTGCAGCAATTCCAAGCACTAGTGAGCATGACAATTCCCTAGACAATATTACAGTTATGCGGTTATTTCGCAGATTTTACATAGTTAAGGGCGAAAAAATGTTATTTGACAGACGTTGGTTTTGTTAGCGAGCACTGAGATTTTGTATTTGACAGACAACTCTCGTTATTTGGCAGACGTCTGAGGAATAACGAATATGTTATTTCTCAGATACCAGCCACACAACAGTTTTTAAGAGAATGTGATGTGTGTACCAGTAACTATGTGACTCCTGCTATGTACCTATGGGTTTAATTTGACGAAAATATGGGTGGTTGTTGATTTTGAAATTTTGGGTGATTTGACTAATTGACCTTTTTTTAATTCTTCCTGTTTTGAGCTGGTTGCTTCTGTGGTAATTCGTATGAGTCTATTATACCATATTGTGTTTTTAATGTTTGAAATAATTGGTGTTTATGGCTATTTTTGATGTAATATGTAACCATACGCTACTATATCTCAAGGTTGAGCCTTGCTATTATCTCGTTTGGAGTATCAGCAGTATCTTCAATAACATTGTTGAGTATTTTCTATCGTTGGTTTGTTAACTTGCTCTATTCAAGTTGTTATGTACTGACTAGTACTGAATTACGATTTCTCGTTTTTGACCTAATATTCTTGCTTTGGTTGATAATCTTTTAAGCTGAAAAGGTGTTGGAATACAATATTACAGTTACGCGGTCATTGCTCATACAAACCATAGTTAAGGGCGAAAAAATGTCATTCCTCAGAATCGCTTTTTGTTAGTGGGCCAGGAAAAAATGCACA